>CM059189.1:19739953-20068418 GCA_030323885.1 Branchipolynoe longqiensis | reverse complement strand
TCCTCATAACCCACTCAATGACATTATCCTGTCACTGATCCAAAACCATCCCTTGCCCTAGTGATTCGAAGCACCGGACAAGTGTCCGACAAGTATACAATTTAACAAATAAAACTCTGCTTAGTCAGTGACTCGCTACATACAAAATGGAAACCAATGCGAGAAGTAAAACGCAGCTTATTTTTGTATGTTTTCAAACGGAAATATAAATGTGGGGTGAGTTCTTTAGGAAAAGGAGGGGGTTGCTTTCTCCATGCTGAGTGCACTCAGTGAACCCGTGGGAGCTGACAGGCCCTGGAGGTGGAAGGTCAAGGTAATAAATTAGTGTAGGTGTAGCCCGTATTGACTGCAGGTTCACGGGGCATCGACCTGACCTCCGACCTTAACCTTTCACCCCTTCCCGCCCCCAACCGCTTCCACAGCCCAGCTCCCCTGCCCCCTCCTTCCCCCTCCTTCTCCCCCCAGTCCCCCACCCCCCACCCCCCACCCCATCCACCCTGCCATCCCGTCTCCTCAACTCCGTACCTTTCCCCCGACGTTCAACACCCGTTATGCATTTTCCAAGTTTTCCTATAATATATATATATATATGCTGTATAAGAATGATACGAGTATAATAACCCGGAATTCCCTCCTTTCCCTCATCACTCACTCAGCCCCATGGACTGATGGAGTCTGTACTAGTCATCTACTGCTCCAGCCTCTCCAACCCCAGCTCCGATGGTGGCACCACCACCCCTGCACACTGTAACCGCCACTCGATGAATTTGTATAATACTTCATAACAGTCCTGACAACTAAAATCGGTCGACGATTCATTGGTTAAACGCCTACATGCGCAGTGGCGATAGTTAGTGTTACCGGGCCATGTACCATGACCAACAGGAATTCCATAAATATTGCACATTTCCACAACTATTTGCAAAGTGAGGCTGAATAGACCGGCACCAAGTTAGATAAATAGTGGCGATGGAGTGGGACGCGGGGCGAGACGCCCATACGGGACGCGCACCTATATAGGGTATTCACTTGACGACACGAACCGGATGCGCGGCCATTGTGGCGATATCAACAAGTAAACATCCCATAGAGTTTGCTTGTACGCGCAGTGGAAAACGTGTATTTCATTCAAAATTAGTAGAATTTCGGAACCCTAACCGTATAAATTTAATATAATCTATTCCTTGAATATGTTTTCTATATGTGTACCAAGCAGTTTGTTTCTAAGTGGTGTAGTTTTAGAGATATTTCACTTTTTCTGTATGAAGATTGCTCACGGCCATTGACAATGCACTGGCACTGACACTCAGAATATCCCAACTTTCACTATTATCTCTGTTTTTAATACTTTCAGCGTAAATTGCTCTTAGGTTACATTAAATACTTCAGATCTTCCTCTTCAATCGCGCATTAAGATATTTTTAATCGATCCAATGAAAGCTTTTAAATTTATTTTACAAAAATAAATGCTCCACATAGACATAGCATTGCTGTATTTTACCCTTCGCGGGCAGTTTGCCGGTACGCGCAGTGCAAAACGTCGATTTTATTCAAAATTTATAGAAATCCAGAACCCTAACCATATAAATTTAATATAATCTTATTGGTAAACATGTTTTCTATATGTCTTCCAAGCGATTTGCTTCTAGGTGGATTAGTTTGATAGATATTTCACTTTTTCTGTATGAAGATTGCTCATAGCCATTGCGTTTGCAGTGTGACAGTGTGTTATTATTGTGGTTACTATCGCCGCAATGGCCGCACCTCCGCTTAGCGTGACTTCAGTGCATACCCTATATACTGTTAGTGTTAGTTATCTTCTGTTGTTCCATGTTTGAGGTACATGTACTAATAATAGTATGGTTTAATCGTCTGAATATACTTTTCTCATCGTCGAAATAGTCATCTTTCAGCTGTGAAGAATGTCAACCATTTATGGAAGGAGGTTGAAAGTATGCGAGGGATGGTATGATATTGTGGTATATATATAATATATGCTGTATAAAAATTATATGAGTATAATAACCTGGAATTCTATACTATCCTAACACCCACCCATCAGTAATCGGGTGATTGAGCCTCGGACTACTCATCTACTGCTCAGGCTTCAACTCCGACGGTGGCGCCACAGCTCGCCTGCTCACTATCCTCTCACTTAACGCCGAGAAATATATCCAGATGTCATACTAATTACTATATATACTATACTATATATGGTATATGTAGTATTTATAGTAATAATATATATATAGCATATATAGCATATACAGTATATACAAAATATACAGTATATACAGTATAATTGGGATATTATACATATACAACATAAACACTATTCCATATATCATACTATACATACTATGTTAGATATAATATATATATTATATAAATGTATATACTATGCATAGTATCGTATATATAGTATGACTTTAGGGTATATATAGAGTATATATTTACTATACTATATGTAGTAATGCTATACATGCTATGCCGAATGCAATATATGGGGATATATAAACTATATATGTACGATCTGTACTACATGTACTATGTGGACTATCTACACTATTTATATATATATATATATATATATAGACACGTACCTGGCACGCATTGCCTAAAGGCCCTGTCACACTACGACGTAACGACATCAGCGCAGGGAGAACGTGAAGAACGTTGAACTTCTCGGCGTAGTATGCAAATTTGGGCACAAGTTGAACGTGGATGCAGCGTAGTTGACGAGAGCGTAACGTTGGTAAAGCGTAGTGATACCATCATTCACCGAGAGAGGACAACATCATTACGCTCACGGAGCGTTATGAATGTTATTCAATCGCCAGAACTATGTTACGTGATGTTACATACATTATGACACGGTGGCTAAATGTTGAACGTATGTTGAACCATTCTCCTGACGTTCTTCTGACGTTCTCCTGACGTTCTCCTGACATTCCCATTACGCCACGTGGACGTTTCCACCGGGTTTAATGTGGGTCAATGTAGTGGAACGTAGTTGAAAGTAGTGAGCAGCGTTTGACCAATGTCCGTTTAATGTCATTGACGTTCGCCGAACGTGTACAGAATGTACGGTGAACGTAAACCCTTACGTTCCAGTTACGTCGAAAGTTTTGAACAGGTTCAAAACTTTGATGCGCCCCGACGTAACATGACATAATGTGACGTAGCTCGACATCAGTCTAATGTCATTCTGACGTCATCATAGCGTAACCCAACGTACGTCAACGTAATGACGAAACGTGATCACGTCAGGCTTATGTTTGCTCGTTACGTCGTAGTGTGACAGGGGTATCAAGGCCCTGTCACACTACGACACATCGCATTAGCGTGTGCTGACGTGGGTGATTTTGCACCAACACGTTGGTGTAGGTCAAGACACGTTATGTGTACGCTGGTATATGCTGGTATACGCTGTTATACTATTAAGTTATACAGCATCATATGGCGTTGCACGCCAAGGCACCAAAAAGGTTTTGACCATGTTCAAAACTTTTGACATTCGACAACATCTGTCTGTTACATTAGGCATATGCTATGTATACGTTAGACATATATCCCTATATGCTAGACATACATTATACATATGATGAACTACATCAGTCGTAAGTCGAGCTGGCGGAAACATACAGTACGCGGATTGAAAATGTATTGACAACATTTGACAACGTATGACAACGTATCGATAACGTACATCTAACATATGTCTAATGTACATTTGGCGTTTTTCCACCATGTCTTGATGTATTTAACGTATAAGTTGTACTTCTGTTGATCAAATTACATATATAACGTTCACTGGCATTCTGCGAGCATACCGTGAGTGTATTGCGAGTGTAATGCGAGCGTTTTTCGCTGTGAGGCACATTAGCCATACGTTGGCAATATGCTTTGATGCGTTATATGATACGCTCTTATACACTGACACACACTAACAATAGGTCGGACATACGTTCTGCATAGTTTCAGCATACATTCAGCACATTGTGTGTATATGGTATGTAAAAGCTACACATACGCTGGCCATACACTAGCAATAGGTCGGCCATACGTTCTACATACGTTCAATATGTTGTGTATACGGTATGTACACGTAAACCCCCTCCCCCCGCACCAAAAAGCTTGACGCGTCTCGACGTATAAATTATAATATTACTATTATTAGTATTACTCTTGAAGGGACTAATGGCCGGTACACACCTACCGTTTATGATCGTTTTTCCGCACCCACCTAGCGTATACGATCTAAAACTGCCCAAAAGTCGTGAGGTGTGCACTCCCCTAGCACACCTACCGATTGCGATTCGCAATTTTTAGGGCTATAACGGTAGGTGTGCGCTAGCCTTACGATTGCGATTCGCGATTCGAAAAATGAATCGGCCCGTTTTCAGTTTTAAGCGGATCGGGAGTTTTAGTGCGCGAATCGTAAACGGTAGGTGTGTACCGGCCATAATAAATACACATCAATTAGATGACGTCCATTGAGAGCTTCTACAAAGGAATCTTTATATTCATTTGTGTTATCCTTAGGATCCTTTATCAGTTTGACAACATTTGAGTGAGTGGCGATAATAATTGATATCGCCTGGTCCCGCACCCGCCCACAGCCCCGCCAGCGTCTGAGTCATTTATAAATTGACCAATCAGCTTCGGGGACACTCGGAACATCCTCAGAACACCCTCGGGCAGTTCGGGCCCTGCTTAGTGTTTTCACGGAAAGAGTAGTGGGGGGGGGGGGGGGGGGGGGGGGTTAAATTCAGTCACGATTTCAGTTTGGTTAATAGTCATGTAAGTATGCATCTACATAATCAAATATTTCCCTTCCGCACCTTTATACTCGCATAATAGGCCATACATCACATACATATGTATATAAGTGTAGTGGTCTGCACTGACCTCTCAGGCAAGGAGCCGCATAGACAGGTAGGCGTGGGTAGTGTGTTGATATCAGGGAGCCTAGGTGGTGTAATGGTTAGCACACTGGCCTGGAATGCAAAGAGATGTGGGTTCGAGTCCCGCTCTAGGCGCAATATTTCCCATTTTCATCACCCCCATGACATATATATATATATATCCTATATATATATATATATATATTTACATACTTCCGAGCGCGTGGCGTGTTGCGCCCCGCACAGTGCCCCCGCCAGGAGCTAGACGGACCCCCCCCCCCCCCCCCACCAGCCTACATAGCTTATTACATGCGATAATGGGATATCACTATATATATATATATATATATATATATATATATATACATATATATATAATATTTTGGACAGGGCACACTCGGGGCGACTTGCTAGTGCTGCCCCACTGAGATACCGTTCGGCCGGCACTATAGCCCACTATCCCACTCAGTCACCTTATCCTAACACTGAGGCCTGTCAGACATTGCCTATCATAGTAATTGAAGCATGGGTAATGATATTAGAATTATCATCACATTATCCTAAATGAGAGAAAATATTAAACTCGTTAGCTTTTCCAGCTTCAAATAGTTTGGATTGGCTGGAAGAAGTGGGTTCAAACTACAACTGAATTATATAGGTTTCTTTTTATAATGAATTAAAAAGTACCTGTCATTACCACTACCTTGGCTCGCATCGAGCATGAATGGGATAGGGCTATGCGCATTGTCAGCTCAGGGTCAGGATAATGAGACTGAGTGGGATATCGTATTATGATACATAGGTGGTGGTACCATAGAGGAGCATCACTATAGAGTCGCTATTAGTGCGCGCTATCACAAGTCACCACACATCCTTATTTGACCTGAGATGGTGTTCAGACATAAAACTCCATTAACCCCGCATTCTAGTTTTGTTGTTTTTTGTTGGTACATTATTTGATTGTGCAGAGGAAATTTCAATCACCGGACAAATGGTCTTCCTCATTCCGCTGTGCCTTGCCCTATCCTAGTGATGCTGAACGTCAGGCCAGGTAGCGACAAGGATAATTTTTTAAGTCATGGGGTTGGCTCGGCCAGGGTTCGAATCCCACGATCTACCAAAACGGGAAGCGGACGCTCAACTCATCAGAGCGGGACGTAGCTCAGGCGGTAGAGTATCCACGCCTGAAGGTTTGGGTCATCCGATCGATCCTATTACATGGACCCATTTGCAGTTTGGGCTATTTTCATTTCCAACCAATGGTCCACAACTGGTTCATCAAAAAGGCTGTGGTATGTGCTGTCCTGTCTGTGGGAAAGTGCATATAAAAAAGAACCTTGCTGCTTATCGGAAAGAGTAGCCTATGTGGCGGCAGCGGGTTTCCTTCAAAGAAATATGTCAGAATGACCATATATATCATATGTTTGACGTCCAATAGCCGATGATGAAAATCAATGTGCTCTAGAGGCATCGTTAAATAAAACAAACTCTGCATAGTCCGATGAAGCATCAAATTTTCAAAACCAAAATAATGATATAGATTTGACTCTACATATATAACTTAGATATTGATGCACATATTAAGCATTTATTGCCACATAGAAGGGAAGCCTGAGGCAATTTGATAGAACCTATTACTGTTGAAGCCTATGGTGTCCGAGTTTTGGCATGCTTGGCAAAACTAAATTTGCATGTTTGAATTTCAAAAATCTCAAAACTTATCATTTAAAAATCAAAGTTACTTTAACCTGAAATAAGATAGATTATAACGATCAATTTAATATATTTATCTCAGAAAAATTCCCAAAATGCAAAACCATCGGACTATGCAACTTTAACTCATCGGGACGGCCCCTGTCTAGTTCCGGTTTGATGATTTAAACAGGTGTTTTTTTGTTAAAACACAGATAATATGTAGGCCTACTTTGTGTATTGCCCGCATGCCTTGGGAATGGAGCTGGGGGGGGGGGGGGGAGTTCATTTTATTACCGTCTCCACAGATGTCCAATTACAATAAAAGACGAAAAGGTAGGTAATTTTCGCGCTTGATGGAGTACTCATATAACAATGTGCTTTCAATAGACATAACAGATATGCACCGTGGTATATAATATATACATATATACAGGAATACTATATTCAAGCATTATATAGTGCAGATTTACTTGTTTCACCTAATTTGCGGTAAATAAAATATAAATTAAAAAATGGTAGCGAAATTTACATTCCGCCCGGCTCAGTGCTATAATGGACCCGTGGCGCCACCCAGCGGGCGGGAAACCGGTTGTATGTTGTAGCAATGTTGTCCACGTCCTGGTTACATACCGTGAACTCTAGCTACCTCTGCCCCCCCCCCCCCCCCCCCCCCCCGACACCCACACACACGTACTGAGCCAGACACCCACCGATACCCACCCACAGTCACCCCACACCCGCACACACCCCACACGCACACACGTACGGAGCCAGACACCACCGCACACCCCACACCCACACACATCCTACACTCACACACGCCAATCCCACCCCACACCCGTAGCCTACCTAGCCAGAAACCCATCGATAACCACCCACAATCACCCACCCACACACATCCCACACCCACACACGCCCACCCCACACCCACACACCTACCCAGTCACTCCTGATATGACCTAAGATGTTGCCAGGACGTTACACTCCAGCAATCAACAGTACCCAGCCACACCCCCACCCCCACTCAGCACCCACACCCACTCACACATCCAACTACCCCCACTTACACATCCCCCCACACCCACACCAACACGTACCCCACACACCCATCCTTCACCCACACCCACTCACACAGCCACATATGCTCCACGCCCACCCCAGCAATAACAATACCAACACCCATCCCACACTTACTGGTTAGCTCAGTATCAGGATAATGTGACTGAGTGGGATATCGGGTCATGGTGCCGGCAGCCTGGTCTCCTAGATGAGCAGCACTATAAAGTCGCCATGAGTGCGTACTGTCACAAGTCGGTACCTGTGCTGATATGACCTTAGATGTTGTCAGGACGTAAAACACAAACAAACAAAACAAACAAAACCCACCCCATACCCCACTCCCATCCAACCCTCGCAGCCAATTCACACGTACTCACACACCGTCACACACACCCTTACACACACGGGCACACACCATCACACACATCCTTACCCCCAAACGCCCTCACACACACCCTCACACACACCCTTACAGACCCTCACATACTCACACACACTGATACATCATCCATCCACCAAGGAGTCACCTTACGCGCAAGTCCTCACATGTTGGACGCCACAGTTTGAGAGACAGAATTATTGGGGTTTATTGGGGTTTTCATGCCTATCATAATTCAGTATAACCCCATTAAACCAAGCTCGGTTAAACCAAACGATCGGTAAATCCAAACGTTTTTTCGGCAGCCCGGCAAAATACTACCATTTATCATATAACAAATTTGGGTAAACCAAAGTCGGTTAATCCAAATTATCGGTTAATCCAAACAAAATTGTCGCAGCCCAGACAACTTCGGCTAAACCAAACTTTCATATGGTTATGAGGTCATCTGAGACCCCCCCCCCCTCACCCCCCACCCCACCCTAATATCCCACCCACCCCTACCCCCATCTCCCACCCACCATCTCCCACCCACCCTCACCTCCATCTCCCACCAACCCCCACCCCCATCTCCTACCCACCCACCCTCATCTTCCACCCAACCCCAACCCCTATCTGCCATGCACCCTATCTCCTACGCACCCCCACCACCAGATCCTACCCCACCACCATCTTCCACGCACCCATATCTTCTATGCACCTCCACCTCCCAACCCCAAACCCAACACCACCCCCATTTCCCACTCCACTCCCATCTCACACTCTCAACTCCCACCCCACCCAATTTTCCACTCATCCCCAATCTCCCCCCCCCCCCAATCTCCCCCCCCCCCCAATCTCCCACCCCCCAATCTCCCTCCTCACCAAGTCAAAGTCAATATATATAGAATGTAGAGGTGGGGGTTTGCCCTATACAAAGCCAAAGCTCGGTTAACCCAATGATCGGTTAATCCAAACAAATTTCTAGGGTCCCTTCAAGTTTGGTTTAACGGGGTTATACTGTAACCATATCAGGACTGGTACTGACTCATTCACAGCGGCGCTTTAGTGCTGCCCTACTGGGATACTGTGCCACACACTCACATTGATTGTCCTGACCCAACCAACTAGATTCTGATCTGTCCTAGTAATTAATGCTAAGCGCCAGGAAAGCTAGCGAGGTATCAGTTTTGCAGGTATTTGGATTGACGCGGTCGAGAATCGAACCCACGACCTCCATTGCTCTCTGTCAAGTGTCATCACCAACACGTCAATATTACCGTACCACTTCCGGCACCACTACTCCCACCATTGTCACGTCATCACTGATGTATTTACACTACCATTGTCACTTCATCACTTCGACCATTATGCCACCATCGTCACATCATCACTGTCACCAGTAGATTACCATTGTCATCACGCCACGGCCACCATTATGCTACCACTGTCACGTCACCACTGCGACCACTATGCTACCGTCACTGTCACCTCACCACCTCCATTGTCAGGTCACCACCACTCTCACGTCACCACCACGCTCACGTCACCACCACTCTCGCGTCACCACCACTGTCACGTCACTGCCAGCACTGTCACGTCACTGTCAGCACTGTCAGGTCTACACCACCACTGTAATGACACCGCCGTCACTGTCACCTCACCAGCACCATTGCCACACCACCACCACCAATGTCATATCACCACCAATGTCACGCCACCACCATTGTCACGTCACCACCACCAAGGTCACGTCACCATCACCTTCAGTACATCACCACTGCAAAGACAACAGGCATTGCCAGCACACACCCCTTCCACACCCAACTCCACACCCACCCAACTCCACAACCACGACCACCAACACCACACCAACACCAGACCACCACCACCACCGCCATCACCACAACCCACAACCGCCGAATCGATTTAAAAAAAACAACATATGGCATAATTCTCTTTGCGCATATGATTCAGTCATCTGCAAGGAATCTGGGTTTACTGCCTTCATACATGGAATAACCGCGTTCCCCCGCCCCCCCCCCCCCACCCCGCCCACCATCCCGGACTCTGTATAGCTGATAAATGTCACCATAACTCAGGCGATGTGGTCCCGGATTGCAGTTGACTGCCGCTATCCATGCAAAGTTCAACTCAGTTTGCCGGGCGCGTGTAATTTCACTTAATATCGCCCAGGAGAAAGTTGACGGACTGCCTTGCGTCGTGTAGTGTTTTATTAAATCCAGTGAGAGAGTGTGTGTGTGTGTGTGGGGGCGGGGGGGATGTCTATGTGTATTCACGCCAATACAGCCACGTACGCACACATGAAATCGGACGCTGGCTGACTTCCTGCACGGAAGGTCGTGGGTTCGAAACCCGGCCGAGTTCACTTCCTGCGCGGAAGGTCGTAGATTCGAATCCCGACCGAGTTCACTTCCTGCGCGGAAGGTAGTGGGTTTGAATCCTGGCCGAGTCAAATCAATGACTTACAAAATTGATATTTGTCACTACATAGGTACTGACTTATGACACTGCGCAGTCATGGCGAGTTTATAGTGCTGCCCCAGTGGGAGACCAGGCCGCCAGCACCATGACTTGATATCCCACTAAGTTACATTTTCCTGACATTGACCCATCCAGTCCTTGTCCTATCCTATTAATGCTGGGCGCGGGGCTAGGAAGGAACAAGTATCAATTTGTAAGTCATTCGTTTGACTCGACCAGGGTTCGAACCCGCGGGTTCGAATCCCACGGTCTACCAAATCTGCTAAGTCAGAGCAACACTTGAAGACAGGTACTACGGTTCATTTGTTTTGGTTTTTATGTCCGTGGAACATCTACGGTCATACCAAAATGGGTACCGACCCATTACTCCATTGCACACTCATGGTGACTTTATAGTGCTGCCCTACTGGGAGACCAAGCCGCCAGCACCATGACCCGATATCCCACACAGTCAGATTATCCTTATACTGTACTGACCAGTCCTTGTCCTATCCTATTAATGCTGAGTGGCATGCTAGGAAGCAACATGTATACATTTTGTAAGTTATTAGTTTGATGTGACTGGGATTCAAACTCCCAAACTTCCGCACGGGGAACCTACGCTCTACCGATTCGGAGTTTATGACAAAGCCCCCCCCCCCCCTAATCTATTCATAGCTGGATAATCTTCTGGCTTTGTGAGTTGTGGGGATGACAAATACTTTTATTTTATTTTTTTCCCAGAGCATGCACAGTGAGCTTGTACCCACAACATCAGCTGTTTCCACTACCATTAAGGGTGGGTTTGGTGGTGGAAAACGTCTATAAGACCTTTTCCACAGAACACGCTTGTCAGTGACCTTGTACCCACAACATCAGCTTGTAAAGTCCTCAGCTGGAATCTGTGGTTTGTGTAGGCAGGCTATAATGAAATCAACACAGGCAAGAAGAGAAAGGAAGAGTATAAAGAATGAAAGTAGAGAGAGAGACAATGCCCTCAGGTTTATTATTATATAGTGGTACATGGATCTGGTATGGCATACCACCTGACTGTGTTCTCCAATGAGAATCAAGCATTTACAGTTCCACCAATCAACATAAAGAATTCCTGTGTCACCATGGCTACAGTGATCTGCCCACCACCACCATGTGGTGTGGCTGCTTGGCCACCACCTGCCTGAGCTGAGTGTGTGGTGATCCGTGACTAACAGAGGGGGGAGGGGGTAGTGAGTAGAGCTCCAAGTGCCCCTTACACCTTACACAATATCTCTAGTGCCTCTTTCACACTATCTACCTAATACACAATGACTATTTGACCATAAGTAAAGGATCACCAGCAACTACATAAATACATTCATGCACCTGGCACTATATACCATTTACCATTATAGACCAGTTGCATTCCCCCACCAATGCGTTTTATCAGAATATTTTACAAGCTGTTTCCACTACCATTTAGGGTGGATTAGTGGTGGAAAACCTCTATAAGACCTTTTCCATAGAACATGCTGCAACATCATCTGGGCTACGTTCAGGGTACGCGTCGGATAAATTCCAGACATCACGCTGGTCTAAGCAACTTTAGCTGCCAGGTGCCTCGAAAATGGTGGTCTCCATAGCGTGCAGCCATTTGCAATTGAAAGAACAGCTCTGATTGGCTGAAACGCACATACATTTTTGAGGCGTTTTTGCCTCCTACTTGGAAAGTGTGACATCTCGGAGTCGACTTCAAGTTGCACATTGAACGCAAATTTGCACCCAAAAAAAGCATTGCGGAGCCGTCTCAGAGGCAGTTCTGACGCGTACCCTGAACGCGGTCCTGGTACCCACAACAGTGGTTCTTGTAACTGCCCCTAGATGGAGGCTTGGTAGTAAATATCCTCAATAAGAGACCTTTTCCACAGAGCACGCTGCACAGTGAGCTGGTACAAATAACATTAGTTCTTGCTACCTTCAATAGAGGGCCATTTGATGGCGAAAACCTATAAGTATAAGACCGTTTTCACAGAGCAACTGTACATGCAGTTAAAATTGCATAGTCCAATGGTTTTGAGTTTCTGACATTTTTCTGAGATAAGTACATTAAATTGATCGTTATAATTTACCTTACTTTAGTTTGAAGTAACTTTTAATTGAAATGGGTACCTTTTGAGATATTTGAAATTCAAACATGTGAAAATAATTTTGGGAAGCACGCCAAAACTCTGATACCATAGGCTTCTGCAGTACCAGGTTCTATTAAATCCACTCAGTGTACCCCTCTATGTCGCAACACATACTTAATAACTGCACCAGTATCTAAGTTAGATATGTAGAATCAAATCTAGATAATGGTTTTCATTTAGATAATTTGATGCTTCATCGGACTGTGCAACTTTAACTTTCTCTTAAGCAAACACATCTATCTATCCAGCAAACTCAATGACAAACATGGGTAGATATATAACATAACCCAAGGAAACTACACCCAAACAAACCATATTATACTTTTCATCAACTCTCCATCAAAATAAACGCTATAATCTGTATCCAATTCTACTAACAGATCATAACTTCATATTCACTTCATGTGTTAGTACAAAATTATCCTAACCTTGACCCTGAAAATATAAGGTGTACGTCCTATTATCGCTCACTTTGGTTGGGTAATGGCATTATTCTTTCTTTTCATTGCAGCAAACTTTTGTTTATTTTCGAATATATTATATATAAATGAATTTAACATAACATGGCTGGAAGACCAGTGCTCTGGCTGTGAACAAAATACATTTATTCACTGAATAAAAATTACCATTTATTAAATATATATGTATACATATATGTATGTGTATATATATATATGTCCTATATAATCTATTATGGGAATATAAACAAGGACACTATGTGACGTATCAGTTCCCTTCTTTATATTAGTTATTCTCTATTATCATACTGCCACACAAGGTAGTTCCTGCTTCTGCCACGCCAGTGCCACCTGCAAGTGGCTCCTAGCCACTCTGATACCAACTGTGACTGGTCACTACCGCCTCCAGACCTGCGCTGATGGTCAGATTAACAATATTAGGTGGGCAATTAATATATTCCTGCCAGGCAATATATATATAGTCTATCGCAACCACTCAATTCTTGTGTTACTCTGCTTACCAATACCAGGGGCCAATTGCTTAGATATAGATATATATATATATATATATAGAGGTATATATAGATATAAATATATATATATATATTTGCTAGGTGATATGTCCACTTGGAAAAAGGATATTAACACTTCAGTTACTTACTGACATCCCAGAGTGGCAGTCAGCCAATGCAACCTCCAAATCAACATTTGTTTGGATTAACATAAATAAATGATAATGGTATTCTCTGTGGCAGAGTGGTTATATTGTCTGACTTTTTTCTAGGTCAGACTCCTAATCTGAAGGTTGGTGCTTCGATTCCCCATGCTCCCACCTCTGCCAATTTGGATTTCCACCGCTGTGTATAACTTACAGCATCATCAAAGGCCAGTTGCTCTTACACCATGTCTATGTGGTGTGGGAGGTTAGAAATCCCTTAGGTCAGCAAAAGTGTAGACTTGGGCTTTCTCTCGACAAACTGTTTAATGGTGAAAACAAGTCTATTCAGACTTATCCATGATAGACAATATAAATCTTCAAGAAGAAAAGAAGAAAAAAAGCTGAGGTTTATTCCAACAGAGTCTGGAGGGCGCTTCCACCCGGATGTGTGGATTTCAAATTGAATAAAAACCCTTTAAAAAAGCAGTACTGCACCAACCACCTCCAACGTGCTGTTTATTATGGCTGCAAGCAATGATCTGATGATGCCAGCTAGACATCTACCAGCACTCGCGATTATCAGCAGTATGACAGCCATACACTTATGGTGTTGTTTTAAGCCAACACGCTTGGTGGTGAAAATCCTCAATGAGACCTTTTCCACGGAGCATGGTGCACAGTGAGCTAGTACCCACAACATTAGTGTGTACAACTCCCATCAGAGGGCAGGTTGGTGGAGAAAATCCTCAATAAGACCTTTTCTACAGAACACGCTGCACAGTGAACTGCTACCCACAACATTAGTTCTTGCTACTGCCGCTAGAGGGCAGTTTGGTGGTGAAAGCCCTCTATACTTATAAGATCCTTTCCACAGACCATGCGCATATGTGTGGTTATGCACAGGAAAGTCTGACTTCCAGAAAGAGGTAATTTTCAAGATGCCATCCAAGATGGCTGTCAAGAGCTTAAAATGGTTCTATATCAATTACTATTCAACATATAAAAGTGTGTTTTTGGTGTCCAACCCTATGGTTTCGGGTTCAAGGAATCTAATATATTATCCATGATGATATCGATAACAATGTCAGGTGACCTGACTGATCTGATCAAATCGATATCGGACTGGTCAGGCTGATATCAAATTAGGGTATTCAGGTTATTTGCTGAAGGATCAAAGTTGCCGATTCCGATGCTTTTGAGTATTTCATATTTTATTAGATACATATATTTGGTTGATCGCTATAACCTACCTTAGGCGGCCTAGTTTAGTTTAAAGTCACTTTTATTTTAAATGGTAAACTTTGGAGATATCTGAACTGCTAATATGCAAATATGCTAATTATATTTTAGCATGCACATCAAAACTCAGAACCATAGGCTTCGGCACTAACAGGTTCTATTAAATTGATTTAGTATTCCTTTCTATTGAGGATTTGCGTCAAACAATTAGCACCGCATACCAGTGCCTCGTCGGCCATCATGGTTGGATGGAAAGTAGAGCATAACACTGCCGATGCGGCGGGGGTGTCAATATCGTTTGGATTTTGGGTTTAATTTGACTGGATTTCATTTTTTTAGTAGGCTATTATCATAAATAACATTATTTCAACCTCCGAGTGAATATTCGTGGTTCTAAAGAGCATAATTAGGTCGTAGCACTGAGTAGATTTGTGCTTTTTATTTTGTTTACCGTCGAAAATATCACCGCTGGTGCGGCGGCATTAATATCGATTGGATTTTCGGTTTAATTTGACCAAATTTCACTTATTGAGTATGTTATTCTGTTAAATAACCATTATTTCAACCCCCCAGTGAATATTCATGATTCTAAATAACAGAATTAGATCATAGCAGTGAATAGATTTGTGCTTTTTGTTTTGTTTACCTTCGACAATATGATGAATATTGCTGCCAATGAGGTGGTGGTGTCAATATCGTTTGGATTTTGGGTTTAATTTGACAGGTTTTCACTTTTTGAGTCAGCTATTCTCATAAATGTCATTATTTCAACCCCTGATTGAATATTCATGATTCTAAATAACAGAATTAGATTGTAGCAGTGAATAGATTTGTTCTTTTTTGTTTTATTTACAATTACATACACTTGATAGTAGAAGGACCCGCTTCTAGCCGACCACGATGCAAGAGTAGTGTTATGCCTACCTCAAACGCAAATCCTCAATACAGCACTGTCAGAAGTCGGTACCCGTCCTGATGTGACCATAGATGTTTCTAGGACACAAAACCCCAATGAGCAAAACAAATTGTTAGTGACACACTGTCCATTGCTACTGTTCCCAGTGTGAGGTGGTTGGTTGTCTGAGTTGAATGTCCTGGGAACATCTAATGTCATATCAGGACAGGTACCGACTTGTGACAGTGCACACTCATGGCAACTTTATAATGTTGCCCCATTGGGAAATCAGGCCACTGGCACCATGACCCGATATCCCATTCAGTCACATTATCCTGACACTGAGGTAAACCAGTCCTTGCCCTATCCTATTAATGGCGAGCGCCAGGCTAGGAAGCGGCAAGTATAAATTTGATAAGTCAACGTTTTGACTCGACCATGAACCAAATGCCAAACTCCCGCACGCGAGGCCCGCGCTCTACTGATTCGGCCACCGCGCCCGGTACAGTGTGTGGTGGTGAACGTGACGATGAATTGTTGGTGCCGCAGCCCCAGCATCGGCGTGACAATTGGTGCCGCCCGACAGCCCTTCGTCGTAAAGTTCCCGGATGTTCTCAGGGCCGGAAGTGGCGACCCGGAAGGACATGCGCACCGGAAATGCATGCGCATACGTAGAACGTTTTTTATCTTCCCTTCTGGTTCCAGTAGCGAAATCAGCAGCTTTCAACTAAAGCCCCCACCCTGCCCCCCCGCCCTCCCCCTGCCCCCCATCACCACCACCTTACACACATCACCACCCACATCTCTATCTCCACCCTCCCCCATACACCCCCCCCCCCCCAGACACCTATCTGAGCTATACACTCAAGAGGAAGGACGGGAGAAGAGGTGGTTTTGAGGAGGAGGGTTACTAGCAAATAAACCACTGTAAATATTTCATATTATTTACCCGAATATAGTAGACGGGATGTCCGAATGAGTTGAGCGTCCGTCTCCAGTCTTGGTAGATCGCTTGGATTCGAATGCACGGGTCCGAACACAGGTCGAGTCAAACCAATGATCTAAAAATTGATAGGATAGGGCAAGGACTGGTTGGCTCAGTGCCAGGGTAATGTGACTGAGTGGGATATCAAGTCAAGGTGCTGGTGAGGTGATCTCCCAGTGGGGCAGCACTATAAACTCGCGAACACCTCCAACACCTCCATCAAAGCCTCCACCCCTCCACCACCTCCACCACCACCTCCAACACCTATACCATCTCCACAAATACCTCCCCCACCTCCATCAATACCTGCACCACCTGCATAAGTACCTTCACCCTCTCTACCACCTCTCCATTACTACGACCTCCACCACCACCGCCACTAACCTCCTCACCCTATCCACTACCTTCACCCCTGCACCACCTACATCAATACCCCCATCCCTTTACCAGCCCCACTCCCTCCACCACCACCTCCGTCCTCTCCACCACCTCCAACCCTCTGCACCACCTCCACTTCCACCACCCCCTACCACCACCTCATCCACCAACACCTCCACCCTTTCTCTCCCAATCACCACCACCGCCCACTACCCCACCACTATAATCACCATCACCACCCCATTACTCCCTGCCACCACCACCATCACGACCCCCGAACTCCATCCACCACAACCCACTACCCCACCACCTACACCCCCACCACTGTTAATATTATCACCATCACTACCCTCCCCCCCCCCCGCCCCCACCACCCTCCCCCACCACCCACTCCCGTCACACACTCCCCCACCACTATAATCACCACCATCACTACCCGCACCCAGTACCCCAGGGTCCTTTCCCCTGTTGGTGGGTGGGTCAGGTGGGGGGTAGAGAAGTAGGTGGGTGTTGATGGTGTGTGAGAGAGGGGAGAATGTGGGTCGGGGGAGAGTGTGTGGGTGGGGAGGTGAGTGAGTGCACGGGTCATTGGGCGTCACGGTCCATTTACTGCCGGCAGCATGGAAATGGGCAGCCGGCTTAAACAGGGGCATAACGTTGCGCTACTGGTCACATACAGTGGCACCCGGTCATTTCCCCTCGTCTTAAACCTGCCATTTCATCTGGGCTCGGAGAGAGAGAGAGAGAGTGTGTGTAGAGAGTGTGTGTGTGTGTGTCCGTGTGTGTGCGGCTGTGTGTCTATGCGCTTGTGTTGATTGGTTGGTTGGTTTGTTTGCTGTTGCTTTATGTCCTAGCAACATCTAAGGTCATATCATGACGGGTACTAATTTGTGACAGCGCGCACTCATGGCATATAGTGCTGCCCCACTGGGAGACCAGGCCACCAGCACCATGACCTGATATCCCACACAGTCACATTATCCTGACACTGAGCCAAACCAGTCCTTGCCCTATCCTAATAATGCTGAGCACCTTGCAAGGAAGCGACAAGTATCAATTTTTAAGTCATTGGTTTGACTCAACCAGGGCTTGAACCCAGGGGTTCGGATCCCCCGATCTCCCAAAACAGGAGACGGATGCTCAAATTTTTCGGCCATCCGCGTCTGGTTGGTTGGTTGGTTGTTGGATTGTATGCAACTTCAACTGTGGTAATCATCTGGAGACTGGGATTTCCACCGTGATATTGGCCATCCTGGATTTTGGTAAATAATTTAAATAATGTAAATAATTTAAATATTTGGAGTGGTTTGTTAGCTCAGGAACCATCTAACGGCGATACTAGATTTGGAGTGTTTTATTTACTAGTAATCCTCCAACCGCGACCCGACGGGATGGCCAAATGAGGTGAGCGTCCGTCTCCTGTTTGTGGCAGATCGGGGGATCTGATTCTGAACGCATGGGTTTGTGGGTCCGAACCCCGGTCGAGTCAAACCAATGAATTAAAAAGGTACACTTGTCGCTTCCTAGCCTGGCGCTCGACATTAATAGGATGGGGCAAGGACTGGTTAGCTCAGTGTCAGGATAATATGACTGAGTCGGATATCAGGTCATGGCACTAGCGCAGCCACCTGGTCTCCCAGTGAGGCAGCACTATAAAGTCGCCATGAGTGTGCACCCATCCTAATATGAGCATAAATGTTGCAAGGATGTAAAACAACAACCAACCAACCTTTGCTTTAAAGCTGGGATTTTATTTGGGCGCGGAGAGAGAAAGAAAGTTGTGTGTGTGTGCTGGTGTGTGTCTACGCGCGTGTGTTGGTTAGTTGGTTGTTGGAATTTTACGTCCTGGCAACATTTAAGGTCATATCAGGACGGGTATTGGCTTGTGACAGTGTACAATCATGGCGACGATCAACCTAATGTGTTTATCTCAGAAAATGCCAGAAACTAAAAACCATCGGACCATGCAACTTTAATTTCGGCGCGATGAGAGAGTGTGGGTGTGTGTCCCTGTGTGTGCTATAGTGAGTCTGCGCGCGTGTGTATTTGTTTTTATACGCGTGTATGTGTTTTTTGTGTGCGTGTATGTGTATGTGTCTTTGTGTACATGTATGAGCGTGTGTGTTGTGCTTTGAGGTTTGTGTGTGCGTATGTGCGTTTGCGTGTGTGCTATTTAAGAGAAAGAGTGTGTGTGAGAGAGTGTGTGTGAGAGAGTGTGTATGAGAGTGTGTGTGAGAGCGTGTGTCTGAGAGCGTGTGTGTGAGAGTGTGTGAGAGAGAGTGTGTGTGTGAGAGTGTGTGTTACTGTTAGAGTGTGTGTGTCCGTGTCTGCAGGTGTGTGTCTGCGCGCATGTGTATTTGTATGGATAGGAGCATGTGGATAGGGTGATAGGGGACAGAGGAGGGAGGCATTGGAAGGATGGTGTGAACAGTGGGAAGGAGTGAGGGGATGGGGGAAGGACCGGTTAGAAGGAATGGGAGGAGCAGAGGATGGGGGCAGGAGGGCGTGGATAGGGTGGTGGGCAAGGGGCGGGTAGAGTCGGGGTATCGGAGGGTGCTGAGATGGGGAGGGGATGGAGGGGGGAGGGGAGGAGGAGGAAAGAGAGGGAGGGGGAGAGGGGCAGGAGAAGGGCAGGAGAGGGGAATGGGGATGGGAAGGGGAGGTGAAGGTAAGAGGGAGGAGAGGGGATGGGGAGGGGATGGGGAGGGGAAGGGGGGGGGGGAGGAGAGGGACGGAGAGGGAGGGGAGAGGGGCAGGAGAAGAAGGCCAGGAGGGGGGAGAATGGGGAGGGGAAGGGGAAGGTAATAGGAAGGAGAGGTGATGGGGAGGGGAAGGGAAGGGGATAGGGGCAGGAATGGAAGGGGAGAGGGGCAGGAGAGGGGAATGGGGAGGGGAAGAGGGGGGGAAGGTAAGAGGATGGAGAGGGGATGGGGAGGGGAAGGGGGGAGGGAGGAGGGGACAGAGAGGGAGGGGAGAGGGGAAGGAGAAGAAGGGCAGGAGAGGGGAATGGGGAGGGGAAGAGAAGGGGAAGGAGATGGGCATGAGATGGGCAGGAGAGTGGGTGGAGCAGGTGGGTGAGGGGGGTGCTGAGGGGTGCTCAGATGGAACACGTGGGGGTAGGGGTGGGGGTAGGAGGTAGAGGGTGGAGTCGAGAGCGGGGGGGGGGGTAATTATAGCCGAGCATGCACGCAGTACCCCCAGTGAGTGGGGCGTGGTACGCGGTACGCGGTACGTGTACCACAACGCGTGCCACGTGCACGGCCAAACCCCGCAGGTGTAATGCCGGGCTCTAACCGGTTCGATTACCGCAATGCATGATGCGCCGGGCTCCTTCTGTCGTCGACTGACTGACTGACTGACTGACTGTCCCGGTTACGGTGGGAGTGGTGTGGTAAGGTTGTCTCTTTGTTTGTTGGTGTTTTACATCCTAACAACATCTAAGTTTATATTGACTTGCGACAGTGCACAGTCATGGTGACTTAATAGTGCTGCCCCACTGGAAGATTGGGGCTGCTGGCACCATGACCTGACACCGCACTCAATCAGATTATCCTAAGACTGACGAAACCAGTTCTAAATCTCTATTAATCCTGAGTGTGACGCTAGGAAGTGGCAAGTATTACTATTAGGTTTGTAAGTCTTCGGTTTGACTCGGTCATGGTTTGAAATGACGACTTCCCAAACGGGACGCTAGTCAGCGCTATTACAAATTTAGCCACCGTGTCTGGTTGGGGTGTAGTGGGCACATACACACATACATACATACATACATACATACACTGATACAGACATAGATACATACATACAGACATACATACATACATACACACAGACATACATACACACATACATACACACATACATGGTTGGGTGGTTGTTGGTGGAGTTTTACGTCCTGGCAACATCTAAGGTCATATCAGGATGGGCACTGACTTGTGACAGTGCACACTCATGGTGACTTTATAGTGCTGCCCCACTGGGATACCAAGTTGCCTGCACCATGACCTGATATCCCACTCAGTCACATTATCCTGACACTCATTGCACCACTGGGTCATGGTTCATTGGGAAAACGTGCCACTGACAATATAACCCAACATGAGCTACTCGGTGTTCAGTTTTGTGAAAGAGATTAGAAAGCTAGACTCCAATACTGGAATAACAAAATGTATGATCTTTGTTGTTTATATTCAATGAAATGTTCAGGGTCCGTACATATGTGAAGATATGGAATTCAAGGCTATTTCAAGGCTTTCAATGCTGTTTTTGATAGGAATTCAAGACTATTTTCATTTGGATTTCAGGAAAAATCAACAATGGCGAATAGCGATTTCAGACTAACTTAGATCAGTGGGGACAGTTTATTGGAATTCAAGGCTTTACGAGACTAATTAGCCAAAATAGGTTAAATTTGCATGGTCTGCATGAAACATATTTTTTTCAAAACCAAAACAATTACTTATATTTGATTCTATATATCCAACGTAGGTACTGGTGTATTAACTAATGCTTTGGTACAGCATATACAGAATAATCAGTCAATTTATTACCCATTCCCTTTGGACACCTACTTTGAGACATCCATTAGGTAGAGCGGGCACTGTCCAATTAGGTCTATCTCATGACCTCATTAGTCTGACCCTCATTCCAGTACCATATATGGCTTTAGTCAGGTTCCAGGACATATAGTAGAGGTTGGGTGGGATGCCATCAAACCTCTACTAGGTATATGAAGGGGAGGGGGAAGGAAAGAACAAAACCTCTACCATGGTTGGGTCAGTTGCTCACCCACTCCCCCCTCCCAACACACACACTGACACCAGCTTCTACTAATATAGCCTCCCTCCCCTCCACACACTCATTCCTCACACCTACTCTCGCCATCTACACACACTTGGCCAGTAGAAATTGAGAGGGGACCAGACTACATACAGATTAGTAGGTCATTCCTCATCACGTGACCATCGCGAGATGTGAATTTGAACCAAAACAATTGGACTTTTCGCAAGCTTGCCGAAAATATGTAGGGTTCTTTCAGCTCAAATTTCTCCAAAATTAGGCGTTTTTAAATCAAAGTGACTCCAGAATAAGGCATATCAGGTTATAATGGTCAAGCTGATACATTTATCTAAAGAATAAAGCAACAATTCGAAAGCCATCGGACTATGCAACTTTAAATTCAAGGCTGTTCAAGGCTTTGAAAAGAGGCAAATCAAGTTCAAGACTTTTCAAGACTTTCCAGGCCCCGTACAGACCCTGTAAATTGCACATATTATCATCTTTATGTTCTACAGTAAAATGTTGATGTGCATTACTTTGGCGGGGGAGGGGGGCCGGCTGAGGACGGGGAGGTCTGGAAAAGTAGTACGCTTTGCATGACTGAAAATATTGAAAACTTTGGATGTCCCCCTAAGCTGTTGTCAGCCGACTGTCCATTCGCGCTGTCGAGCCAGTTAGAGCCAGGCATAAAGCACTACTAATGCCAACGCATCTCCATAATGGCACCAATTAGTGTTATTCCCCAACAGGGAGTTCAAATCAGGAGAGTGGCCTGAATACCGATTGGGTACAGCACCCGCTTCCCATGCGGGAGGTCATGGGATCAATCCCCGGCCAAGTCGAACCAAAGACTCACAGAATTGATAATTATACTTGTTCCCAAAGTGTCTGACGGTTGGCATTACAAGGATAGGGCATTGAATGACTGGTTACCCCACCCCCACCCCCGCCCCAACTGTCAGGATAATTGGGGAAGTGGTGGTGGTGGTGGTGGTGGAGGGGGGCACCGGGTCATGGTGTTTGTGGTGCAGCACTATGAAGCCACCATGAGTGCCGTGGATCGGGGTGGACCGGTGGGGACCGGAAGGGACCGGCGGGGACCGGTGAGGACCGGCGGGGACTGGCGTGGATCGGCGGGTACCGGTGGGGGGCCAGATGGGATCGGCGGGGACCGCCGGGGACCGGCGGGGACCGGCGGGTGTCTAGCGGCAGTTGATTAAGTACCAGTTAATGTGCGTCTCATGATGATTACTCCCCACCCCCCACAAGTAAGTCATTTATTTGAATCGACTGGGAATGGAACTCCCGATCTCCCGCACGGAGGCCTGCGCTCTACCGAATCAGGCACCGCGCCCGGTCCATACAAATAGAAAACCCCTAAGAGGCTATTCATTTGAAAAAGTTCATAACATCTTTATTTATTTAATATTCTATTTATTATATTGATTAGGGATATTACAATTAGGGCTGTTATTGTGATGTCATGCTGTTGAAGTCAGATATTCACTCATATTTTACAATGGATAGGTTTTTTTAAATGTATTAAGTGATTGGGTCGTTGCGGCCTAGCAACATTTGAGGTTCAGTACCGACTTCAGGTCATAACGGCTTTATGGTGTTGCCCCACTAAAATGCCGTGATGCCTCTTGAGCAATCCTGCCTTTGTCCCTTTGAAACCCCATATTACTATTAGAGCGATAAAACGTCTAAGTGACTTCAGCTTTCAAATTTAATCCCATTTTATGTCATGGCAGTTGGCATTAAAATGTATTTTAAAACAACTAACCAGAATACTATTACTAAATCCTGATGCTAACCTAGCCAATCTTATATAAGATTTATATTCCCTGACCTGCCACCTTCACTTTCATCATCTATTCCTTTATTATCAACATTACTCAGACATCTAATAAATATCTATATATATATATGGACTCCTGTGTACTTTTGCTTATTTAAAAAATAATTAAATCAGAGTTTAAAAAAAAGGAAAGAGCAAAAATAGGGGCAACATAAGTGTCAATTGACATGCTTTTAAATGGCGTTCTCAGGTCCCTACTGAACTATCATCCCCCCCCCCCCTCGCTCCCCATCCAACCCCATCCCCCCACCGCCACCGCCCCCCGGTCCCCCACGGCTCTCAGACAGGGTTTTCCCCCTCAGGGTCGGGGAGGGGGCCGGGGGGGAGTGATTTACCGTCAGATGCACTGGATAACCTCGCAGTGCGCGTTCATGTCGCCCCAGCCAGCACCCCCCCCCCTCCCATGGCGTCCCCAGCCCGCCCCTAGCCCGCCCCAGCCTGCCCCAGTCCGCCCCCAGCCCGCCCCAAGCCCACCACCATCCCGCCCCTAGCCCGCCCCTAGCCCGCCCCAGCTTGCCCCAGTCCACCCCCAGCCCACCCCCAGCCCACACCCATCCCGCCCCCAGCCCGTTAAGCAAGACATTGATCTGCATTTCGCGGCGGGCGGCGCGATGACACCGGTGGCCCGCGTTTGTCATGCTTTACGAGCGGGCAGTGGCATGTTTTTGCTGGTGCCGGGCGCGCAGCACGTGTAACCTATTGGCCCCGCTCCGCCCGTCGCCCGCCGCCATCCGCCCACTGCCCCCCGAGCGCCGAGCGCCTATCGCCGCCCGCTGCCCGCCGATCGCCGCCCACCGCCCACCGCCCGCCGCCCGCTGCCCGCCGCCCGCCGCCCGCCGCCTGCCGCCCACCGCCCGCCACCCGCCACCCGCCGCCCGCCTCCCGCCGCCCGCCGCCCGCCGCCCGCCGCCACCCGCCACCCGCCACCTCGCCGCCCGCCGCTCGCCGCCTGCCGCTCGCCGTCAATGCACCCGTTGACCCCAGCGCCAACCGGATGCGCGCGATGCCGAGGCCATTCCTGGCGTTGTCCGGGAGGGGGCGCCACCATACTGCGGGGGGGGGGGGGGGGGGCTCTCATACAGGAGTAGTGCTGGGGGAGGGAGAGGGAGGTGCGGGGGGGGGGGGGCTCTTGTACAAGTGTAGTTTTGGGGGAGGGAGTGTGTTGGGGGGGGGGGGGTGGAGGAGTGAGCCGCCGACTGTAACTTTGTAAGCTGGGCTCTTGAACAGAAGCAATGGGGGCGGGGGGGGGGGGGGGGGCGGGGGGGGGAGCGTGGAGATGGGAGCGTGGAGGTGAGGGCGTGGGAAGAGGGGGCGTGGGAGTGGGAGGAAGGAGAACGTTGGGGGAGAGGGCATGGGGGAGAGAGGGCGTTGAGAGTAGGGCGTCGGGAGAAGGGCATGCTGAGAAGGTGAGAATGGAGGCGGCATGAGGTGTGGGTGAGACGGGGAGGCAGGGTGGAGGGAAGGGGGCGTGAGTGAGAGGGTTACGTGGGTGAGAGGGGACGTGGGGCCTGACTCGGCGGGCGTTAGGAGCTGGGGCTTCAGGGAGAGGTGGGGTCTGGAGGTGGAATAATGGGGCGGGGGGGGGGGTTGTAGGGGTGGGGATGGAGATGGGGGTAGGGGTGGGATTTGTTTGTTTGTTGTTTTATGTCTTAGCAACATCTAAGAGGAGTGTGGGTGGGAAGGGTGGGGGTGGGAAGGGTGGGGGTGTAGAGTTTATAGTGGTGGGGTGTAGGGTGGGAGGGGTGGGAGGTGTATGGGATGGGAGGGGGTGGGGCTAGAAGGGGTGGGGGATGGCAGGGTGTAGGGTTAGTAGGGTTGGGGATGTAGGGTGGGAGAGGTGTGGGGTGGGTGTGGGAGGGGTGTGGGGGTGGTAGGGGTGGTGGTGGGAGGGGTGTGGAGGGGAGATGTGTGGGGGTGGGGGGAGGGCTGACTACAATACATGTCGGCTCTCATTGCTTGCATAACCACGGGAGGCTTCATGTGTTTAAGTCCGATCACCAACAATGGAGCCGGCTTTATTAGTAGGAGGTGTCGCAGTCAATGTTAACCGCTCGCGGGGCTCAGCTCATATTTGCACCTTTTAGTTATTGCACCTTTATTGCGATTATGCGGGACAGGTTATGGGGGCGCTGCTGGAAACCTCCCCTCAATTTGCTGCACTCTCCAAACTGCCTCCCCCCAGATGCCGTGAGAAGAATCGGGAGTTCGGTTCCCGGTTCAGTCAAACCAATGACTTAAAAATTGATATTTGTAACTTCCTAGCCTGGTACTTGGCATTAAAGTTGCACAGTCCGATGGTTTTGAGTTTCTCTCATTTTCTGAGATAAACATATTAGGTTGTTCATGATCTACCTTACTTTAGTTTGAAGTAACTTTTATTTTAAATTGCTAACTTTTGAGATATTTGAAATGGAAACATGCTAAATTAATTTTGGCAAGCTTACCAAAACTCTATCACCATAGGCTTCTGCAATAACAGGTTATATTAATTGACTCAGAAATTCCTTATATGTGATGACAAATGTTTACTAAGTGCACCAGCATCTAAGTTAGATATGTAGAATCAAATCTAGATAATTGTTTTGGTTTTGAAAATGTTATGTTTTCATCGGACTATGCAACTTTAATAGGATAGGGAAAGGACTGGTTCACTCGATGGTTAGGATAATGTGATTGCCCAGTGGGGCAGCACTATAAAATCGCCATGAGTGCGTGCTGTCACACGTCAGTACCCATCCTGATATGACCTTAGATGTTGCCAGGATGTAAAACTCCAACAACCAACCAACAACCAACAATGGAGCCCACTTTATTAGTAGGAGGTGTCGCAGTGAATGTTAACCGCCGACAGGGATCAGCTCATATTTGCACATTTTAGTTATTGCACCTTTATTGCGATTATGCAGGGCAGGTTATGTGGGTGCTGTCGGAAACCTCCCCTCAATTCGCTGCACTCTCCAAACTGCCTCCCACTAGATGAGGTGAGCCGAATCGGTAGAGTGCAGGCTTCCCGTGCGGGAGATGGGAGGTGGGAGTTTGGTTCCCGGTTAAATCAAACCAATGACTTACAAAATTGATACTTGTCACTTCCTAGCTTGGCACCCTGCATTAATAGAAAAGGGCAAGGACTGGTTAGCTCAATCTTGGGATAATGTGACTGAGTGGGATATAAGGTCATCATGGTGCTGGTGGCCTGATTTCCCAGTGGGGCTGGACTATAAAGTCGTCATGCATGCACACTGTCACAAGTCGGTACCCGTCCTGATATGACCTTAGATGTTGCCAGGAAGTAAAACATCAAACAAACAGATAAACAGTTCCCTAATGGTGACTATTTTTCTTACATATCCCTATAGAGGGAGTGCACGTGACGTCATCACTCAGCAGTCAACAGTCAGTGGCCAGCCATCTTGGATTATGAGCACCCTCCCTAGCCATATTGTGAATGCATGCAGATGCAGTAAAACAGAGTTTTCTTGTGTTCTGGGAGGTTCTGGGCAGTTTAAACCCAATGTGTTTACTTACAGCACTTTAGCAACAACTTCCGAGGCCAAACTGCTCAAAACAGTGACAAATAAACAAGCAAATCAGTAAATAAGCACAATGTAGGCGGTTGCAAGCCTTCTGTATGTAATCCAATATGGCCACCAAAAGTTGTCTTGTGACGTCATTAGATCCCCTCTATAATACATTTGTGAAAAAGCTTAATATCAACATATATATAATAATGCAATGTGTTATATACACACTCACTGGTTAGTCTGATGGTGTTCTTTCTGACATTTCTTAGAAGATAAATATATTAGGTTGCTTGCTTTAGTTATACATGTACTTGGAGTAACTTTAATTTTATATGCCTAAGTTTGGATATATTAGAAGTGAAAACATGATGAATTCATTTTGGCATGCACACCAAAACTCTGACACCATAACTTCACCAGTAGCAGATTCTATTAAATCGAGCTAGTGTTCCCTTCTAAAATGCTTAAAGCTGCGTAGTCCGATGGTTTTGAGCTTTTGTCATTTTCTGTGATAAATATATTAAGTTAATCGCTATTATCTATCTTACTTTAGTTTGAAGTAATTCTGATTTTAAATGACTAACTTGGATGATACTTCAAGTGTAATCATGCCGAATTAATTTGGGTATGCCTGTCAAAACTCAGACCCCCATAGGCTTCAGTAGTAACATATTCTATTAAATTGACTTAGTATACCCTTCGTTCTATGTAGAGTCTTCAAGACCAAGTGGTTGAAGCCCCAATGGTAGAAGCATTTGAGAGAAGGTTGGGCAGACATTGGAGAGGACACCCGCAATTATATGACTTCAGGGCACTGTCAACCCACATGTGTGTGCCTATCAACGTTCTTTTTTGCCATAACGAGCTGGCATTAGAGGCCCATTAGAGCCTAGATCAGCCAGAAGAGGATCTGTAAGTTAATGAGTGCAACAGGAGATAAGTTGGATATGTCGGTTCAAATCTGGATCAGTGTTTTGCTTTCGACAATTTTATGATTTTATCGGAATATGCAGCTTTAGCTTGTTTTACTTAACGACGCCTCTAGAGCACATTCATTTTTAGCATCAGCTATTAGACATCAAAGATATGATCATTCTGATATATTACTTTGGAGCAAACCCGCTGCTGCCAAATAGGCTATTCGTTCTGATAAGCAGCAAGGGGTCTTTTATATGCACTTCCCCACAGACAGGATGGTACATACCACACACAGCCTTTGTTGAACCAGTTGTGGACCACTGGTTTGAAAGGAAAATAGCCCAACCTGCAAATGGGTCCACTGAGCAGGTAATAAGTGCAGCACTACCTAAGTTAGAGATATAGAATCAAATCTAGATGAGTGTTTTGGTTTTAACAAATGTGTCGCCTTTATCAGATTATGCAGCTTTAAAGCAAATTTCTGCAATAAAAAGAATATCAACCCCACAGAAAATACCAACACCAAGTGCCAAAGTGATTACCCATGTGATGTAATGGCTATTGTAGTAGTCTGCGCTGACCTCTCAGGCGGGAGCCCATATAGACAGGTAGGTGTGGAATAGGGTGATTGACTCAGGGCGGCTAGGTAGTGTACTAGTTAGCACGCTAGCACTGGAGTGGCAAGAAGGGTGTAATATTTCCCATTTTTACCACCACCCATAATACTGGTTGCTGTGACAAGGGTCCTGTACAGGCTATGTGTTGTATGCTTATTGAACCTAGGCTGTGTGTGTAAATCGATCTGATATAAGTTATATATATATGTAAGTGCATTTCCCATCTGTATGTAATTGTAAGCATTAAACAACTTATGGATATAAACCATTTGTAAGACTTACAATTCCTGAGGGATGAGTGTAGTAGTGGTCTGCACTGACCTCGCAGGCAAGGAACCACATAGACAGGTAGGCCTAGATAGGGTGATTGCATCAGGGAGCCTAGGTAGTGTAATCGTTCCCCGGAATGGCAAGAAGTGTGGGGTTCTAAACCTGCTTTAGACCCAATATGATAACATTCTGCTATTAACATGCAGCAGAATATGGATTATATTCCCATTTTCATCACACATACCCCATGACACTGTGAACACCCAGATTACCATGTCTTTTGTTTTTGGGGAGTTTTCAGTTGCATTGGTGCACTGAAGGCTGCAAATCTGCAGCACTGTATGGGCACCGCTGAAAGCGGTCCCATGTGGTCGGGAGTTGGCTTCCGATGGGTAGTGGTCAGAGAAATTGGGGGGAGGGGGAATTAAGGAAAAAGGCAGCCTAAGAGCCCAACCACAGTCCTCTGAGATGGCCGGGGGAGGCTGGGTGGTTGGTGTAGTTGTACACCCCAGTAATACCCTAGGCCATACCAGGAGGTGCACCGACTTGTGACAGTGCACACTCATGGTGACTTCATAGTGCTGCCCCACTGGAAAATCAGACCACTGGCACCATGACCTGATGTCACACACAGACACATTATCCTGACCCTGTGCGCCGAGTCTCTGTCCTGACCTCATAACACCAAGCACCGAGCAGCAACAGGTACCTATTTTATAAGTCATTGGTTTGACTCGACCAGGATCCAAACTTCAGTCCCTCCAGATTCAACGGTATGCACAGTAAGTCCTGCCAAATCCAGAGGAAGAAGTGAAGTGAGGATGGGATTAGTTAGGCAGTGGGTGGGATTACCTGTTAGTTGTTAATGAAGATTAGTGGTTTTTTGGTCAGTGGTGTCAAATCCGGTATGGGGACGAGGTGGGGCCTACTAGTCGCTGTGGTTGTGCATGTTTTTTGTTTTACGGAAACGGTTGGTAAATTGTTAGCACCGCGGCCTTAAGTTGAAGTTGGGGACTGGGGGTGGGGGTGGGGGGGTGGGGGGGGCTGCGCATCTGCAGCACTCAGCACCCTCTGGTGGCCGGTGTGGGGTGCGGTGAGTGGGGGTGGTGGGGGGTGACGTGGGGGTTATCAGGGCACGGAGTCATCAAGTGCACATTCAGCCACCCCGGCAGGATGGGAGGAGGGGAACGGGGTGGGGGGTGGGGGGGGGGGCATACTCACGCTGTCAGAAAGGAGGCCCAGCTGCCATGTGTGTATGTATATATATATATATATATATATATATATATATATATATATATATATATAGATATATATATATATAGATATATATATATATATAATGTATATATATGTGGGCGACCTGCATATATAACAGATGTAGGAGAAAGTCGATATAACATATAGCACACAAACATATATAGCGCATATAGCACACGTGACTTATATTGAACATATAGCACATATGACCGATATATCACATGTTATATGTATAAGCATATATCACATACAGCGGCTACACATGTAATGCATATAACATATAGACATATATAGCGCATATAACACACATGACATATAATGAACATATTTATAGCACATATCACCGATATATCACATGTTATATATAACTTATAAGCATATAGCACATACAGCTGTTACACATGTAATGCATATAGCATATAGATATATACAGCGCATATAGCACACATGAAATATAATGAACATATAGCACATATAACTGGTATAACACATGTTATATAATAAATACAACACATGTAGGATATATGTAATGCATATAGCATATAAACATATATAGTGCATATGTGAATTGTGATATAGCACACTTGACATATATTGAACATGTTATTGGATATACCACATGTAGGTTTTTTTTAGTTTGTTTACATCCTATCAACATCTAAGGTCATATCAGGATGGGTATCGACTTGTGACAGTGCGCACTCATGTCGACTTTATAGTGCTGCCCCACTGGGAAATCAGGCCGCCAGCACCATGACCTGATATCCCACCCAGTCACATTATTCTGAGACTGAGCAAGCTAGTCCTTGCCCTATCCTAGTAATGCCGAGTGCCAGGCTAGGAAGCATCACGTATCAATTTTCAAGTTATTGGTTTGACTCGACCAGGGTTCGAACCCATGATCTCATGGGTTTGGATCCCCCGATCTACCAAGACAGGGGACGGACACTCAACTCATTCGCCCACCTCATCTGGTCCAAATGTAGCACATATAATATAGCACATATACCATATATTACATAGATATAATGCATATAGCACATATAGCACATGCTTGGAGGATTTGGCAGATTTAACAAACATATCACATGTAGCACATATAGCACATACAGCACATACAACACATACAGCACATGTAGCACATGTAGCACATATAGCACATATATCACATATAGCACATATAACACATATAGCACAAATAGCACAAATAGCACATATAGCACATGTACCATATATTACATAGATATAATGCATATAGCACATATAGCTCATGCTTGGAGGATGTGCCAGATATAACAAACATATCACATGTAGCACATGTAGCACCTATAGCACATATAGCACATATATCACATACATCACATAAGCACATACAGCACATACATCACATACATCACATACATCACATATAGCACATATAACACATATAGCACATATAGCACATATACCAATATATCACATATAATACCTATAGCACATACAACACATTCAGCACATACAGCACATACAGCACATAAAGCACATACAGCACATATAACACATATACTGATATAGCACCTATAGTACATATAACACATACAACACATATAGCATACATAGCACACATAACACATATAGCACACATAAAACATATATCACATGTAGCACATATATCACATATAGCACATATAACACATATATCACATATACCACATGTAGGACATATAGCACATATAGCACAAAGAGCATATATAGCACAAATAACACATATATCACATATATCACATATAGCACATATAGTACATATATCACATATAGCACAGAGTGTGCCAGCCTATGTGTAGTACATGTGGGACATATTACACATATAGCCCATATAACACATATTACACATGTTTGGAGGATTTGGCAGATGTAACAAACATATCAGATATAGCACATATAGCACATATAGCACATATAGCACATATATCAGATAAGCACATACAGCACATACAAACATACAGCACATACAGCACATATAACACATATGCGGGACGTATTACACAAATAGCCCATATAGCACATATAGTACAGAGGGTGCTGCTAGCCTGTGTGTAGCACATGTGGAGCATATTACATTACACATATAACCCATATATCTGAAATATTACAAATATACTATGATCTAGCCCATATATCTGAAATATTTAACATATACTATGATCTAGCCCATATATCTGAAATATTTAACATATACTATGATCTAGCCCATATATCTGAAATATTTAACATATACTATGATCTAGCCCATATATCTGAAATATTTAACATATACTATGACCTAGCACATATATCTGAAATATTACACATAGCCCATATATCTGAAACATCGGATTCCAACAAATGAAAAACTAACCGTCAATATGGACTTACACTAGACGACAAGACATGTGGCTGACATCCCGCAACACCATCAATCAAAAAGTACCAATGTACATCTTTCGTCACTCGTCACCTTCTCATGCCTTAGTTTATTCACTGTTAAAATGATTTGTGTCAAGAGCTAACATTATATAGGCTGGAAGACTGGTGCTTCAATGCGGACAAATGTATTCTTCTGGGCCCGTATTCATGTGGAGGTGCCAGGGCCTTAACCGCGGCTAGGGTAGCTCCAGCCGGCTAACGGTGGAAAATTCTTATTCATGTCCCGGTGCCAGCCCTAACCGCCGACCGTAGCCTAGGCTAAGCTACCCCAGTTTCAAATCAGGTTTAACTGCTATCCACGCCGGTTAGTGTGTGTGTGTGGGTCTCGATCTATTCAATGCTATCATATTTAACAGAATTACATACTCAATAAGTGAAATTTGATCAAATTAACCCTAAATTCGAACCGATATTAACACTGCCGCCGCATTGGTGGCGTTATGCATATTGTCGAATCGACGAATGTAATGGGGCTGTCACACTATGATGCTTCTCACCGGTGACCCATCAGCGCTGAAAATAAAATTGTAAGCGTCGAGAAACATTAAAGATAGTGGAAATATGGGGAAATTGGACGTTGGCGCAGCGTGTCAGGAGCATGTTATTAGCGCGGGGCCAACGTTGTGGTAACGTATATCGGCGTGTTCTCTCTGTGTCTCTGTCTGTGTCTCTGTCTGTGTCTCTGTCTGTGTCTCTGTGTCTGTCTCTGTATGTGTCTCTGTATGTGTCTATGTCTGTGTCTCTGTCTGTGTCTCTGTCTGTCTGTGTCTCCGTCTGTCGGTGTCTGTGTCTGTCTGTTTCTGTGCATCTGTCTCTCTCTGAGACATAGCGACACACACACAGACACACACACAGACACACACACAGACAGAGACACACAGATACACACACAGAGACAAATACATAGACACAGACAGAGACACAGGCAGAGACACAGACAGAGACACACAAACAGACACACAGAGACACACACACAGAGACACATACAGATACACAGAGACACATACAGAGACCCAGACAGAGACACACAAACAGACACACAGAGACACACACAGAGACACAGATAGATACACAGACAGAGACAGATACACAGACAGAGACAGACACACACAAACAGACACACCGAGACACACACACAGAGACACAGACAGAGACACAGACAGAAACACACAGACAGACACACAGAGACACACACACACAGACACAGACACAGACACAGAGAGAACGCGCTGATATACCTTACCACAACGTTGGCCGCGCGTTAATAACACACTACTGACACGCTGCGCCAATGTCCAATTTCCCCATATTTCCCCTAAATGTTTAATGTTTCTCGACGCCTTAATTTAATTTTCAACGCTGACGGGTTGCCGGTGAGAAACGTCGTAGTGTGACAGGGCCATAAACAAAACAAATCGCCGCCGTCGCCGAATCGGCGGTGTTATTGTCAAATAGCGGTGGTCACCGGGTACAAGCAGAGAGGGATTTCCCAAATATATAAATAAACTCACAGTTAGCTATCCGCGGCGGCTTGGACATTGGTGAATACGACTTGACCTATTTCTCCAACCCGCCGGTAGCCTCGGATAGCTACCCCAGAGCTAGCGTGTAGCTCCGGCTAAGCCTGGCACGACTACATGAATATGGCCCCTGAAGAATAAAAACTATATACCAAAAATAAAAATTAAAAGATTGCTTGGTTGGTTGTTGGAGTCTTACGTCCTGGCAACATCTAAAGTCATATCAGGATGGGATATAATTAAGATAAAGAACAGCATACATAGAACGTAAGCATATATAATACATGTATTGCATGTATAGTATATATGGAACATATAGAACAGATTAGCACATGTCTGTACAATGCAGTGCAGACGAGCGCATATCAGCACAGACCAGCACACGTCACCACATATCAAAATAGATCAGCACAGATCAGCACAACTCAGCACAGGACAGAACAGATCAACACAGTGCAGCACAGATCAGCACAAACAGTGCAGGACAGGGCAGCAGAAACAAACACAGATCAGCACATGGCAGCACATATCAGCAAAACAAACACAGATCAGCACAGGACCACACAGGGCAGCACATATAAGCATATATCAACACAGATCAACACAAGGCAGCACATATCAACACAAACACAGGACAGCACAAATCAAGACAGGGCAGCACATGGCAGCACAAACCAACACATATCAGCACAGATCAATCCGAACAAACCAGCACAGGGAGGCACAGATCAGCACAAACCAACACATACCAGCACAGATCAAGACAGGGCATCACAGATCAGCAGAAACCAGCACAGACCAGCACAGATCAACAAAGGGCAGCACATGACAGCCCATATTAGCACAGATCAGCACAGGGCATGCTGAGTCCCTGCCGACAAGTGCAGGGATATGGGGCACCGAGTGCAACTCACCCCCTCCCTCACCCCTCCCCTCCCCTCCTCACCCCATGTATGAACTGTACCCCGGCCTCCCCCCATCCACCTCCGCGCCCCGTAATTGTACCCTCCCCGGCTACTTACACACTCTCGTCTTTGCAGCGTCATTATGCCTGTGACAGTGATGAATGGTCCGGCAGGCACAGTTATATCCCACCCACCACCTTCCCAAATGCAAATCATATATATATATATATATATATATATATATATATATATATATATATACCCACGTATATCTAGTATATGCATGTTATTGTGCTATTATTACATATATATATATATATGATGTATAACGCATTATGCGAACATAAAGATTCGCAAGGTAATATTACTTATTATTGTTATCCTCTGTAAGATACAACACTGTACCGGTGGCGCCATCTCGCCGACCTCACGTCCCCCAGATGTTGACCAGTGTCAGTCGCACGAGAGGATTTTTTTAATTATATGCAAGGGCATGTCAGAGATTAAATTACTCAACCCACTACCTTATTTGTCTCTCTTGTCAATTGTACTGTAGATATATATATATATATATATATATATATATAGATAGTAATAAACCCTTTATCGCGTGTAATAAGCTCTATAATGGTTCCTGGTACGAGTGGTAATCCTTGGAGTACATTGCTGTGGTGTGATGTCAACGGAAAACTGTTTAGCTGTTGGTTCCAATGAAGGCCTTCTCAGTTTGTCATGCATATATATGCTGATCTGGACATCTCTGATGAGGTTCCATGTTTATGGCAGTAAACATCTGATCAGCTCAGTGTCTGCAAACATATGTATTAATTAAGATACATATTCTTTTAATATGATGACATACAGCAACGTTCCTTCATTCTGTGGAATATACTCATTAAATAATACGCCCCTTGAAAATAAAGAAAACCATGAGGTTCTTCTTTTTCCTCTTTTTTTTCTTCAAATACCAACGTTAAGCACATTGTTAGATGACAATATATTCTCTTATAAACACCACGCTCATGTGTGCATATGAGGCACTCTACACACAACCACTGGTCAGTATACCATAGGGGTATCTTATTTTGCACATGTACACTGGAGAATAGCCATCTACCTTTAGACTATATCAGTGATTTGATGATCATACCTGCGAGGAGACATTAATATAATGGGCATAACTTGCTGATACAGGTAGTAGTGCATTTTGGATTATGCAAATAATGCTTGCACAACTCATTTAAATTGGATTGCTCAACTATAGCTTTGTTGGTAGTATATGTTTTATTTTAAATTTTTTTGGTAAAGTATTTATTCATCTGAACATGACATTTGTCAGCGCCGGGGCACTGGTCTTCCGGCCATCTTACTATTAGAATTGACAGTCTCAATAATCTAAGTTTGATCAGCACTGTATTAGTTACAGCACCGATCCCGTAGAATTAAGGGAGTGGCTCCTGCTGTATAATGTACAGCACCAGTCACTGTAGTTCATGCAAAAATGAGGAGCAGCACCGAGTAGAAGGTGTATACTCGGGGCAACTCAAACAATCGCTTAGTAGTTTTATTTAGTTTTTATCAGTATTTCCTTCTATGAAACAACAAATATATGCTTAATAAGTACATTTGGTATCTCAGTTCGATAGGTAGAATCAAATCTGAATTTTTTTGGGGGGTTTAGAAAATTTGATGCTTTCGGATGACTGTGCAGATTTAAGCATCAACACACAAAATCGTTGCAATGTCTTCTCATTTGCTCTTTCCGCGGGTTTTTGTTTTATGTTTATTTTGTGGCCAAGGGTGTCGGTTGTAACTGCTTAGTTTGACTCAGCCGGGGGTTGATCCCGGGGTCTGCCACTACGGGAAGTGGGCGTCCTACCCACTCCACTTTATTCCATCCTGGTGCAGTGTCTATAGTATAAAGGTTTGATTGATTGATTGGTGTTTTACGCCGTGCAAGAAGCAAAAGCCATATTCATGGCGAGAAGAGTTCAACCATTATTCTGTCGTATTTTTTATTATCCAACCATCGCTTTTATATAGCTACATAATAAAAGACGGTAGCATGTTGTTGGTGAGTGCCCCCCTCCTCCTCCCTCTTTGTCTTCCCTATCCCCCTCCTCCCCCTCCTCCCCTCCTCCCTCTCATCCCCCCTCCCCCTCCCCCTCCCTCCTCCCCCTCCTCCCCCTCCTCCCCCATCTCCTCCCCTCCTCCCTCCCCCCCTCCTCCCCTCTCCCCGTCTCCTCCCCCTCTCCTCCCCCCTCTCCTCCCCCTCCTCCCTTCTTCCCCCTCCTCCCTCTCCCCCTCCTCCCCTCCTCCCCTCCTCCCTCTACTCCCCTCCTCCCTCTCCCCCCACCTCCCCTCCTCCTTCTCCTCCCCTCCTCTCTCTCCTCCCCCTCATCCCCTCATCCCTCTCCTCCCCCGCCCCCTCTCCCCTCTCTCCCCCCTCCCCCCTCTCCCCCTCCTCCCCTCTCCCCGTCTCCTCCCCTCCTCCCTCTTCCCCTCCTCCCCTCTCCCCCGTCTCCCCCCTCTCCTCCCCCCTCTCCCCCCCCCCTCCTCCCTTCCCTCCCCCTCCCTCCCTCTCCCCCCTGCTCCCCTGCTCCCCTCTCCTCCCCTCCTCCCCCTACTCCCCTCCTCCCTCTCCCCCCACCTCCCCTCCTCCCTCTCCCCCCTCCCCTCTCTCCCCCTCCTCCCCCTCCTCCCTCCCCTTCCCCCTCTCCTCCCCCTCTTCTACCCTTCCCCTCTCCTCCCCTTTCCCCTCTCCTCACCGCCCCCCTCTCCTCCCCCTCCCCTCTCCTCCCCCCTCCTCCCTGTCCTCCCCTCTATCCCGCTTTACACACTTCTCTGATATATGCGTCCACCGGAGGCGGTGGCTGGTTGGTTGGTTGTTGGAGCTTTACATCCTGGCAACATCTAAGGTCATATCAGGATGGGTACCGACTTATGACAGTGCGCACTCATGCAAATTGATAGTGCTGTCCCACTGGGAAATCAGCCTACCAGCACCATGACCTGATATCCCACTCAGTCACATTATCCTGACACTGAGCTAACCAGTTTTTGCCCTACTCTAATATAATAATGCCGGGTGCCAGGCTATGAAGCGACAAGTATACATTTTAAAGTCATTGGTTTGACTCGACCGGGATCCGAACTTCCTACCGGCAGCAGGTCGGAAGTTCGAATCCCGGCCGAGTTCAACCAATAACTTGATACCTGTCACTACAAATTAATACTTGTCACTACATAGCCTGGCTCTAGACATTACTAGGATAGGGAAAGGACTGGTTATATTTCAGTATCAGGATAATGTGGCTGAGTGGGATATTGTGTCATGGCGCCGGCCGCTTGATCACTATAAAGTTGGCATTTCGTGCACACTCTCACAAGTCAGTACGCATCCTGATATAAATAGCCATTGATGTTGCTAGGATGCAAAACCACAACAAATAAACAGACCGATTTAGGCATTGAAGCAATGATGTTTATGTGACGTCACATTTGTCATTATCGACAGGAAATCAGTTCGATATGATATATGTCAAGTGGAACCTTAAGGTTGAGGCCCTGGGAGCAATTCCACCACTCGTCGACCCCCCACCGCCCACAACCCACCGTCCACCGCCCACAACCCACCGCCCACAGCCCACCACCCACCGCCCACCGCCCACCGCCCACCGCCCACCGCCCACCGGCCACCGCCCACCGCAACACTGGAACCTGCTGCTGACTGCTTCCGGTCCGGACACTCGACACAGCATGCCGCATGCCGGATGCCGCATGCCGGATGCCGCATGGCTCATACCGGATACGGTCAGTGCGCGCATGCCGCAATATCCCAGGGGACGCGCGGTGCCAAATAGTCACGGTCTATTGAACATTATGTGCTGTTGCGGTGAAGGCACGCACTCACACCCACCTGACCTGCGCACTCACTGCTGCCTCAGAGCCCGCCTCCACCCGCCCCCTTTTCCCCCCTACCCTCCCCGCCACCTACGTCCCGCCCCCGCCTCCCCTCCTTCCGGCCCCTGCCTCCCGCCTTCCGTCCTCCCGCCCCGTGTTCCCCGTCACTCGTCTTCCGCGCCCTGTCCCCCGCCTTCCCCCCTCTCGCCCCCCACCCCAAACCTGCCCCCTCCTCCCGTCCGCCACCTCTTGCTCCCCGTCACCCGCCCCTCGCCCCCTGTCCCCGGCCTCCCGCCTCCCGACTCCATACCCAACCTATCCCCATCTCTATCCCACACCTTCCCACCCACCCCAACACACCTCGTCCTCCATTCCCATTCCCCATCCCCCATCTCCATCTTATCAACGATCTCCATTCCCCTGACAACAAAAAATCCTCACCCCCCCCTGCCATCTCTCGATCCATCATCACCAATATCCCCATTCCCACATCCATCTGAATTCACATCCCACCCCCACCCCCACCATCCCCCATTCACACCCCATTCCCCCTTCCCCAGCCCATTCCCCCTTCCCTACCCTCTCTCCCTTCCCCTGCCCATCTCTCCCATCCTCATGCCTCTACCCCTACACCTCCGTAACCCTATCTCCCACTCTAAACCCCATCTTCACCACCAGAACCCCCCCCCCCCCCACACCCCATTCTGCACTACCAATCCCTACTCACAGTCCCCTCCCCCTCCCACTCCACCCCGTCCGTCTCCTGATTTGGTAGATCGTAGCCTTCGAACCTCATGGGTTCGAAACCTGGTCGAGTCAAACCAATGACATAACCAATTATACTTGTCACTTGCCTGGCGCTCCGCATTATTAGACCATTAGGAAAGGACTGGTTGGCTCGGTGTCAGGATAATGTGACTGAGTGGGATATCAGGTCATGGTGCTGGTGGCCCGGTCTCCCAGTGGGGCAGCAGTATAAAGTCATCATGAGTGTGTACTGTTAGAAATTGATACCCGACCTGATATGACCGTAGATGTTGCCAGGACGTAAACCTCCAACAACCAACCAACGCACTCTACCCCCATCCCCCCTCCCACCTCCCAGCTCCCACCCTCTGTGAAATGCTTTCACAAGAAAGAACGCTGATTTAATTGTGTCCTTATTCAATAAACTAGTCGGACTGCTGGTTCCTCGGTTAGAACATTCCAAGCACCCCCCCCCCCCCCTACCCCAACCCCAGACCCTCCACACACACCCACTCCTACCCACACCCAACTCAACCCACACCCACACTCACCCCAGACCCCTCCACACACACACTCTGCTACCCACACACAAGTCGACCCACACCCCACACCCTCAAACCCCCCAACTCATACACCCAGACCCCAATGCATAGCCACACTCCTACTCATAAACTCCACCCACACCCACACTCACACACACCTCCACATACACTGCTGGTTACACTGTACATCCACACATCTCTCCACCCAGCGCCCACCCACACCTCCACCCATCTCCACCCACCTCCACCCACATCCCACCCTCTCACCCCACAACGCCGATAATGCACCCACACTTTATCCCATATCCACACCTCCACCCACACCCGTACACTGTCATCTACACTGTCATCCCACACCCTCACCTTCACACACCCACACACTCTCACCCACTCCCCACACCACCCACCCTCACCTTATATACCCACACCGCTACCCACACCCACAGCCCCACGCACACCCACCCACACCTCCACCAACACCCACACTCCTCCCACAATAAACCCATAAACCCCCTGCTCCACCCCTATCCCCTCCGCATTCCAGTACTCATCCTGATATGACCATAGCTGTTGCCAGGACGTTAAACCCGTATAAATGAATACCCCCACACACACCTCCGCGCACACCAACCCCCACACCCACACTCACACTCAACCCCCGATATACCCACACCCCATCTGCACCCCCATACATCCACACCTGAACCCACACACCCACACTTCCACCCATGAAGCCACACTTCCACCCACATCCATCACCCTCCCCCCATCCACCACACCCTCACCTCAACCCACACTCACACCCACACTCACACAGGCCCACACCCACACACCCATACACCCACACCTTAACCCACACCTACACATTCCCACCCATAAAGCCACACTTCCACCATCACCTATCTAAACGAAAGACAAGCGGGTTTCAGGAAACTGCACTCCACATCTAAAACGTTAGCTAACCTAACAAATGACATACTGGCGTCAATGAACCAAAAACAATTAGTTGGAGCAGCCTTCATTGACTTCAGCAAAGCATTCGAGACAGTAGACCATAACATACTACTGGAAAAACTAGAATCCATGGGCATAAAATCCAACACTATGGACTGGATAAAATGCTACCTGAACAACAGGCAACAGAAAACAAAAATAAACAATACACTATCAGACAACCAACCTGTCTCATGTGGTGTACCCCAAGGGTCAGTGTTAGGGCCACTGCTCTTTATAATCTACATAAACAATCTTGAAAAATGGTTGCAAACCGAATGCCTCCAACTATATGCAGATCACAAAGTCATATATGCAAATGGGACCACAGAAGAGGAGGTAATAACTAAACTAAACAAGCTCCTACTAAAACTGGACGAGTGGTGTGAGTCCAACAAAATAAGCATCAACACAAGCAAGTCAAAAACAGTTCTCTTCTCGCATAAACAAAAGCCAGAAAGAAAACTACACTGTAAGCCAAGAAACCAAACACTAGAAAATGCAGACCATTACAAATACCTAGGCCTTGAGTTGGACAGCCAACTAAACTACAACCTATGTATAAAATAAATTGTCCAAAAGGTAAACCATAAACTGTGGCTATTTGCAAAGTTAAGAGACTACATGACACAAGAAATGTCAATAAAAATCTTCAAGGGCATGGTGCTCCCCTATTTTGACTATAGAGATGTAAACTACATGGGTGCAAAAAAAGAACTTCTAAAAAGAATTCAAACACTACAGAACAGAGCCCTGAAAATCTGCCTCAGAATAGACAAGCTGCACCCCACCTATGACATACACAAAAGAACCAAGTAAAATTGCTAGAAAATAGGAGAATAATTCATCTGAAAACATTAGCATACAGCTATAGTCAAAACAAGAAACACCTAACAAAACCAGAACGGGCAACTAGAGCAAATAATGCGTCACTACTAAAGCAGACCAGAAGTCAAATAAAAGCTCCCGAGAGAAGCACGCTGGAAATGGCTGCCAAGGTGTGGAATGCCCAAACAGTAAAGGAATGGCAAATTCCTGACCTAAAAACATACAAAAAATATCTGTGCAAAATAAGGCTAGGAAACCCCCACTAAGCTGTACTGTCACGGCCAACCAGCGGGACGCCCAATGGAAGGTAACCATGCCAAAAGTAGCCAGATAGCACACCACACAGCTACGCACAAGCCTATGATATGTAAATAGGAGTAGGCTAGTCTAGTAGTAAGAATAGAAAAAATAAAACACATATATGCCAAGAAAATCCTAAATAATTAACTTAGACCAACCACCTATCTATCTGCTACTGAAATGCAGGCAATCAAATACCTTATCAGCAGCTACTGTGTGATAAGATAACACCAACACTACAGCTGGCCAGCATTGAAAACAAGCCTAAATACCCAGGCTTATATGCTATGGACAGTATAAATACAGCCTTAATAAAAAAAAAAAATTAAAAACCTCCACCTACACCCACTCCCCTACCCCCACCCACACCCACACCCACACTCACACAGACTCACACCCACATACATACACATGCACCCACACCACAACCCACACTCCCACATTCCCACTCATAAACCCACACGTCCACCAACACCCATAAATCCACACTTCCACCCACACCCTACACCTACATCCCCACACCCTCACCTCCACCCACACCCACACCCACATATATCACCAACAGTATTCTTTTTAGTGCGCCCTGCTCGTCATTATTAATGACACACACATAACCGGAAATGCCTGGTGCACATCTCATGCATACAACCCATATTCGCGACCGCACGTGACCACCCTTACTTCCAGTCTCTAGAAAGTACTTCCGCTTGGACCCTAATGAGGTCTTAAACATATCGAGTTAAAGTAAAAGAACATTAGGAGCATTAAAGAATTAACTTACAGATTAACTTACACATCATCTTCTGGCTGATCTAGGCCTTATTGGACCTTTAGTGCCAGCTCGTTATAGTAAAACAAAAAAAGAGCAAATTTGTGTGCACACATATGGAGGTGGACATAGCTCTGAAGTCATAAATAATTGTGAGTGTCCTCTCCAATGTCTATCCAGCCTTCTCTCAAATGCTCCTACCATTGGCGCTTCAACCACTTAATCTGGAATACTGTTCCATGGATCTGTCGCTCGAAAGTTTCCTGACCTCAACTCTGGGCCTCTCCTTGAAGATCATATACTACTGGCCTCTGTGTTGCTGTCTATTCTGAGGTATATCTCCGCCCCCTCCCCCTCCCCCTTCCCTCCCCCTCCACCCTCCCTCCCCCTCCCCTTCCTCCCCCTCCCCCGTCCTTCCCTCTCCCCCTCCCTCACACCTCCCCCCTCTCTCCCCTCTCCCCTCCTTCTCCCCGTCCGAATCGCTAGAGCGCAAGCCTCCCCATGGGTGAGATCAGGAGTTCGATTCCCGGTCGAGTCAAACCAATGACTTACAAAATGTATACTTGGCGCTCGGCATTAATAGGATAGGGCAATGACTGGTTAGCTCAGTGTTGGGATAATGCGACTGAGTGGGATATCGGGACATGGTGCCAGTGGCTTGATTTCCCAGGAAGGAAGCACTATAAAGTCACCCGTCCTGATGTCACCTTAGATGGTTGGTTGTTGGAGTTTTACATCCTGGCAACATCTATGGTCATATCAGGACGGGTACGGACTTGTGACAGTGCGCACTCATGGCAACTTTATACTGCTGCCCCACTGGGAGATCAGGCCACCAGCACAATGTCCTGATATCCCACTCAGTCACATGATCCTGACACAGAACCAACCCTATCCGAATAATGCCGAGCGCCTGGCTAGTAAGCGACAAGTATACATTTTGTAAGTCATTGGTTTGACTTGACCAGGCTTTGAACCCATGGGTCGGAATCCCACGATCTACCAAAACTGGAAATGGACGCTCAACTCATTCGGCCATCCCGTCTGGTATGTGACCTTAGATGTTGCCAGGACATAAAACCCCAACAACCAACCAACCCTCCTCCTCACCGCCCCCCCCCCCCCCAACCCCCGAGATACGCGCCTTTCTGAGCCGGTTGGGTACAACTGTCAGGAACAGTAGTTCAACTGATGGCGTATTGCCACTGTCAACCCATTGATCATCTCCTCGGATGAGTTGGGAATTCATTAGTGGTGCTGTCCTCTTGGAGGAATAATTCGTAATGCGGAGACCACTGAGGGACCACAAACCAACCCCTCAGTGGCCTGCATTCACCAACCAGCCTGTGAGGTCTTGTCTGAGGACCTCTCGCCTGCATCTATGTAGCCCCACAGTAGGACACCGCGTGCATTTCATGAAACCCAACGGTAGGACACCACCTGCATTAATACAACCCACAGTAGGACACTGCCTGTATTAATACACCCCACAGTAGGAGACTGCCTGTATTAATACAACCCAAAATAGGACATTGATTGTATTAATACCACCCATATTAGGACAATGCCTGTATTGATACCACCCACAATAGGTCACTGCTTGTATTAATAAACCCACAATAGGGCACCGCCTGTATTAATACAACCCACAGAAGGACACTGCCTGTATTAATACATTCCACAGTAGGACACCACCTGTATTAATACAACCCACAATAGGACACTGATTGTATTAATACAACCCATATTAGGACAATGCCTGTATTGATACCACCCACAATAGGTCACTGCTTGTATTTATAAACCCACAATAGGGCACAACCTGTATTAATACAACCCACAGTAGGACACCACCTGTATTAATACAGCCCACAGTAGGACACCACCTGTATTAATACAACCCACAGTAGGACACTGCCTGTATTAATACAACCCACAATAGGACATTGCCTGTGTTAATACAACCCACAGTAGGACTATGCATGTATTAATACATTCCACAGTAGGACACTGGTTGTAATAATACAACCCACAGTAGCACATTGCCTGTATTAATACAACTCACAGTAGGACACTGCCTGTATTAATACAACGCACAGTAGGATAATGCCTGCATTATTACAACCCACAGTAGGACAGTGCCTGTATTAATAGTACACACAGTAGGATAATGTCTGTATTACTAGAACCCACAGCAGGACACTGCCTATATTAATACAACCCACAGTAGGACACCTCCTGTATCAATACATTCCCACAGCAGGGTGTCCTAGCCAGGCGCTCGGCATTATTAGGATAGGGCAAGGACTGGTGTGCTCAGTGTCAGGATAATGTGACTGAGTGGGATACCAGGTCATGGTGCCGGCGGCCTGGTTTCCCAGTGGGACAGCACTATAAAGTCGCCATGAGTGCGCACTGTCACAAGTCGGTACCCGTCCTGATATGACCTTAGATGTTGCTAGGACGTAAAACAACAACAAACAAACAAACACAGCAGGGTGTAGAGCCGTCGTGTCTGCTTTGTCGGAAAATAATTCAGACACAAATGGTTTTTCTTATTTCTGAATATGTAATATCATGTGTGTAGTCGGACTAGTCGTTCATAAAAATAAATCCCTATAAATCTGCTGTGTGAAAAGTATTACTACATGCCATAGCAGATGTATGACATGACAGTTACTTGTATTTAATCAAAAGTACAGAAATTTGTACAAAAGTACAGAAATTGGTGGGATTTCGGAGTCGTTCCATGACTCCTGAAGGGACTGATCGGAACCTTCAATTTCTGTGACTCTCGCAGGAATTTTGTGAGAGCTGGCAACACTGTTAATTATTCCTTGTGAACTAGCGATTGATTTGGCATTTTAATATTTAGACCAAGAATTAATAATGGCGATGTGGATATCAGCCTTAAAGTGTCTGATTGTTTTGTGTGGAATTGTATGTTTCTTAGCTCAAAATGCTTAACTATGCCTAGTTTTGTTTTAAATATATTCATTATATCTTTATATTGCATGTGTGCATCCATGTTTATGCCAAATTGTTATGTATTTCTATTAATTTTGAATAAAGTGGAAGTTTCGCCCTACACATATCGGCAAACTCAATGGTCCGATACCTTTGTTTTGCTCTTGACGCCATTTTCAGCGCATGCGCAGTTGGAAGTACGAACTAGTCTATTGATCTTCCTCATTCTACTGCTCCTTGTTGTATCGTAGTAATGCCAAGGGCCAGGTTAGCTAAAAGACATGTATCCATTTTGCAGGCATTGGATGTGAACATTCGATGGTGGGCTTCACCTGGGATTCGAACCCTGCGACCTGCCACATGGGAAGCAGACGCTCAACACATTCAGCCACCAGGCTACGTTAAGTGGTTAGAGCGTCGACTTCCTGTACCGCAGGTCAAGGAGGGGAATGCCAACCCCTGGACCTGGAAGGAGAAGTATTTACAACCAAGCCCTAGAGTTGTTTACCGCTGTGGCTGCTATATAGTGACTAAAGCCGTGTTCGCACGTACAACGTTGGACCACTCCCCTATATCGATCGATTTATTTGGGTCCGAACAATACCATTGTAAGGACTGTCTAAACCGACCACCTCCCTAAATGGATCACTTAAAGTCGGTCCCGTGGTCGGTCGATTTGGAGAGGTTTTACTGTATATATATATGTGTGTATATATATACACATACACATATACGTATACATATATACCGAATGCGGTGACCGAATCGGTAGAACGCAGGCTTCCTGTGCGGAAGGTCTGGAGTTCGAATCTAGACCGAGTCAAACCAATGCCTTATACAATTTATACTTGTAGCTACCCAGCCTGGTCCTCAGCATTGCTAGGATAGGGCAAGGACTGGTTAGCTCAGTGTCAGAATAATGTGACTGAGTAGGATATCGGATAATGGTGCCATCAGTCCAGCGAGGCAGCACTATAAAGTCGCTATGAGTGTGCGCTGTCAGAAGTCGGTGCTCATCCTGATATGACCATATATGTTGCTAGAACATAAAACCCAACAACCAACCAAAGCATATACACATATGCACATATTGACGTTATTGCAGAATTCTTTTTTCATCTAATTAGTCTTTCTTCAAGTGCTATCCATTGGTCTTCCCGCCATTTACATTTTTAAAGAGAATAACATATTGCTACACATGTAGATATAAATATATAAATTTATATATATATTCATGCATATATACATATATACACATATATAGGACTTTTCAGTATTTAATTTTTGCATTTTCAAAAGTTGGTACTTTTTAGGTTTTGCAATACCAATAGAACCCTGATATCTATGCGCGAATTGCGTGAAAACCATATCCCCAGGAAGTGGACAAGGTTTCTGCGCGACACACACTAACAATGTAACATAGCGGCCACCGGCCTGGGGGGGGGGGGGGGGGGGGGCAGGGACGGGGCGGGAGGAGCGGGAGGGGCGGGAGGGGCGGGAGGGGCGGGAGGAGCGGGAGGGGCGGGCGGGGCGGGGTGTGGTGGCATCAATGCGCATGTGCTGCGGATTCTTGTGAATGAATGCGCGCACCATCCTGATGATGATGATGATGATGATGATGATGGTGATGATGATATCAGGACGTCCTCACCTCGCACGCCTGCCCCAATCTGAGTGCAATCACATTACATGTACTGCTGTCTGCGCGAAACTGTGCGAGACTGCGCGAAACTGCGGGAGACTGCGCGAGACTTGTGCGACGCGGTCACGTGTGATCACCTGCGTCTGTCAATTGTCTACTTTTATGCGAAGAAACTGATTAAGTGTGTGACGTACGAGGCTCTGTGTTCAGGGGGCGTGGTGCGAGAGGGGTCGGTGTCGGTGTGGGGTGAGAGGGGTGAGGGGTGTTGTGGGGGTTGGGATGGGGGTGGTAGGCGTGTTGTGGAGGTTGGGATGGGTGTGAGGGGGGGTTGGAATGGGTGTGGTGAGTTTGAATGTAGGGGGTTGGGTTTTGGGGGGGGGGGGGGGTCGAGGGGTGATTGGGTGTGGGTAGTTATGGTGTGTAGTTGGGATGGGTGTGGTAGGGGTGGGGGTGTTGTGGGGGTTGGGATGGATGTGGTAGGGTTGGGGATGTTGTGGGGTTGGGATGGGGGTGGTAAGGGTGGGGATGTTGTGGGGTTGGGAAGGGGGTGGTGGGGGGATTGGATGGGGTGGTAGCGGTGGGGGTGCTGTGTGAGTTGGGATGGGTGTGGACGATTATGTCTTTGAGAGGGGTGTAGTGGGGGAGGGGTTGGGGATTGGAGGGGGGATTTCGGTGTCGGTGGTGATGTTGTGGGGAGGGGGGGGGGGTGTTTGGTGGGTGGGCTTGGCTGGTGGGTGACAGGGGGTGAGGATGGTTTGGTGGAGTTGTGGGGTTGGTTGGTGTGAGTGTGGTGTTTTGTGGGAGGTAGGGGGTGAGTATGGTTTGGTGGCGGTGTGGTGTTTTGCGGGTGGTAAGGGCTGAGGATTGTTTGGTGGAGGTGTGGGGTGTTAAAAGACGAGCATGTGGGAGTGGTGGGATGGAATGAGGGTGCAGGTGAGCAGGGTTAATGTGTGTAGTGTTGTTGGAGTGGGTAGGTGGGAGGGTGGTGTGAGGGGTGAGAGTGGTGTGGTTGAGGGTGCGGATGGTGAGGCGTGTCGGTGGGTTCTAATCCACGCACGTGATGTTCTTTCTACCCACAGGGTGTTCGCAGGGCTGCTGCTCTGCAAATTGTAGCCACCAACACTGTAATTTGCAGAGCTGCAACTAACCAATCAGCCCCGGGCCCTCGGACACTCACACTTCTGCCTCGTGTGACTCAGGTTGTCACTCCTCTGTGATGCTCATCTGACTGGTTTGTCATGAGCTATTGTTTACATTTAGATGATGATTATTTACATTTACATTTACATGATGATTATGGTGGTTTCTTGTGTGACTCTTTTAACTAATAAGTGTCAGTTATTTACCACAGATAGTGCAAATACATTTTTTTTTTAAACGGTTTTTCAATATGACTTTGGGACTTTTCATTAATAATTTATGTTGTTTATTTACTATTTTTCTCTGGTCAAAAATCCTGTAATTGAAAACCAATAGAGTAACTGTGAGATAATTAACCTATTGGCCTATTCCTGATCCATAAACTGTAATAACTTTGTTTGTGCTATGCCTATGAAGTCCATCTATAACAGCTGTGCGGATAATAATCATTCTTGCACGAATTCACAGAGCAAATAGCTCTGTGAATAGCCTCGTCCTTCTTTGTAGGTGGTGGTGGTGTAGATTAGGGTTGGGGGTTGGGTGGGGTGTGTGGCTGGGTGGCACTGGTGTAGGGGGTTGGGGGTGGGGGGGGGGGGTGATTGGGTGGGGGGTACGGGGGGGGTCCTTGGTAGCACTGGTGTAGGTTGGGGTTGGGAGTGGGGTGGGGCTGGGTGTGGTGAGCTGGAGGTAGGGTTGGGTGGTGATGATGTAGGTTGAGGTTAGGGGGTTGGGCTGGGTGTCCGGGTGGGGTGACGGTGGGGCTGGGTTGGGTTGTGGGGGGGGGGGGGGGGCTTTGGTGGTGCTGGTAGTGGGGTGGGGGTGAGGGTGAGGGTGAGTGGGGTGGGAGGCTGGGTGGCATTGATGTAGGTTGGGGTTGGGGGTTGGGGGTTGGGTGGGGGATGGGGGTTGGGTGGGGGTTGGGGGTTGGGTGCGAGTGGGGGTGATTGGGTTGGAGGTGTGGGGGGGGGGGGCTAGGTCAGGTGGGTGGGGATGGTGCTGGGTGGGGTGGGGTGGGTGGGGTGGGTTCGGGGGCTGGGCAGGGTGAGGGTGTGGGAGGGATGGGGTGGGTGTGGGTGTGGGTGTGGGTGTGGGTGTGTGGGTGTGTGTGTGGGTGTGGGTGTGGCGGTGGGGTTATGTGTGCTTAGACCATTCATGCGTGTCCTATGGGAAGCTAGGGCGGTAACCAGGCCGCCATTCATCCAAGTATTTATGTTGTTATCACGGAGATAACTGGCGCCAAGATGATCTATATTTAGCCCACACAACGGAAGTGAATAAATACTCGGCTCAAAATTCCCGAAACCTCATGATTTAAATATGCGCATTTGGACTATCGGCCATATTTGACTATATGCATTTTTTTTAAAAAGATAAATGTATTAGGTTGATAAGAGAAATCTAATTTAATTTAGTTTGAAATAAATTTGAATTTGTCAAAATTTGCTGATATTCTCAGTAAAAAGATGCAAAATAATGATGTTGTGCATTTTGAAATGTTGGATGTAATAGTAATATACTTCAGCAGTGGCAGGTTCTATTTTATTGACTTAGTATTCTCTTCTCTACAGCAAATGAATGTTTAATAAGTTCACCATTACCTAAGTTGAATATGTAGGATCAAATCTAGGGCTTTTTGGCTTAGACAATTTGAATCTTTCAACCGACTATGCAGTTCAAATGAAAAAGTAACGATAACTATTTTGTAGAAAACCCTTAAAATATACTTTGACAACGCTATGAAAAACAAGCTATTAAAATAGCTAAAGAAAGCTCAATTTGAAAAGGGGGAAAGGAAAAAGGGCTTTTAAAATATAAAAAATATTTGTTTATTCAGATATTCAAAACAAAAACAAAATAAAGGGCTGGTAATATTAAAACCGCCATTGATGCAATCAGAAAGAAAGGATACAGTTATGGTACCAAAGCAAAAAAAAACAAAAAACAAACAAGCTAATGATTTAAATTTGGCCTAAAGACTAAATCTAATAAAAGAGATATGGGATTTCGCACCTCATTGAAATGGGAAAGTGGGGGCTGCCGGGGGGGGGGGGGAGTGTGAGTGTGTGGGTGGGAAAAGGTGGGTGTTGGGGAGGAGGGTGCATTAAAATGGGGAAGTGGGGAAGGAGGGAATGGGGAATAGGGGAGAGGGAATGGGGAAGTGTGTGTATGAGGGGTTGTGGATGTTGGGGAGGAGAGGGGATGCATTGAAATGGGGAAGTGGGGGAGGGGGAATGGGGAAGAGGGGGGAGGGAATTGGGAAGTGTGTGTGTGAGGGGTGGTGGATGTTGGGGAGGAGAGGGGATGCATTGAAATGGGGAAGTGGGGGGGGGAATGGGGAAGAGTGGGGGGAGGGAATTGGGAAGAGGGGGAAGGGAATTGGGAAGAGGGGGAAATGGGGAATAGGGGAGGGAATGGGGAAGTATGTGTGAGTGTGTGTGAGGGGTGGTGGATGTTGGGGAGGAGAGGGGTGTACATTGAAATGGGGAAGTGAGGAAGGGGGGAATGGGGAAGAGGGGGGGAATGGGGAAGAGGGGGAGGGAATGGGGAATAGGAGAGGGAATGGGGAAGGATGTGTGAGTGTGTGTGAGGGGTTGTGGATGTTGGGGAGGAGAGGGGTGTGCATTGAAATGGGGAAGTGGGGAAGGGGGGAAGGGGGAAGAGGGAGTAGGGAATTGGGAAGAGGGGAGGGAATGGGGAAGTATGTGTAAGTGTGTGTGAGGGGTGGTGGATGTTGGGGAGGAGAGGGGTGTGCATTGAAATGGGGAAGTGGGGAAGGGGGGAATGGGGAAGAGGGGGAGGGAGTGGGGAGAAAAGGAGGAGGGAGGGGGAAGAAGAGGGCTGGGAAGAGGGGGAGGGAATGGGGAAGAGAGGAGGGAATGGGGAGGTATGTGCGAGTGTGTGTGACGGGTGGGGGATGATGGGTAGGAGAAGGGTGTGCATTGAAATGGGTAAGTGGGGGAGGGGGAGGGAGGGAAGAGGGGAGATGGGGGGGATATGGAAGTGTGTGGGGGGGAGGTGGTGGATGTTGGCGAGGAGAGGAGTGGGGGGGGGGGGATGGTGGTGCTTTATGGGCTGCCCATAATACAGGCCTAATCAGTTCAAGTATGGTTTCGTCATTAAATGCACCGAGTGAACCCGTGAGGACTCAGCGTCCCACTGGGAGGTGCTCGCAATAGACTACATCACCGTTCCAGCCGCGCGGTGCATTGTGTGTCAGAGCAACACAAACCTGCGAGAAGCACATGGCACATGCTAATACACTGGGTGCAGTTATGAAATGTGCTAGTTTCAGCTCATCTCAGCTCTTCTTTGAAACATAGAACACTAACTAAAAAAAGATATATAATAAATTAAGATACTAATCTTTTATTCAGCTTTGCATTTACATCAATATACTCAGCAGATCTTTTATGCCATGTGCACTTAGATTTAGACAAATATAGGCACTCAGACTAGTGTTAGAGCCATAGCTAGAGTCAGTTTTACTTATGTTATTCATGTTTATTTTGGCCACATCATTCGTCAGAGTTCAATATACCGTACATTGTTGGATGGCAGTAGAGGGAGAGGGAGACCAAGAACATCATGGTTTATAAATATTTCACAGTGGACAGGCTTGAATTATTCAGTCTATCAGAACAGCACACCATCGGGACAAGTGGAGAACCATTGCATCCAACCCTTGACTAGAGGACAGAACTATTGATTGATGATTGATGGTTAATGACATATGTAGAAATAGAAAATGAGTAGGGTTATCAGATATTGGTTATATATTTCTTTGAGACAAGTTTTTGTTGACACATTTGACATTTTAATATTTAGAACAAGAATTACTTATGGCTAATCAATGGTGATGTAAACATCAGCCTGTAAAGTGACTGAAATTGTATGTTTCTTAGCTCAAAATGCTTAATTATGGAGAGTTGTGTCTTAAACATGTTCATTATATTATTATATTGCATCCTTCCATCCATGTTTGTGCCAAATTGTTATGTATTTCTATTAATTTGGAATAAAATGGCAATTTTGCCCTATGCGTATCGGCAAACTCAATGGCCGTATGCCTTTGCTTTGCTCCCAACGCCTTTTTCAGAGCATGCGCACTCGGAACCCTGATCTCGTCTATGAGCACGGCGTTCTGAGCAGTGATTGCTCACTTAGAGGATTGCCTGCTGCTGTCACAGCGTCCCCGCCCTGCCCCTGCCTCTGCCCCCCTGCCCTGACAGAAAACATAACTGCATAAAAATACCATTTCATCATCGCATTCCTAACGATATTAGATACGTGACCGGAAGTGATCGCACTGAGTACCGGAAGTGGATGGCGGAATGAGTGTGCGTGCTTACTTCCTGTTTGACAGGTCCTGAGATTAAAGCTGCATAGTCCGATGAAGCATCAAATTTTCAAAACCAAAACATTCACCTAGACTGTATTATACATATCTAACTTAGATATTGGTGCACTTATTAAACATTTGTTGCCACACAGAAGGGCATACAAAGTCAATTTAACAGAACCTGTTACTGCATAAGCCTATGGTGAGAGTTTTGGCGTGCTTGCCAAAATCAATTTAGGATGTTTGCACTTCAAATATCTCAAAAGTTAGCCATTCAAAATGAAAGTTACTTCAAACTAAAGTAAGGTAGGTTATAACAACCAATTAAATATATTTATCTCAGAAAAATGGCAGAAATTCAAAACCATCGGACTATGCAACTTTAAAACTCCCTACCCTCACCCTACCCTCCACCTCACCCAAACCCACAATGACTTTTAAACAAAATTGATACTTGTTGTTTTGGGAGGTCCTGGGATTTGAACCGCCAGCGTTGAACCCTGGCAGAGTGAAACCAATGACTTAAAATTGACACTTTGGTGCTTGACATTACTAGGATAGGGCAAGGAACAGTCAAATGAGAAAGACCAATTTTCCGTGATTGAAATTTCCCCTGCTTAATCAACTAATGTACCAGCAAAAAAGAAGTAAATTTAACAATTTCAAATTGACTATTAAAAAGTATTATTCAAAGAATACTTTATGCCGAATCCCGACGGGGTTTGATGATGCTCTTTTACTACTGCGCAGTGCTGAATCCTAACCCTCCTAAATAATTTGCAACCTAGTATAAGCCAATGCATATTCCAATATTATTTCATACCAGAACCCTATCAATTTTGTGAACATTTTCTCTGGTCTACATCACAAACTTGACACTGTGGCCGAATCGGTAAGAGCGCTGGCTTCCCGTGTGGAAGGTTGGGAATTTGAATTCTGGCCGAATCAAACCAATGACTTACAAATTTGATACTTGCCACTACCTAGCCTTTTTTTCTCTTTTATTTTTTTCTCTTTTCTCGAAGATTTATACTGCCTATTATGGATAATTCTGAATAGACTTGTTTTCACCATTAAGCTGAGATTCCTTACATGCGGTATGCGGTATGCTGTATGCGGTATGTGGTATGCGAATGCGAATGCGGCAAAAAATCGAAACGCCTTGAAGTCAATGGGCTGCAACCCTTACACGCGGTATGCGAATGCGAATGCGAATGCGAATGCGAATGCGACAACTCGATCGGTCCCTGTAGCGATAGGTGCGGCATGCGGCATGTGGCATGTGGCATGCGGTGTGCGAATAGAAACATCAGTCGCACTTGTCCATTAGGTTTAGACGAGGAGAGGTGACAGAGCATTACGGAACGGTCATGCACAAGGGTGCTGAGGGGAAACATATGGTAGTGGTGGTGGTGGGGGTTCGGGTTGCTAAAAATGCTACCAGAGCCACAAAAATATGAATACTTATCTATAATTTGGTAATTATAAAGGTAGGAACCTCCATGTGACGTACCAAGAGTTACATAGATATAACTGCCATATTAGCCCATATACGGTGCAGTATGGAGTATACTTGTTTATTTTTATTTTTGAAATATAGCCAGTCGTATGATGCATGCCGCATACCGCATGCCGCATGCCGCATGCCGCATGCCGCATACTGCATAGAAGGAATCTCAGCTTTAAGTTGAGATTCCTTCTACGCGGTATGCGGCATGTGGCATGTGGCATACCGCGTAGAAGGAATCTTCCCATTCACATACCGCATGCCGCATGCCGCATACCGCGTAGAAGGAATCTCAGCTTTAAGCTGAGATTCCTTCTACGCGGTATGCGGCATGCGGCATGCGGCATGCGGTATGCGAATGGGAAGATTCCTTCTACGCGGTATGCGGCATGCGGCATGTGGCACACGACCTGCTATATTTAAAAAATAAAAATAAACAAGTATACTCCATACTGCACTGAATATGGCCTAATATGGCATTTATATCTATGTACCTCTTGGTACGTCACATGGAGGTTCCTACCTTTATAATTACCAAATTATAGATAAGTATTCATATTTTTGTGGCTCTGGTAGCATTTTTACCAACCCGAACCCCCACCACCACCACTACCATATATTTCCCCTCAGCACCCTTGTGCGTGACCATTCCGTAATGCTCAGTCGCCTCTCCTAGTGTTAAACTAATGGATACATCAGACTCAGGTTTCTATTCGCACCCCACTTGCCGCATGCCGCATGCCGCATGCCACATGCCGCATGCCGCACCGATCGCTACATGGACCGATCGGAAAAACGCATTCGCATTCGCATTCGCATACTGTGCGTAAGGTTTGTAGCCCATTGACTTCAAGGTGTTTCGATTTTTTGCCGCATTCGCATTCGCATACCGCATACCGCATACCGCATACCGCGTGTAAGGAATCTCAGCTTTAGACAGTTTGTCGATAGAAAGCCCAAGCCTACACTTTTACCGACCCAAGGGATGTTTAACCTCCCACACCACATAGACATGGTATGAGAGCAAATGGCCTTTTATGATGCTGTAAGTTATACACAGCAGTGGAAATCCAAATTGGCAGAGGTGGGGGCATGGTGAATCAAACCACCAACCTTCAGATTAGGAGTGCAACCTAGAAAAAAGGCAGACACTCTAACCACTCCGCCACAGAGAACACCACATTATTAGCATTAGATAGGGCAAGGATTGGTTAGCTCAGTATCAGTATAATGTGACTGTGTGGGAGATTGGGTCATGGAACTGGTGGCCTGGACTCCCAGTGGGGCAGCACTATAATTTAAAAGTCGCCATGAGTGCTCACTGTCACAAGTCAGTACCCATCTTGCTAGGATATAAAACCTCAACAAACAAACAATACCCAGACCGGGTTCGTAACAAGTGATCGTCCTGGCCGGCTTTTTTGTTTGGCCAAACATATTTTCTGACATTAACAAAATAATGGATCAATGACCAATCCCCCCCCCCCCCATCATATACATCGTACCAATAATATAATATTAATAGCAGCACAGTTTATACAGCAACCCACCACCATAGCCCCTAAGACTGAACTTATTATAGCTAACACATTAACCTCCTTCATAATCTATTAATATGCTGTAGATACAGAGTCACTGAATTACCTATTTACAATGTAATGTAAACGGTAGGAAGACCAGTGCCTCTGCGCTGAAAAAAATGTATGTTCTGATGAATAAACTGTTTTACCAACAACAAAAAAGTCACATCATGTATGATCCACGCCATCTCCATAACTGTTTCTCCGCAGGATGCTCCCACGAGTCCCAGTGAGCACCAGAGGCGGTGGACGAATCGGCAGAGCGCAGGCCTCCCATGCGGTAGATCGGGAGTTCAAATCCAGGTCAAGTCAAGCCAATGACTTACAAAATGGACACTTGTCGCATCCTAGCATGGCAGTCGGCATTAACAGGATAGGGTAGTTAGCTCAGTGTGAGGATAATGTGACTGAGTGGGATATCAGGTCATGATGCTGGTGGCCTGATTTCCCAGTGGGGCAGCACTATGAAGTCACCATGAGTGTGCACTGTCACAAGTCGGTACCCGTCCTGATATGACCTTAGATGTTGCCACAGCATAAAACTCCAACAACCAACCAAGTCAGCATTACAGTGAAGTGTCCTTTATTTACACAGCAGGGTTCTGCCAGAAGAAATTTTGTTGAGGTGTGCTTTTTTTGGGGGGGGGGGGGGGGGGGAGTAGTTCACCGAAAGTCATGAGTGTATTTGTAGAGAAATAAATAAATACAATGCATAATACGATTAAAAGGACGGGTCATTGAGTGTATGCCTGTGTAATGCATTAATGTGCTCTGCACGTAGCCGCCCCCCTCCACCCACCCCACCACGTCACCACGCTCCCCCATACCTAGACGGCATGGCTAAATGAGTACGGCCACCGCTCCCCGTCTGGGAGGCTGTGGGTTCGAACTTCGGCCCAGTCAAAACAAAGACCTACAAACTTTTTTTTTATTGATTTTTTTAGTGATCATTTGTTTTTGAAAATTTGATGTTTTCATCGGACTTTGCAGCGGGAGCCATTTATAATATAAGTTACTTCAAGTTAAAGTAAGGCTTCATTACATTGTTTGTTTGTTGTTGTTTTACGTCCTAGCAACATCTAAGGTCATATCAGGACGGGGCTTCATTACAACAAGTTATCTAACTTAAACTTAAACAATGGCAGACATGCCAAACCATCGGACTCTACACTTTTAACATCCAATGGGAATATATATCAAACATATTTTTGTGTGGAACAAAGGAGGACATGGAAAAAGAAATTAAACATGTAAGCACTTTTATTAATAATAATAATTTTGTTGACGCATTCTTTAATTATAAGGCTTCTGGAAACACATGAAATCGTTATGTGTACTAGAGTGGCGCCTTCAGCGGCCATATATGGTACTAAATGGCGGCAATTATGCAGTTGAATAGTGATATATATATATATATATATATATATATATATATAATGGTTGGTTGGTTGTTGGAGTTTTACGTCCTGGCAACATCTAAGGTATTATCAGGACGGGTACCGACTTGTGACCATGCGCACTCATGGTGAGTTTATGGTACTGCCCCACAGGGAGCAGGCCACCAACAATCAAACTCAGCCACATTATTCTGACACTAATCCAACCAGTCCTTGCCCTATCCTAATATTGTAATAATGCCGAGCGCCTGGCTAGGAAACAACAAGTATACATTTTTAATTCATTGGTTTGACTCTACCTGAGTTTGAACCCGTGGGTTTGAATCCCACGATCTACCAAAACGGGAGACGGACGCTCAACTCATTTGGCCACCCCATCTGGTCTATATATAGATAGATAGATAGATAGGTAGATATATATAGAAAGAGATAGATAGATAGACAGACATACAAATAGATACACCATATGTATCTAAAAAGAATGGCAGAAATTCAAAACCACCAGACTACAATTTAACATACACTGGAATTTTTTTTTATGAACAAAGGAGAACATGGAAAAATAAATTAAATATATAAGCACATGCATTAATAATAATAATAATTATGTCGAAGCATTCATTAATTATAACTACGTCTTCTAGAAACACATGAACACGTTATGTGGTTCTAGTTAGCGCCCTCTGCGGCCATATATGGTACTAAATGGGGCAATAATACAACGGTATATACTGATATATATATATATGTATATATTTGTATGTATAGAGAGAGAGTGAGAGAGAGACAGAGAGAGACAGAGAGAGACAGAGAGACAGTGGTTGGTTGTTAGAGTTTTTACGTCCTGGCAACATCTTAGGTCATATCAGGACGGGTACCATTTTGTGACAGTGCCGCCAGCACCATGACCTGATATCGCACTCAGTCACATTATCCTGACACTGAATAAACCAGTCATTGCCCTATCCTATTAATGCCTCGTGCCTGGTTTCCAGGTCATGACCAGGAGGCGACAAGTATACATTTTAAAGTTATTGGTTTGACTCGACCAGGGTTTCCATCCACGGGTTCGAATCCCACGATCTACCAAGAAGCGAGACGAACGCTCAGCTCATTTGGCTATCCAGCCTGGGGCCATATGCAGGAGTCGGTGTTACCGAGCCAAAACGCGTTTAGAGGGGATTTCGGGTTTAGCGCCGAAAAGTCGGTATGCACGAGTCAGTGATAGGCCTAACACTGCGCGTTTAAGGTCCGCGACACTAACCCCGTTTCATAGGACGTTTAAGGGCGGTGTTAGCATAAGGTTGTGCCCAAATCTATTCAATGCTGTCATATTTAACAGAATTACATACGCAATAAGTGAAATTTTATCAATTTAACCCTAAATTCGAAGCCTTACTAAGGCTACCGCCGTATTGGCGGCGATATTAATAGTTATATTTTCGAATCGACGAACGTAATGTAAACAAATCGCCGCCGCCGCCGCATCGACATCGCTTTCCATACTGGCGGCGGCGGCGGTTGCTTGCATTCATCGGTTCGACAGCGTTAATCTCGCTTCGATTTTAGGGTTAATTTAATAAATTTCACTATTTGACTATGTAACTCTGTTAAATATGACAGCATTGAATAGATTTGGGCCTAATACATTCCCGCCGATTCGGCGGCGGTGGCGGGCAGTATGGATATCGACGTCGACGTGGCGGTGGCGGTGGCGGCGGCGGCGGTTTGTTTTGTTTGCTTTCGTCGATTTGACAATATGAATAACGCCGCCAATGTGTCGATGGTCTTAATATCGGTTCGCTTTTAGGGTTAAATTGATCAAATTTCACTTATTGCGTATGTAATTCTGTTAAATATGACAGCATTGAATAGATATATGGGTACAGACACAGAGGGATTTCCAAATCTATAAATAATTCAGTTAGCTATAATGAAGTGTTCACGCTCCTGCATACGACTTGACACAGTTCCCGACGTCCATGATAGCTAAACGGTAACAGGCTCTAACACCAAACCCCGCTAACACTGACTCCTGCATATGGCCCCTGGTCTATAGATAGATCGATAGATAGATATATATTTAGATAGATATATACATAAATAGATATAGACAAAGGTAGATATAGATAAAGGATTCACCCGGTACTCGCAGTATACATGTTAATACCAACCCTATATAAAAACGGTCGAAAAAGCAGGTTAATGAAATGAGAGCCTAATTTCACAATCTAAGAAGCAGCATTTATTCTTTGTATATGTCTTCATATTTACCTGCTACTTTTGAGTTGGAAAATATAATAAAACATATAATTTAATGCAATTTAAAAGTGAAATCGACAGCGTTCTCTGGCCGCCATCTTGTCTTTTTGCAATCTCTCCCATTTCACCAACTCTGTGTTAATATAAGTAACCATTTGACACTGGTGCCAGGCATTCTACTTCTTGTTCCATACTAAAGCTATTTTCGCCTGTATTTAGACTACGTTGTCGTTCACCCCTGTACTGGAAATACGGGGTGAATCTTTTATCTAAGGTAGATATAGACATAGATAGATAGATTGTCGGACATACTTAAAGATATATAGTCAAATACTCAGATGTACGGATACACGACGATGTGAATGGTTTAAAGCATTATGCATATAAGATATGTTGCAACACAGACTGTCACCGTGCGGATGTGATATAGTATAAGCCAAGACCATCGTCCCAGGCTCATAAAACTAACGTAGTTATCGGCGCTAAAGTACCCCAGTCAAACAGGCCATTCACTACAGTTTCTAGGAGACGGGGATTCCCCTTTTCCCTTTCCACCCCTTCCCCCATCCGCCACCCACACTCCCCTCCCGACCACTTCACACTGGTACAAAGACGGCTCGTGCTGGCAGTGTGCCCTTCCCCTCCCCTCTCACACCTCCCCCTGTCCCCACCCCCCTCCTTCTTTCCCCTCAATTCCCACACCTCCCGCCCCGGGGCCCCCTCCCCTTCTACCCTTCCCTTCCCCTTCCCCATATGGTATACCCCCTAGCCTCCCTCCCCCTCCCTTCCCTGCCCTCATTTTCCACCCCTCGCCGGCCCCCCTCCCCCTCCCGCCCCCCCATTTTGCACACCTCCCCGGCCCTCCCCTTCCCTTCCCCCATTCTCCACACTTCCTCCGGCCTCTCCCTCCCCATACCACTTTCCCCTCCCCTCACCCTCCCTCACCCCTCTCCCTCTCCTCCTTCCCATCCCCCCTGCCTTCCCCTGTCACTTGCCCCCTCCCCTTCATTTCTCCCCTCCCTCTCCCTCTCGCACTTTCCCTCCACTCACCCTCACCCAATCCCTTCCTCTTTCCAGTCCACCTCCACTCCCCATTCCCCTTCCCCTTTCCCCTCTCCTTCCCTTTCCCATTCCCCCTTTTCCCCCCTTTCCATTTTCATCTACCCTCCCCGTCCCACCCACCTTTGCCCCTCCCCTCCCCTCCCCCCCCTCTCCCTTCCCCTCCACTCTTCCTTCCCCTTCCCTTTCCCCTTTCCCCCTCCCCCTTTCTTCCTTCTCTCGAAACCCCATACTCCTACTCGTCCTCCCCTCCACCCCCCCACCCTTCCCCCTTCCCTCCCTGCCTGCTCCCCCCCCCCCCCCCCCCCCGGATACAGCTGCCTCCAAAGGTAGGCGGGGAGTGAAACCCTGGAATCGAGAGGCCCCTGGTCAAACCCCGCCATCAAAGACAATGCCTGCGTGAGGAGAGCAGCCGCCGTGTGTGCGTGTGTGTGTGTGTGTGGCGGGGAGGAGGACGAGGGAGGGGGGGGGTGCAGAAGGGGGGCGGTGACGGGGGAACCCCCTCCGCGATTACAAGCAGGATGCTGGCTGCTTAATTATCGATTTTGGCGGTTACACCCAGACCCCACAAGGCGACCGCCACCAAAGGCTTTCTGGGTCCAGCCTTTGTTTATTTAAAGGTGCATGGTTTTGAATTTCTATCATTTTATGAGATAAATATATTAAATTGATCGTTATAACCTACCTTGCTTTAGTTGGACTATTCAGCTTTAACGTTGCATAGTCCGAAGGTTTACAGTTTCTGTCATATGTCTGAGATATGTATGAGGTTGATCGTCGTAATCTACCTTACATAAACTCGAAGTATAACTGTGATTTAAGATGGCTAACTTTGAAGATATTTGAAGTGCAAACTTGCTAAATTGATATTGGCAAGCACACCAAACATCTGATATCGTGGATTTCTGCAGCAACATATTCTATTAAATTGCCTCGGGATTCGATTATATGTTATGAAAAATGTATAATAAGTGCACAAGTATCTAAGTTAGATATGTGGAATCATGTCTAAATAATTGTTTTGGTTTTGAAAACTTGATATTTTCATCGGCTTAATCAGGTTTACTTGCATAGTCCGATGGTTTTGAGTTTCTATCATTTTCTGAGGTAAGTATATGAGGTTGATTGTTATAATCTACCTTACATAACCTCGAAGTAACTCGAAGTATGCAGGTATTGCAGGTATAGCAATACCTCAGGGAGTTTGACGCCCCTGCCATGCAGAGTTGTAAACCACTGCCTTGTGGTACAGGTCCTTGACAGAACCGAAGGCTAAGGGAGCAAACCCTAAACAGAAAACCATGTCACTGTGGCAGCATTAAGGGCGGTTGATGTATGGAACTCCCAACATCTCCAGACCAGCCACTGCAGGGACAAATAGTTTTGCGCCTGTCTTGACATGTTCTTGCCGGTGTGAAACCTCTATTTGCTCCCCGAGAGAGTGCCGCTGGTAACTTGCAAAAGCCAGCAGCACTTCAACACTTTTGCAGACAGCTTTCATGAAATGTGCTAAATGGAGAGTGGCAGTCAAGTAATGAAAGCAGTCTTTGTCGCATCACAACCGACAGCATGATGATGATGATGACATAACCTCGAAGTAACTTTGATTTAAAATGGCTAACTTCAGAGATATTTGAAGCGTAAACATGCCAAATTGTTTTGGGCCTGCTTGCCAAAACTCTGACTCCGTAGGCTTCAACACTAAGAGGTTCAATTATATTTACATGGTATTCCCTCATATATATATAATATAGCAACAAATACTTAATAAGTGCACCAGTAGTATCTAAGTTTGAGATGTAGGTTTAAATCCAGATCAGTGTTTTGCTTTTGAAAATTTGATGTTTTATAGGAATTTGCAACTTCAATGCCTCAAGACCTCCTAAATACAAACAGCATTGTTGTAAATGGAAATCTTTTAAACATTTATATATTTTTTTACTTCACAATTTCCATACACAGTACACAAACGTAAATTAACCTGTTGACAATGATAGAAATTGTAGGAACAGTGTAACCATTAATGGTTGTCTTCCTACTGCCACTTATAAACAAATAATATGTAAAGCAACATCATGAACCCTGGATATCCAGATAACCTACAGACTGCTTTTTAGTTTAAGGAAACAAACACGTTAGACAAATTATGATGAGATCAGGAAATATTCATCAATAGACAAATTCCGTAGTTTAAATTGTAAATATGTTGTCATTACTCATTGTAATTACGAATTCGCTAATATAATTATCATAATTTATAATTAACATAATATAAATAGGAACTTATTTATATTGCATAGGCGGAGGTTACTATTTTATTTTAAGTTTAAAAAGAATATTTTCATTATTTATAATTATTTGTCTGTGGTGGTAGAATTGCTGATAGTGCCGGTTTTACATGTTGTAAAAGGCCGGCAGGTATGCAGGTATAGCAATACCTCAGGGAGTTTGACGCCCCTGCCTTGCAGAGTTGTAAACCACTGCCTTGTGGTACAGGTCCTTGACAGAACCGAAGGCTAAGGGAGCAAACCCTAAACAGAAAACCATGTCACTGTGGCAGCATTAAGGGCGGTTGATGTATGGAACTCCCAACATCTCCCGACCAGCCACTACAGGGACAAATAGTTTTGCGCCTGTCTTGACATGTTCTTGCCGGTGTGAAACTGCTATTTGCTCCCCGAGAGAGTGCCGCTGGTAACTTGCAAAAGCCAGCAGCACTTCAACACTTTTGCAGGCAGCTTTCATGAAATGTACAACCGCACAAAACACCATACCGGCTCGGTCGTCGCCCGGGTTACCAAGGACCGCGCTGCTCGAGCTCATCTTCCGTCGACAGCGGAAAATCAGCTAGGAGGAACACAACGCAACACAACACAACTACTGACAATTGCCCAATGGAACGTCCAGTCTTTGTCGCATCGCGACCGACAGCATGATGATGATGAAAAGGCCGGACGAGATGGAAAGGTGGGTAGAGCAGCCCTTGCCGTGCGAGAGGATGTAGGGTCAATCCAACACTAAATAAAATCAAAAGACTTATAGCATTGATGCTTGTTGCTATCTTTCCAAGCACTCAGCCTTATCTGTATAGGGCAAATACTGGTTGGTGCAGCTTCAGGATAATATGACTGAGTGGGATATTTGGTTATGCTGTTGGTGGCAGAGGGATGAGTTTAGTAGTCTGCACTGACCTCTCAGACAATGAGTCACATATACAGGGTGGTTGCATCGAGATAGCCTAACGGTTAGGGCGCTAGCTCTGGAATGGCAAGAAGTGAGGGTTCAATCCCTCTCTAGGCGCAACATTTCCTATTTGCATCACCCCCACGAGGCAGTCTCCATATCGCCGTGGGCAGGATACTGGCGCCAGATGTCTCTGGGACGAGAAACCCCAATCACCTACTACTCAAGGCTGTAGATTGGTTCTTGGAGGTTTACGTCCTAGCAACTTCTAAGGTAATATCAGGATGGGTACCAACTTGTGACAGTGCAAACTCATGGCAACTTTACAGTGCTGCCCCACTGGGAGAGCAGACCACCAGCACCAGGACCTGATATCCCAGTCAGTCACATGATCTTGACACCGAGCCAACCAGTCCTTGCCATATCCTAATAATGGCAAGTGCCTGGCTAGGAAGCGACAAGTATCAATTTTGTAAGTCATTGGTTTGACTCGACCAGGAATTGAACTCCCGCCCTTCCGCACGGGAGGCCTGCACCAGTGCTATTGAAGATGGGCTGGTTGATTGTTGATTGTTGATTGTTGATTGTTGATTGGTTGTTGGAGTTTAACGTCCTGGCAACAACTAAGGTCATATCAGAGTTGGTTCTCATATGTCTGGTTCTCAGTGATTAGTGTGGGACGCTGCCGCTATGCAACAGGCGCGCTGCCAAACTCGGAAACATCGATTATCGGAACTGGGGTTTGGAGGGAGGAGGGTGTGTGGAGCAGTAGGGTAGGGGTGTAAGGTGGGTCGGTGGGGGGGGGGGGGGGGTGAGGGGGGATGGGGAGAACAGGGGAAGGGAAGGGAGCACTGCGTGTGTGCGGGTGAGAAAGAATTGGAGGGTGGGCCGGAAAAAGGATAGGCAATTGTAAATGTGGCAAAGTGAGGACAGTTGGAATGTGCCCGGTTTTTTGTTGTTGTTTTGGTGTGGTAGGGTGAGAGTATGAGGGTGTAAGGATGATGAGGGGGTGAGGGGGCTGGAGGACTGGGACAGTGGGGTGGGGTATGAGGTGGAGAGGGAGGGTGGGAGGGTGTGGTGGGGTGGGGGAGAGGGAGGGTGGGAGGTTGGGGTGGAGGAGAGGGAGGGAGGGTGGGAGGGTGGTATGGCGTTGGAAGGGTGGAAGAGTGGGAGGGTGAGAAGGTGGGAGGGTGGTATGGTGGGAAGGGGAGGGTGGGAGGATGAGGTGGGGGGAGGGGTCGGATGGAAAGGGAGGTGGGGGACGGGGAGGGTTGGTGGAGGGGTGGCGAAGGACTGCATTTGGGGCGGGGGGGGGGGTACGGAGTGGGGGGGGGGGGGTTGCTGGGAGAGAATAAGGGCATTCCAAGTTCCGCTGGTCCCTCAGGTAGGACTGAAGGTGCAACACAGCACGCCGGGTCGCAGCTTCAGCTTTACAGACCAGAAGTTGAGGCCCTAATCTTTGAACTCATGTTGCATATTTAACCACATGCCTCCTGATGATCAAACTTGGAAGGTTCTTGACATACATTTGTTTCTAAAGGTCCTGTCACACTACGATGTACGGTGTCAGTGCGTGCTCAACATTAGAAAATTTGCCAGTACGTTGGCATTCGTCGAACTTTTCAGCGGTGGGAGATAAAAATGGGCGTATATACAATGTACACACAACGTACATAATGTGTGCAGAATCTATCTCTGACATATTGCCCGTGTAGGAGAGCTTTTATGTTCGCAAAACGTTCGCAAAATGTTTGAATATGCTCATGGAACACTTACCAATGTTACATATGTTACTCCATCGGCATAAGTATGGTATATACATTAAATACGCTGGAGATACGGCAGGCATACGTTCGAAGTATGTTAGGAGTATGTAATGCATCCATTGGCAGTACACAGACTCTACGTGGACTGTATGCGGACTGCACATTCCCACCGCCTGAACCTACGGCTAACATGCAGCAACATATACCAACGTATCCCTAACATACTCCCAACATATGCCGACATATCCAGAACATACATGCAGTGTAGGTTAAACGTACGAGCCACATGTCAACACACGTTGGAAATTTTGAGCATGCACTCGACAATTAAATGAAATACCACATTCTGTATGCGTGTGTGTGTGTATTCAGCTACCTTCCCAACATTCCACCAAGTAAGCCGCAGCTGTGACCCGGCGTACTCGGTCACAACATCCGTACTTCCCGAGGGAACCAGCAGAACTCGGGACACACATAGTCAAACAAGGTGAGGTCAACTGAGATGGGATAGGATAATGTCTAACATAACATGTCAGACAGGCCTGTTGTTTCCTTATTGGTGGACCAGATGGGATGACCTAATGAGTTGTGCATCCGTTTCCCGTTTTGGTAGATCGTGGTGTAGAATATAATGCTCGGATCTGTGGCTGTGAACGTAGGCTATGAGGAAAACAATACAAACAAAGAGATTTGAACCCACGAGCTGGAACCCTGGTCGACCCAAACCAATGACATAAAAATGTATACTTGTCTCTTTCTAGCCGACTATAATATACAATCCAGCTGATATATGATATCGCCGGGCACCATACACTAATATCCGATTCAGTCACAAGATCCCGACTTTGAGCCAACCAGTCCGCCTTGCCCAATCCCAGGCACCAGGCAAGGCGGCAGGCAATGCTTGCTAATATCTAAAGTTTTTGCTTTGATTATTTTGTTATTTTTGTTTTTGTTTTGTACATTAGTTGATGAAGCAGGGCACTTTTCAATCGCAGACAATTGGACTTCCTCATTCCACTCTTATCCTAGTAATGTCAAGCACCATGCTAGGTAGCGACGAGTATAAATTTTAAAGTCATTGGTTTGACTAGACCAAGGTTAGAACCTGGGTGTTGGAATCACATGAACTACCAAAACGGGAGGCAGACACTACTTCCTTGCACGCTCAGAAATGTTTGTTGGGGTTTTACGTCCTATCAACATCTAAGGTCATATGAGGACGGGCACCGACTTGTGACAGTGCACACTCATGGTGACTTTATAATTATAGTGCTGCCCCACTGTGAGACCAGGCTTCCAGCACCATGACCCAATATCCCACCCAGTCACATTATCCTGACACTGAGCTAACCAGTCCTTGTCCTATCCTATTAATGCCAAGTGCCAAGCTTGGTAGCAACAAGTAGAAATGTGGTAAGTCATTGGTTTGATTTGGCTGGGATCCGAACTCACGACCTTTCGCATGGCAAGTCTGCGCTCTTCTGATTGGGCCACCATGCCCAGTCTCAGTAATGAGAAGCTTCGAAATATGGCAGTGAGATGAAAGGAATTAGAAAGGAATGGATGGGTGTGGATGCGGGTGTGGGTGTGGGTGCGGGTACTGGCATGGGTGTGGGTGTGGGTGTGGGTGTGGGTGTGGGTTTGGGTGTGTGTGTGTGTGGGTGTGTGGGTGTGTGGGTGTGTGGCTGTGTGGGTGTGTGGGTGTGTGTGGGTGTGTGGGTGTGTGGGTGTGGATGTGTGGGTGTGTGGGAGCGGGGGTTAATGTGGGGTGGGAGTGGGTGTGGGACCCATACACACAAACACACCCACACACACACACATGCACACACATGTAGGTGTACATGTGTGTGTGTGTGGATGTGTGGGTGTGTATGGGTGGGTGTGTGAGTGCGTGTGTGGGTGGGAGTGCGGGTGTTGGTGTGAGTGTGAGTGTCGGTGTAGGTGTGAGTGTCGGTGTGAGTGTCGGTGTAGGTGTGAATGTGGTGTGGGTGTGGGTGTCGGTGTGGGTGGGTGTTTGTGTGTGAGTGTGTTTGTGTGTGGGTGTCGGTGTGTGTGTGAGTGTGGATGTGGGTGTGGGTGTTGGTGGGTGTTTGTGTGTTTGTGTGTTTGTGTTTGTGTGTGGGTGTGGGTGTGAGTGTAGGTGTGAGTGTGGGTGTGGGTGTGGGTGTGAGTGTGAGTGTGGGTATGGGTGTGAGTTTGGGTGTGGGTGTGGGTGTGGTTGGTCATTGCTTTACACATTCTCTGTGAACTGACACAGCAGTAAATAGGCCCAATACTGTTCTCTTAAAAATACGCATAAATAAATAAGGACATTAATGTCGACACCCTGAATCCCAGGATTGCACAGAGCAGGCGAGACGGGAAGGTGGTGTTGAGGCACTTGAGGAGTACTTGAGGGAGAAAGTGTTTGTAATGGTGGCGTTGGGGGGGGGGGGAGTTATTATGGAGGGTGGGTGGGTGGGTGAGGACCTACTGCGTCGTACTTTATGACAAGTTGGAGTGTGTGAGTGTCGGGTGGGTAGGGGTGGGTGGGAGTTTGTGTATGTGGGTGTGGGTGTGTGGGTGTGGGTGTGGGTGTGGGGGTGGGTGGGTGGGGGTGTGGGGGTGAACGAGGGCGGTGAATGTGAGGTTGGTTGTTGGAGTTTTACATCCTGGCGATATATATGGTCATATCAGTACAGGTAACGACTTGCGACAGTGAGCACTCATGGCAACATTGTGTTGCCTCACTGGGAGACCAGGCCACCAGCATCATGAACCAACATCCCACTCAGTCACATTATCCTGACACTGAGACAATGAGTCCTTGCCCTATCCTAATAATGCTGAGTGGCAAGCTAGGAAGCGACAACAATACATTTTTCTGAGGTATAACTTGTTATGCAAATATTATTTAGGATGCAGTCAAACACTGATTCAGTGATTGTCCATCTTTACTGATTGTCATAGTCTAGTACTTATTCTGATACAACTACCTAGCTAATTCATGTCTGGTGGTAGGCTACCTTATTAACTCACTTGCAATGTGTTTGTTGTATATTCTACTCAGTAACCTTTTTATTTCTCTACTTTCAAGCCACTCGCTATCTGCTAGGGTTGAACTCACTACTGCTTGTTATCGAGGCCCTGAGCGCCTTGGATAACTGCTCCACTGCTCTAAACTATGCTACTTTAACGGTGGGTGATGTTACTTGGCCGCACTCATCTCCACTATCTGCCTCACTCGCACAGATTTTTAAATTTAATAAAGGAGGGGTCAATTGGGTCCAGCCAGAGTTTGCTCAACTCAACTGGTTTGACTTGGACGGGGTCCAATTGCCAACCTTCCAGAAGGAAAGCCTAGGTGAGTGTGCTGGTGTGTGTGTGCAGGTGTGTGTGCAGGTGTGTGTGCTCGAATGCATGGGTGATGACGGTAGGTATTGACGTGTCGGCGTGCACCACCTGCGTGCTTGCGTGTGTGTGTGCGTGTTGTTGTATGTGAGTGAGTGTTTGTGTGTGGTTGTGTGTGTGTGGTTGTGTGTGTAGGTGTGCATGAGTGTGCTTGAGTGTGTGCATGTGTGTGTGGTTGTGTGTGTGGATGCATGCATGTTTGTGTGTGTAGGTGTGCACATGCATGGTTGTGTGTGTGCATGTGTGGTTGTGTATGTGTGTGTTTGTGTGTGTAGGTGTGCACCCATGTGGGTGAGTGTGTGGGTGAGTGTGTGTGTGGTTGTGTGTGCATGCATGTTTGTGTATGTGTGTGTTTGTGTGTGTAGGTGCGCAGCCATGTGGTTGAATGTGTGTTGTTGTTTGTGCATGTTTGTGAAGGTGTGTGTATGTGTGTGTAGGTGTCACATACATCGTTGTGTGTGTGTGGTTGTGTGTGTGGTTGTGTATGTGTGTGTTTGTTTGCATGTAGGTGTTTGTGTGCATGGTTGTGTGTGCATGTGTGTGTGTGGTTTTGTCTGTGCATGCATGTTTGTGTAAGTGTGTGTTTGTGTAAGTGTGTGTGCATGTGCGTGGTTGTGTGTGTGTGGATGTGTGTGCACGCGCATGTTTGTGTATGTGTGTGGTTGTGTGCGTGTGTTACCACGTGGATGTGAGCAGCGTGACCCACAGGTCACATGGACTTGTTTTGCCGCCCGGTGCGGGCGCCGAATCAGGCTGCTCGCGCAGGTGGTGGGCGGCGTCCCGAGGTGGGGGGGGGGGGGGGGGGGGCGTGAGGGGGGGAGGGGGGAAGGAGGCCGGGGTCTGGGACCACGAACCCGGTGTCAATATCTGGGTTGGCTCATGGACTATAAGTATAGACCCTTTCAATGTTTGTAAACATTGTGTATGCGCGCGCAGCTTGGCTGCAGAACGAATGCACACTGCCACTGAGTTTGCCGGTACGCACAGTGCAAAACGTTTATTTTATTCAAAATTAATAGAAATGCAGAAGCCTAACCATATAAATTTAATCTAATCTATTCCTTGAATAAGTTTTCTATATCTGTTCCAAGCGGTTTGTGTCTAGATGGTGTGATTTTAGAGATATTTCACTTTTTCATTATGAAGATTGTTCACCGCCATTGACAATGCAGTGAGTTTTCCATACACGCAGTGCAAAAGTCTATTTTATTCAAAATTAATAGAAATGCAGAACCCTAACCATATAAATTTAATATAATCTATTCGTTGAATATGTTTTTAATATGTGTTCCAAGCAGTTTGTGTCTAGGTGGTGTGGTTTTAGAGATATTTCACTTTTTCATTATGAAGATTGCTCACGGCCATTGACAATGCACTGAGTTTGCCGGTACGCACAGTGCAAAACGTTTATTTTATTCAAAATTAATAGAAATGCAGAACCCGAACCATATAAATTTAATATAATCTATTCGTTGAATATGTTTTCTATATGTGTTCCAAGCGGTTTGTGTCTAGATGGTGTGGTTTTAGAGATATTTCACTTTTTCTGTAAGAAGATTGCTCATGGCCATTGACAATGCACTGAGTTTGCCGGTATGCGCAGTGCAAAATGTTTATTTTATTCAAAATTAATAGAAATGCAGAACCCTAACCATATAAATTTAATATAATCTATTCGTTCAATATGTTTTCTATATGTGTTCCAAGCGGTTTGCATCTAGGTGGTGTGGTTTTTAGAGATATTTCACTTTTTCTGTAAGAAGATTGCTCACAGCCATTGAAAATGCATTGAGTTTGCCGGTACGCGCAGAGTAAAACGTCTATTTCATTCAAAATTAATAGAAATGCAGAATCCTAACCATATAAATTAAATATAATCTATTCATTGAATATGTTTTCTAAATGTCTTCCAAGCAGTTTGTTTCTAAGTGGTGTGGTTTTAGAGATATTTCACCTTTTCTCTATAGCCATTGAGTTTGCAGTATGACAGTGTATCGTCCTGCAGCCAAAAGGTGCGCGCACTGACTAGATACCCGTGCTGATGTCACATGAAATAGGTCTATAACAAGTATAAGGAACCAGGGGCATATCAGTATCCATGGTAACTGGTGTTTAGGGCTCAGTATCCAACGTAGGCAGTGATTAGGGGACGAGTATCCAGGGTAACCAGTGATTAGGGGCTCAGTATCCAGGGTAGCCAGTGATTAGGGTACGGGTATCCAGGGAAACCAGTGATTAGGGCCCAGTATCCAGGGTAACCAGTGATTAGGGGCCCAGTGTCCAGGGTAACCCGTGATTAGGGGCCCAGTATCCAGGGTAACCAGTGATTAGGGGCCCAGTATCTAGAGAAACCAGTGATTAGGGGCCCAGTATCCAGGGTAATCAGTGAGCAGGGGCCCGGTATCCTAGGTAACCAGTGATTTGGGGCCCAGTGTGGTAACCAGTGATTAGTGGCCCAGTATCCAGGGTAGACAGTGATTATGGGTCCAGTATCCAGAGTAACCAGTGATTCGGGACCCAGTATCCAGGGAAACCAGTGTTTATGGGCCTAGTATCCAGGGAAACCAGTGATTAGGGGCTCAGTATCCAGGGAAAGAGGTAAACACAAAGCTTCTCATGAGTGTGGGTGATAGGACATTAGATATTCTTTTCTCAGTGACAGAATCATCACACAGAGGTATCTTTTCCCATGGCCTCGTCCTCATATGACGTTAGAGGTTGCCAGAACAGAAAACTTCAACAATCAACTAATTGTCCATGGCGGGTCACATATATAAGGTGATAGGCTTGCCCTGACGCCATATCTAAATCTACTTGTGTTGGTCTAATGATATGATTTACAAATGGGTTCATGATGAGATAAGGAATACTGCAATATAATTCGATATCTATCGATTTTCTCTCTTCAAATCTATTCTTATCACAGATACCTCACATAGTATATGAACAAATGTGATGTAGATCTTTACAACCATAAATAATTACCTAGCAGTCGTACAGAGTAGTAGTCGATACAAGCAAACATGTATACATATATATATATATATATATATATATAATATGCTGTATAAGCCATTATACGAGTATAATAAGGCCGGAAGCATCCATCCTCTCCCTAGCCTATCTACTACTCCCCCTCCCAGTCATCTACTGGTTGGGCCTGCTTAACCTACAACTACCATCCTGCTCTCACTCATGTCCGTTGGGGGGCGCCACGTCTGCGCACGCACGCTCCCCCCCCCCCCCCTACATGCACTCACTGTACAGCTGGATTTTTCTTTTCGGTAAGGGGCGTAGTTCCTCTTGACAGAGATTACAACTCTTACCCACTATCATGTCTTGTGTCTTTCTTATTTATGTAGGACAACTATTATATATATATATACATATACATATTCAAATATGAATGAATTGCTACATGAATTGCTATATTGAGATAGCTTAGGTGTATGTTTGCGACCAATGATATAGCATATATAAACAGCACATATATATATATATATATAAACATAGGCAAATTGGTTGGACTGGACTGGGAATCGAACTCGCGATCTCCCGCAGGCAACCACTGTCATGGGTGTGTGTGAAAATGGGAAATATTGTGCTCTGAGCAGGATTTGAACCCACAATTCTTGCTATTCTAGGGGGAGCATCCCAACCATTAGGCTATCTACGTTCATTGATGCAATCATCTTATAATATTATCCACGCTTACCTGTCTATGTGGTTCCTTGCCTGAGAGGTCAGCGCTGATTACTACACTAGTAATATCAACATTTTATAAGTCTTAAACAGTCACCCGGCAAAATATTAATTAATTACTATTGGAGTACCCCATCTGGGGCCAAATGTAAGACCAAGTTTTTATCGGCTCCCGCGTTAAGGACGGGTGGCGAGGTTAGCTAACGTCGGTATTGGAATATGTGTCACGGGAAATGTATTTGACCAAAGCGCGGCAGAATTAGCTAACCAATGTGTTATTTATAGATTTGGGAAATCCCTCTGTGCCTGTACCCGGCGAGCACCGCTATTTGACAATATCAGCGGCCAGGAACCAGCAGCCTACTTAGTGGTGAGCCTGTAGCCGGCGAGCAACGCTATTTGTTTTAGTTTACATTCGTCGATTCGACACTATCAATATCGCCGCCAATGCGGCGTCAGCGTTAATAACGGGTCAAATTTAGGGTTAAATTGATAAAATTTCACTTATTGCATATGTAATTCTGTTAAATATGATCGCATTGAATAGATTTGGGCCTAATATATTGCCGCCGCTGCGGCGATGTTTAGTTGACGTTTGACAGTATGGATATCGACGTCGCGGCGATGTTACATTCGTCGATTCGACACTATTAATATCGCCGCTAATGCGGCGGCAGCGTTAATAACGGTTCGGATTTAGGGTTAAATTGATAAAATTTCACTTATTGCGTATGTAATTCTGTTAAATATGCTCGCTTTAAACAGATTTGGGCCGAATTGGCGCCTAACCCTGACGTTAAACCACCTAAGGCTTGGTGTTAGTGTAGGCGACGTTAACTCTCGCGGTGTTTGCATAAACCTGGCACATACATTAACACTTTAGGCAGCTAACCCGGGAAATCCGCATGACGCGCGGGTTGGGATCGCTAACCCGGCCTCATACATTTGGGCCCTGATACCAGGTTTATCATACCTACCCAGTCTGGTATCAAGCTTATCAGACTTGGCAAGTCGCCAGGTATGCCAATGCATTGGTACTGTTTTACCAACAGACCACCTATTCATTAAAGTTGCATAATCTGATACACCGATCAAATTTTCTTTTTTTTTAACCACTTATCTCCTACCTACACATCCAACTTAGATACTGTTGCACTTACTAAGTATTTGTTGCTGCATAGAAGGATATGCTACGTCAATGTAATACTAATATATTCTGTTACTGGTTAAGCCTATAGGGAGTGGGACGTAGCTCCGGCGGTAGAGTGTCCACCTGTGAGGCTGTCGGTCATCAGATCGATCCTTCTCATTGGATCCATTTGCAGTTTGAGCTATTTTCCGTTCCAAACAAGTGGTTCATCAAATGGTGTGCTATGTGCTATCCTGTCTGTGGGAAAGTGCATATAAAAGACCCCTTGGTGCTTATTGGAAAGAGTAACCTATGTGGCGGCAGCGGGTTTCCTCCAAAGAAATATGTCAGAATATTATGTTTGACGTCCAATAGCCGATGATAAAAATCATTGCGCTCTAGAGGCATCATTAAATAAAACAAGCTTTACTTTGGTTAAAGCTATGGAGTCAGAGTTTTGTCAAGCATTCCAAAATTAATTTTCTATGTTTTTACTTCAAATATCTCTGAAGTTAGTCATTCTAAGGCAATGTTTCTTCAAAGTAAAGTACGTCAGAATGACCATATATTTGATGTCCAATAGCCGATGATGAAAATGTATGTGCTCTAGAGGCGTCATTAAATTTTAAAACGCTTTCCTTTTGATTGTCAAAATTAATTGTGCATGTTTGCACTTAACATATCTCAAAAGTATTTAAAATAAAAGTTACTTCAAACTAAAGTAAGAGAGGGTATAATGACCAACCTAATGTATTTATCTCAGAAAATGACAAACACTCAACACCATCGGACTAGGCACTTTCAATTTGGGAATCATTTATGTCTAGTAAGCATTATTGTGCATGAATAGTTATCGTCATGCAAAGAAACAGTCTTTTCTTATTATTTAAAAATCACCAAATGCACAACAAAAGATATTTGTTTATAGATATGGTTGCTGAGCTTAAAAAAAAAAAAAAATTAGCGGCAGTATATGTGCTATCTCTGGGACACTTTGCTGATACTAGTGATCGGACCGCTAGGATAAAGTTCAACATGGCCGACATCACTGTTTTACTTACTAGGGGCGCTGTGATTGGTCCATTTATACATCTCACACCACCCCAACAGACACAGTGGCCGAATCAGTAAGTTTGTTTCTTGGGGTTTTACATCCTGGCAACATATAAGGTCATTTCAGGATGGGTACCGCCTTGTTGTTGTTTGTTTGTTGTTGCTTTATGTCCTAGCAACATCTAAGGTCATAGGAGGACGAGTACCGATTTGTGACATCGCACACTCATGGCGATTTAATAGTGCTGCCACACTGGGAGACCAGACTGCCAGCACCATGACCTGATATCCCACTCAGTCACATTATCCCAACACTGAGCCAACCAGTCCTTGCCCTATCCTAATAATGCTGAGCGCCTGGCTAGGAAGTGACAAGTATCAATTTTTGCGTCATTGGTTTGACTCAACCAGGGTTTGAAGCTGTGGGTTCGAATCCCATTATCTACCAAAACGGGAGATGGATACTCAACTCATTCGGCCATCCCGTCCCGTATGCTAAACAACAACAAACAAACACAATTACACCTGTGGAATTCGCGATAGTTAGTGGACCCCATAAAGATGCAATCTATATTTAATGGTGTTTTTCTGCTGTTCTAATTATAGAATGCGCCTATAACTGGTTGTTGGTTGGTTATTAGAGTTTTACCATCCTGGCAACATCTAAGGTCATATCAGAACGGGTACCGACTTGTGACATTGTACACTTATGGCGACTTTATAGTATTGCCCCACTGGGAAATCAGGCTGCCGGCACCATAACCCAATATCCCACTCAGCGCATTATCCTGACACTGTTCGAACTGCTCACTGGTACTGTTCGAACTGTTCACAAGTAATGTTTGACTGGTATCAAAGGCTGGCCTCTTTCGTCCAGGACTGGAACTGGTATCGTCCAGTCTCCGGTCTGCCATAAAAGATACCGCACAACCACACGACCACATGACCACACGACCACACGACCACACGACCACACACCCACACACCCACACACCCACACAAACACACAAACACAACCACACAACCACACAACCACACAACCATACAACCATACAACCATACAACCACACATGGCTGATTTACCCTACTTTTACGACTTTCTAATAACTGACAGCCGAGTTTCGCGTCATTTTAAAAGATAAATGGCACACTGGCATGCACCCATCATCAATTTGTTTTCAATGCTCGACAGACACCTCAAGAAAGTGGCCGAGAATCTATGAGGTTGACGATATTTTGTGAGCTTATTAATAGAGTTTTTAAAATGAAGCCATGTTTCACAAGATTCCCAATAGCTGAAAGCCGATAGCCAAAAGTGATAGCCGATAGCCAAAAATTGATAGCCCATAGACAAAAGTCAATACTGATAGCCAATAGTTTCAACCTATAGCTGATAGCCAAAAGCTGATAGCCGATAGCCAACAGTTGAAAGTGATAGCTGATAGTCAAAAGTGATACCTGATAGCCAAAAGTGATAGCCGATAGCTGAAATCAATAGCTAAAAGCAATAGCCAAAAGTGATAGTCGATATCCAAAAGCAATAGCCAAAAGCGATAGCCAAAAGTGATAGCCAATCACTGAAAGCAATAGCCAATAGCCAAAAGCTGATAGCCAATAGCTGTTAGCCAATAGCAATTAGATGATAGCCAAGAATCGTGGCATTTGTAGTATAGGTGTCAGGCAGGCATAATTGCTACAGGAACAGGCAATGAGCGGTATGCAGTGGGTGTTGAGCAGCCAATTAAGCAGTAGGAATTGGGCAATCTTTTTAATTTGATTTATTTAGATTTTTTTATTGAGGCTGTATTTATACTGTCCATAACATATAAGCCTGGGTATTCAGGCTTGTTTTCAATGCTGGCCAGCTGTAGTGTCGGTGTTATTTTATCATACAGTAGCTGCTGATAAGGTATTTATTTGATTGCCTGCATTTCAGCAGCAGATAGATAGTTGGTTGGTCTTGTTAGTAATCTATGTTAATTTTGTTGGATTTTCTTGGAATATATGTGTTTTATTTTTTCTACTCTTACTACTAGACTAGCCTACTCCTATTTACATATCATAGGCTTGTGCGTAGCTGTGTGGTGTGCTATCTGGCTACTTTTGGCATGGTTACCTTCCATTGGGCATCCCGCTGGTGGGCCGTGACATATCACATGCCCCTTTGCGGTGCAGCTTAGTGGGGGTTTCTTAGCCTTATTTTGCACAGATATTCTTTGTATGCTTTTAGGTCAGGAATTTGTCGTTTGGGCATTCTACACCTTGGCAGCAATTTGCAGCGTGCTTCTCTTGTGAGCTTTTATTTGGCTTCTGGTCTGCTTTAGTAGTGGCGCATTATTTGCTCCAGTAGGCCCTTTGTGGTTTTGTTAGGAGTTTATTGTCCTGACTATAGCTGTATGCTAATGTTTTCAGATGAATTATTCTCCTATTTTCTAGCAGTTTTACTTTGGTTCTTTTGTGTATGTCATAGGTGGGGTGCAGCTTGTCTACTCTGAGGCAGATTTTCAGGGCTCTGTTCTGAAGTGTTTGCAGTAGTCAGAGCAGGGAAACACAATGGGTTAAGTCACATGTTCCCAAAGCAAGGACAATATATCAAGTGATATATTTGAGTAGATCTTGTATAATAATATGCATTTATACATAGCATCGTTAAGTGAACATATTTTATTATTCATATATATGTGATGAATAAATATTAATATAATTAGTATGCGAGTATAAAGACGTGGAAGGGAATTGCTTGTTTTATATATGAAGAACTCTTTTCCAAAACACGGTAAGCACCAATACAAAAAATGAGTTTGCCATGCCAATGCCAAATTTGTGGATCGTGTTTTGGAAAAGAGCTCTTCATATATATACATATATATAGAGAGCTCTTTCTATATATGAAGGCTCTTTTCCAAAACACGATCTACAAACTTGGCATTGACATTACAAACTCAGTTTTTGCATTGGTGCGCATCGTGTTTTGGACAGGAGCTCTTCATATGTGTGATATTAGTTTGATCAGATTGTACAAATCACCAGGCATTGCAATTAATCTCACCATAAAGAATGTCTAAGTAATACATGTACATAATTAACATGGATATATACAGTTATACTATATATAGCTATATATAGTGATGTATATATGTAGTTATTAATAGTTATATAATAGATCCAGTGCGCGGGTGACAGTATTCGCAGCACTGGTAGCGGTGGGGGGCGGTGGCATCACCTGAAAAGGGGGTCACCCATAAAGTAGTATATAACATATGGGTGACCATTATAGGGAATCTTCCCTTATGTGCTTTCATATTCGCATAAGTTGTATACATCACATGTAATGATATCTACGTATAGATAGCAAGTACAGTCTCAGCTAATATGCTAGAAAATAAATGTATGTATACATCAGTATAATACTAGATTGAGAAATGCTATACACAAAAGAACCGAAGTATATCCTTCCTTATGATATACTTACTTGACTTGATCCTGAAATTCCTGCAAACTTACCACTCCAAACATTATCGGCTTTATATCTTTAGTAAATTCTAAATGTTCACACCAAAAGAGGGGAAACCCTGAGGACAAAAGAAATAACCCCATACCTTATGCATAACCCACTTTAGTACCCTATGAAAATGTCACCTCAATTAGACAGACATATAAATAATATACGGCTTCTCCTCAGAGGTGTAGCCAGGTTCTAAAGTTAGGGGCTCCGAGCACATAATAAAGGCGCCATGACACATAACAAATAATTTTTAATTCCTTATGCATTTTTATTTTGTATTTGACATCAAGACACAAGGATGGCACAGTTTTAAGGGAATTACATAATGGTTATTTTGTATTTAAAATCAAAACACAGGAAAGATATATGTCTTTTATCGCGCAAGTGAACTAAAGAGGTGGACAAAATTTATGAAAAGCTGCCACTTCTGAAGAATGTGCTCAGGGGGATTTGGGAGGTGAGGAGGGGGGAGTCACTCCCTCTCTAGCTACGTCACTTCTTCTCTTAGCTCTTCCTTACCGTCTCCCCCCCCCCCCCCCCCCCCGCACACACACAATTTCTGTTGGTCTCAGTGCTGGGTGTTCCCCCTTGTTATATATGCAGGGAAGGCAATTTAAACATTTAGTACCAGCGCTCAATGCGACCGCTGTGGAACTAAATACTTGTCGGACAATACACACTACGCACACAATGCGCACTCATGGTGACTTTATAGTGCTGCCCCATGGGGAGACCAGGCCTCTGGCACCATGACCTGATATCCCACTCAGTCACATTATCCTGACAATCAGTCCTTGCCCTATCCTATTAATGCCAAGTGCCAGGCTAGGAAGCGACAAGTATCAATTTTATAAGTCATTGGTTTAACTCGACTGGGAACCAAACTCTCTAACTCCCGCACGCGAGGACAGTGCTCTACAGATTCGGTTCCCGCGCCCGTTACCAACACTCTTATGCCTGGCACACACCTCCCGTTTACGATTCATGCACTAAAACTGACTGCGCATCACGACCCCGACCCGTCCCGTTTCGCGACTAAAACTGCCCGATTCGTTTTTCGAATTCCCTTGCGATTTCAGTTTTAACCCCTAAAACTGAGTTTTAAGTCGTGAATCGCAAGGCTCTGGTGTGCTAGGGGGTCACACACCTAACGACTAAAACTCAAACTTATGCGCGAAACGGGCAGTTTTAGATCGTATATGGGAGGTGTGTACCTGGCATAAGTGATTCGGTCATCCTGCACATTCCAGTACGTGTGTGTTGGGGGCGGGGGAGAGGGGAGGGGGAGAGGGGGGGGGGGTCAGGAGAGGTCGGAGTCACGGAGGGCGGGGGGACGAAGTCCTAGTGGGATTTCTGGTAAACATTACAGATAAGAATAGAACTATGAATCGAAAGCAGCCGAAGCTGCTTTTTAGACAAAAAATCTTTGTTTTGAGTTTTTTTTTGTTTTTTTCCTCTTTCGTAATTTTGCTTAATGGCAAGATAAAACTTGAATTGGGTCATAAATCGAGAGTTATACACGATTTAATAGATTAATCGAATAAAACGCCAGAGTAGAAAGCTGGCAATGAAGCTCATTGATTGATGGGCGGTCCGGCATCACCGACAAGCCGGGGTTAATGGAGGTGGGGGTTTTAAGGTTAACGTTGCATAGTTGGATGAAAGCATCAAATTTTAGACGGATGCGGTGGCCTAATCGGTAGAGCGCATGCAGGTAGTGTGGTTTTCGAACTCCCGATCTTCCACACGGGAAGCTTGCGCTCTACCGGTAGCGGCTGCTAATTTCGAAATGGCATGGTTTGTGGTTCTTTTCCTCTCCTGTCCATCCCTCTGAACCCCCCCTCCCCTCCCCCCCCCCTCCCCCCATCAGCCCCACTCGGCACTCCTCTTCCACGCATCTCCTGTCAATGATGATTGGGGGTGTTTGTAACCTTACGACGGTTACCGGTTGCAGAACTGCAACATTGGGTAGAGAGGCTCCGATAAATCGGCCCAATCTGTGGTTGAAGACTTAACTTCGTAGGGGGAGTATTGTAGAAGCTGGGGACATCTTCACAACGTTGTGACGGCGAGGCTTTCAGACATATCGAGGAGGAGCATGGCCGGTGGAGAGGTGATAGAGAGAGGTGTGGACAGAGTGCGGTCCGGATAGCAAGTGTTTTTCTCCTGTCAATGTGCGGAGATTGTGATCAGTGACCCCCCCCCCCCCTTCTCTCCCCCCCCCCCAGTGTCCCCTCTAGACATACACACATATAGTGGTACTGTTGTTGTTTTTTGTTGTTGTTTTACGGCCTAGCAACATCTAAGGTCATATCAGGATGGGTAGCCACTTGTGACAGTGTGCACTCATGGCAACTTAATAATGCTGACCCACTGGGAGACCAGACCACTAGCACCAAGACGTGACATCCCACTCAGTCACATTATCCCAACACTGAGCCAACCAGTCCTTGCCCTATCCTAATATTAGCTAGGAAGTGACAAGTATCAATTTTATAAGTCATTGTTTCGACTCGACCTGGGTTCGAACACATGGGTTCGAATCCCACGATCTACCAAACGGGAGATGGACGTTCAACTCATTCGGCCATCCCGTCTGGTTCTGTAGTGGTGTCCACCTGTCAAGGTGTGGGTGTTCCGATCGATCCTGCTCCATGGACACATTTGCAGTTTGGGCTATTACCCATTCCAACCAGAGGTCCACAACTGATTCATCAAAGGTTGTGGTATGTGCTGTCCTGTCTGTGAGAAAGTGCATTTAAAAGACCCCTTGCTGCTTATTGGAAAGAGTAGCCTATGTGATGGCAGCGGGTTTCCTCCAAAGAAATAAGTCAGAATGACCATACGTTTGACGTCCAATAGCCGATGATGAAAATCAATGTGCTCTAGAGGCGTCCTTAAATAAAACAAAAAATTTCGGTTGTGTCGTGGTAATCTGTGTGCATCCTGGAGAGCCTGCATGACCGGTGGGGGGGGGGGGGGGGGTGGGGGGGGGGGGGGGGGGGGGTGGGGGGGGGGGAGCAGTAGGGCCGGAGAGCGGAGCCAGACCCTCACTCACACGACGCCGTCCCCAACCACGTGCTGACCCGCGGTCACTTCCGGGTGGGTGATGGGTAATGTTCGTCAGTCACCAACCGGTAAAACAGTGGGAAATACGTAGCAATGTTCGCCAGACACCAACCGGTTAAACAGTGGGAAACACCTGGCAATGTCCGACAGACACTCACTGTTAAAACTGTGGGAAACACCTGGCAATTTCCACCATACACCGACCGGTCAAACAGTGGGAAACACCCAGCAATGTCCACCAGACGCTCATTGGTAAAACAGAGTCAATCATCCAGTAATGTCAGCCAGACACCCAAGGGTATAAACATTGGGAAACATCCAGCAATGTTTGTCAAATACCCACCAGTAAAACAGTAGGAAACGCCCTGTAATTTCCACCAGACACTCACCGGTAAAACGGAGCCAAACATCATGTAATGTCCGCCGGACAGCAACCGGTAAAACTGAGCTTAGCACCTGGCAATGTCCGCCAGACACTCACCAGTAAAACAGCGGGAAACACCCAACAATGTCGGCCAGACACCCACCAGTAAAACAGTGGGAAACACCCTGTAGTGTCCACCAGACACTCACCGGTAAAACGGAGCCAAACATCATGTAATGTCCGCCGGACAGCAACCGGTAAAACTGAGCTTAACATCCGGCAATGTCGGCCAGACACCCACCAGTAAAACAGCGGGAAACACCCAACAATGTCGGCCAGACACCCACCAGTAAAACAGCGGGAAACACCCTGTAGTGTCCACCAGACACTCACTGGTAAAACAGAGCCAAACATCCTGTAATGTCCGCCAGAAACCAACTGATAAAACTGAGCCAAACCCTGGCAATGTCCACCAGACACCCACCGGTAAAACAGTCGGACACACCCAGGAATGTCCAGCAGACACTCATCGGTAAAACGGAGCCAAACATCATGTAATGTCCACTGGACAGCAACCGGTAAAACTGAGCTTAACACCCGGCAATGTCTGCCAGACACTCACCAGTAAAACAGCGGGAAACATCCAGCAATGTTTGCCAGACACCCACCAGTAAAACAGCGGGAAACGTCCAGCAATGTCTGCCAGAAACCCACCAGTAAAACAGCGGGAAACACCCTGTAGTGTCCACCAGACATTCAAAGGTAAAACAGAGCCAAACATCCAGTAATGTCCGCCAGAAACCAACTGGTAAAACTGAGCCAAACACTGGCAATTTCGACCAGACACCCACCAGTAAAACCGTGGGAAACACCCAGGAATATCCACCAGACACTCGTCGGTAAAACAGTGGTAAACACCTAGTAATAGTCTGCATGCTTCCATGTCTACATGTCTGCATGTCTGCATGTCTGCATGTCTGCACGTCAGCAGGTCAGTATATCTACATGTCTGTACATCGTATGTCTGTACATCTCCTTGGCCACCACCAAATACAGTCAACATTCACCAGCCATGCATGGCAGGTGTCTAATGGGCATTACCCACGTCTCAACCAGCACATGGTATGTCAGTATCAGTGTGTCAGAATGTGAGTGTCAATGTCAGTATATCAGCATGCCAGTGTGTAAGTATGTCAGTATGTCAGTATTGGTATGTCAGTGTATGAGCACTATATCTGTATGTGTGCATTGCCTATGTCTAAACAAATACACACACGTGTGAGGTGTCTGCTGAACATAACCCACCTCTCAAGTAGCCGTGACACATGGTAGGTGTCTGGCTGGCATTGCCTGCTGTGCGTCACGTGCCTCGTTAGCGGCGTCTCACCGGCCCCGGGTGTACCTGACCAAGGGGGGCGGGGGTGGGGGTAGGTGGAGTGAGGTGGGGGTTGGGTTAGATAGGGTGAAGTGGGGTGGGTTGATGTAAGGGGTTGATGTAGGGGTGGGGGTGAGCGTGGGGATTGGGTGGGGGTCGGTGGGGGGTCGGTGGGGGTGAGAGTGATATGGGGGGTAGGTGGGGGTGATGTGTGGGGGAGCTGTCCCTGCGGCACTAATGTAGCAGTCACACTACGACGACAAGGAGGTGACGACAGCCAGGCGACTGGGATTTTGTGAAATCCCGACGACAGATGCAAATTCGGGCTAAGTTGGACGACAATCGGACGACATCCGGACGACATCCGGACCACAGACGGACCACAGACGGGACGACAGCGGCGCGACAGTGTCTGTGTGTGTGTGTGTGTGACTATGTGCCTCTGTGTGTGTCTCTGTGTGTGTCTGTGTCTCTGTGTGTGTCTGTGTGTGTGTGACTGTGTGTCTCTGTGTGTGTCTCTATATGTGTGTCTGTGTCTCTGTGTATGTGTGTGTCTCTGTGTGTGTCTCTGTGTTTCTGTGTGTGTGTCTCTGTGTGTCTCTCTGTGTGTGACTCTGTGTCTGTGTGTGTGTCTCTATGTGTGTGTCTGTGTGTGTCTCTGTGTGTGTCTCTGTGTGTGACTCTGTGTGTGTGTCTCTGTGTTTTTGTGTGTGTGTCTCTGCAACAGAGACACCAAGACACGGAGACACACACACAGAGAGTGGGTGTGAGTGTGGGTGTGGGTGTGAGTCTGATGGGTGTGAGTGGTGTGGGTAGTGGAGTGTGAGTGTGATGTGAAGTGTGAGTGTGATAGTGAGTGTGATAGTGAAGTGTGAGTGTGATAGTGAAGTGTGAGTGTGAGTGTGATAGTGAGTGTGAGTGTGATAGTGAAGTGTGAGTGTGATAGTGAGTGTGAGTGTGAGTGTGAGTGTGATAGTGAAGTGTGAGTGTGATAGTGAAGTGTGAGTGTGATAGTGAGTGTGATAGTGAGTGTGAGTGTGATAGTGATGTTTGTTTGTTTGTTTGTTGTTGTTTTACGTCCTAGCAACATCTAAGGTCATATCAGGACGGGTACCGACTTGTGACAGTGCGCACTCATGGCGACTTTATAGTGCTGTCCCACTGGGAAACCAGGCCGCCGGCACCATGACCTGGTATCCCACTCAGTCACATTATCCTGACACTGAGCACACCAGTCCTTGCCCTATCCTAATAATGCCGAGCGCCTGGCTAGGAAGCAACAAGTATCAATTTGAAAGTCATTGGTTTGACTCGACCGGGACTCGAACCCACGACCCCACGATCTACCAGCACGGGAGACGGACGCTCTAACTCATTCGGCCATCCCGTCTGGTCGGTGTGATAGTGACGTGTGAGTGTGATAGTGAGTGTGAGTAGTGTGATAGTGAGTGTGAGTGTGATAGTGAAGTGTGAGTGTGATAGTGAGTGTGAGTGTGTGTGGTTTATCGCACACACAGAGACACAGAGACACAACAGAGACACACACAGAGACACACACACAGACACACACAGACACACACAGCAACAGAGACACAAAGACACACATATACACACATAGACACACATAGACACACACATAGACACACATAGACACACATAGACACACACATAGACACAGAGACACAACAGAGACACACACACACAGACACACACACAGACACAGAGACACACACACAGACACACACACAGAAACACAGAGACACACACACAGAGACACAGAGATACACACACACAGAGACACAGACACACACATAGACACACATAGACACACATAGACACAGACACACACATAGACACAGACACAGAGACACACAGAGACACATACATGGAGAGAGAAGCAACTACAGCTTAACGACAAGACGACAGTGCCGCGACAGTGCCGCGACAGTGCCGCGACAGTGCCGCGACAGTGCGACAGTGCCGCGACAGTGCCGTGACAGTGCCGCGACAGTGCCGCGACAGTGCCGCAACCTCGGCTGTCGTCTGCTGTCGTCAAAGTTTTTCAACATGTCCAAAATTCCCGCGACAACTCGGCGACAGTCGAGAAAGGGTGGAGAAACTGGAGGTGTCGCGGAGGTGTCGCGGCGGCACCTGCACGGCACCAGCGCGACACCTGCGCGACAATCGGCGACAATCGACGACAGGTGTCGCAGGGCTGTCGCCGCTGCTTGTCGTCGTAGTGTGACTGCTACATAAGATCTTCAATGTGGCCCACATACTCACCTCATGTGGAGCTGTTGACAGATCTGCCATCAGTGACTTCATGGAGGACTCTCACCGCCAACTCAGCGACAATAGAGCTGCTCTGGTCATCCTCTCAAGGATTTCCAGCTAGCAGGCCCCACCTCATCCCCATACCTGACTTTACACCACTACCAACTAACCACTAATTTTCACTAACAACTAACAGGTAACCCTACCCACTGCCTAACTATTTCCATCCTCACTTCACTTCTTCCTCTGGCCTTGGCCGGACTTAATGTGCATACCGGTGAATCTGGAGGGACTGAAGTTTGGATCCTGATCGAGTCAAACCAATGACTTATAAAATATGTACCCGTTGCTGTGCCTGGTGGGAGTCAGGTGGTGGTGAGGGGGTGGTGAGGTGGGGTGAGGTGGCAGTGAGGTGGGGTGAGGTGGCGGTGAGGTGGGAGGGGAGTAAGGCGGGAGTGGGGTGGGGTGGGGTGGGGGTGGAGGTGAGTGTGGGGATTGGATGGGGTTGGAGATGGAATTGGGGGAGGGTAGGAAGGGGTGGGAGAATGGTGGGTGTGGAGGTGGGTGGGGGTGGAGGTGAGTGTGGGGATTGGATGGGGTTGGAGATGGAATTGGGGGAGGGTAGGAAGGGGTGGGAGAATGGTGGGTGTGGAGGTGAAGTGATGGGGAGGTGGGGGTAAGGTGGGGGTGAAGTGGGGATATGGTCAGGGTGAGGTGGGGGTCACGTGGAGGTGAGGTGGTGGTGAGGTGGTAGTGAGGTGGGAGTGAGGTGGGAGTGAGGTGGGAGTGAGGTGATGGTGAGGTGGGAGTTAGATGGTGGTGAGGTGAGAGTGAGGTGGGAGTGAGGTGGGAATGAGGTGGGAGGTGAGGTGGGGGTGAGGTGGGGGTGAGGTGGGGTGAGGTGGGGAGTGAGGTGGGGTGAGGTGGGATGAGAGTGGGAGTGAGGTGGCGGTGGGGTGGGAGTGAGGTGGGTGTGAGGTGATAGTGATGTGGGAGTGAGGTGGGGGTGAGGTGGTGGTGAGGTGGGGTGAGGTGGGATGAAGTGGGAGTGAGGTGGCGGTGGGGTGGAAGTGAGGTGGTTGTGAGGTGGTGGTGAGGTGGGCGTTAGGTGGTGGTGAGGTGGGGGTGAGGTGGTGGTGAGGTGGGAGTGAGGTGGGAGTGAGGTGGTGGTGAGGTGCTGGTGAGGTGGGGTTAGGTGGGAATGAGGTGGGAGTGAGGTGGCGGTGAGGTGGGAGTGAGGTGGTGGTGAGGTGGTGGTGAAGTGGAGGTGAGATGGTGTTGAGGTGGTGGTGAGATGGTGGTGAGGTGGGAGTGAGGTGGGAGTGAGGTTGGGTGAGGTGGTGGTGAGGTGGTGGTGAGGTGGGAGTGAGGTGGTGGTGAGGTGGTGGTGAAGTGGAGGTGAGGTGGGAGTGAGGTGGTGGTGAGGTGGGGGTGAGGTGTTGGTGAGGTGGTGGTTAGGTGGTGGTGAGGTGTTGGTGAGGTGGGAGTGAGGTGGGAATCAGGTTGTAAAATATTCCAATATTCGGCAAGGGGGGAATGCAAATGTTCTATTACTGATCGGTGTACGTGACCAGGTGCATGTATATATATATATAAATATATATATATATATATATGGGTTGGTGGTGCCTGAGTGGGATGCAAACAGACATGTCTGGGTGCGATTGCACTCAAGGCCTAGCACTTCTGCTGGGGTAGGGGTCACCACACTCAAAAGATCAAGGTTGGTGGTGGCCATAGGGCTATACAGCTACTGGTGGTGGGCAGTCCACTGGTATCCATGGAGACCAGGAATGATGGATCCCTATTGGTAGGGCCGAGAATTCTCAATTCCCATTGGGGGAAGGAGGTGGGGTTATACTCTACAATGAACCCATGTAACTATATAAGCAATAAACCAAAGGGCTGGATTCTATTCTCTTCTCTTACACTTTACTCTCTTCCTTTCTCTTTGTCTGTATTGTTTTCCCCATAGCCTGCATATGCAACCAAAGATCCGAGCATTAGACTCTACAAACTGGTGACCACGATGAGTGGGTGGTTTCTACAAGGTCGTAGTGAGGGGATGGAGAAATGGTGTTGAGGTGGGGTGAGGTGGGGGTGAGATGGGGGTAGGTGGGGATAAGGTCGGGGTCAGGTGGGGGTCAGATGGAGGGTCCGGTGTGTGTGTGTGTGTGGGGGGGGGGGGGGGGGTGTTAAATATGTTCTCATCTGAATATACAATTTGTCAGTGCCGAAGCACTGGTCTTCCAGCCATCGGACACTCATATAGTTAGTTACACATCTCGGTTAGAAAGTAATCTGTACTGTATTGTGTACAGCACACCCTACTATGTAACAGTAGCGGGGAGAACACTACCGTGCTCTCTTGTGGACAGCACAGCCATAACGGTACAGTACAGGAGGCAGTAAGTCGCCCTGAATCAGGTACAACAAAGGCCACTCTATATGTACATGTTGGTAATAAAACCTTCCGCTAACTGTAAGTGTGAATGTTATATCAAGGTGGTGGTGGTGGGTGGTGGTGTATGTGTGTGGAGGTGGGAGGGGGAGGGGGAGGAGGATGTTTGTTTTTGTTTGTTTGTTGTTGTTTTACGTCCTAGCAACATCTAAGGTCATATCAGGACGGGTACCGACTTGTGACAGTGTGCACTCATGGCAACTTTATAGTGCTGCCCCACTAGAAGACCAGGCCGCCAGCACCATGACCTGATATCCCACTCAGTCACATTATCCTGACACTGAGCCAACCAGCCCTTGCCATATCCTAATAATTCCCAGCGCAAAACAAGGAAGTGACAAGTATCAATTTTTAAGTCATTGGTTTGACTCGACCAGGGTTCGAACCCATGGGTTCAAATCCCACCATCTACCAAAACGGGAAACGGACGCTCAACTCATTCGGCCATCCCTCACTCCAAACTAAAATAACGTAGGTTATAACAATAAATTTAATATATTTATCTAAGAAAAATGACAAATTCCAAACTATCGAACTATGCAAGTGTGCATGTTATGTCAAGGTGGTGGTGGTGTGCGCGTGTGATGGTGTATGTGTGTTAGTGAGGAGGGGAGAGGAGGAGGAGGAGGAGGAGGGTGTGAGTGTGTGTGATGATGATGTATGTGTGGAGGTGGGTCGGGAGAGGAGGAGGAGGATGGGGTGGGTGGGTCGGTGCTACATGCCGCGGCGCAGTCACCACTATCCGGCCGGTGGCTGCTCGTGCTAGCTGCCGCTGAGAGATCTGCCTACGTGTATTCCGGCAGGCAGGCCCACGGTGCAGGTACCCTGGCCCGCCACTGCAGTCCTGAATCAGCTGGCTTGTTTATTTAACCAGCGTGGCGCGTATGTGTGCGGGTGAGGTGGGGGGGGGGGGGCGCCGTGCGGGTATGGGAAGGGATTGTGTACGGGGGTCGCCCCGCCCCGCCCCGCCCCGCCCCGCCCCGCCCCGCCCCGCCCCGCCCCGCCCCGCCCCGCCCCGCCCCGCCCCGCCCCGCCCCGCCCATACCAGGCGGGATGGCCGAATGAGTTGAGTGTCCTTCTCCCATTTTGGTAGATCGTGGGATTCGAACCAACATCGAGTCAATCCAATGACTTAAAAATGTATGCTTGTCGCTTCATAGCCAGATGCTTGGCATTATTAGGGTAGGGCAAGGACTGGTTGGCTCAGTGTCAGGATAATATGACTGAGTGAAATATCAGGTCATGGTGCTGATGGCCTGGTCTCCCAGTGGGGCATCACAATAAAGTCGCCATGAATGCAGACTGTCACAAGTCGATACCCATCCAGATATGACCTTTGAATAAGTCAGATATTGCCAGGATGTAAAACCCCAACAACAAAACCATCTAAGTTCTAGGCACTGGAGCAGTTGGTTGGTTGTTGGATTTGTTTCCCCCCAATAGGCGATGTCTACTTTTTGTGCTGGGGGGTCGTTAAACAAAGGTTGTTGGAATTTTACTTCCTGGCAACATCTAAGGTAATTGGTTTGACTCGGCTGGTTTTCAAAACTCCCGACCTTCTACACTGGAAGCCAGCGCTCTGTCGATTCGACCACTATGTCCTCAATGGCGACATCACTAGCAGCAGCAGCACTGGTACTGATGCAGCCAAACCTGCAGTACCGCCAACATGAGCACCAACAACAGCCGCAAGCAGGCAGCCTGACTACAGCTCACAGGAGCAACTCTAGCAGTACTGCTACATGTCTACCTACTCCCCATTAACCGCACTAGGGACCGGGCGTGGTTTCCACATCAGTAAAAGGCAGGCCTCCCTTGTGGAACTCCGGGAATTAAATTCCCAGTCGAGCCAAACCAAAGACTTACAAAATTGATACTTGTCGCTTTCTAGTTTGCCATTCGGGATTGATAGGATAGGGCAAGGAGTGGCTAGCGAAGTGTCAGGATAATGTGACTGAGTGGGATATCAGGTGATGGTACTGGCAGCCTGATTTCCCAGTGGGGCAGCACTATAAAGTCACCATGAGTGTGCACTTTCACTAGTCGGTAGCCGTCCTGATAGATGTTGCCAGGACGTAAAACTCCAATACCCAACCAACCACTAGCAATGTGATGCAACCAACCACCTGGCAACCATAGCAACACCACAGGCCAGTAGAACTGGGATATGATATTTATCTTAGAAAATGACAGAAGTGCAAAACCATTGGACTATGCAACTTTAATTAAAGTTGCATAGTCCGATGGTTTAGAATTTCTGTATTTTTTCTGAGATAATTATATTAGATCAATCACTAGTACCTACTTTGCATTAGTTCAAAGTTTCGTTTATTTTAAATGGTAAACTTTTGAGATATTTTTAGCGCAAACATGGAAAATTAGTTTTGGCAAGCTTGCCAAAACTATGACACCATAGACTTCTGCAGTCACAGGTTCTGTTAAATTGACTCAGTATTGCCTTCTACGCAGAAACAAATGCTTAATAAGTGCATCAGTATCTAAGTTAGATATGTAAAATCAAATCTAGATAATTAGTTTGGTTTTGAAAATTTGATATTTCATCGGACTATGCAGCTTTAACTTCAACATTCCGGCAAACACGGGAAGCCTCAGTATCTATGACACACCGAAGGGTTATTTATCTATCACTGGTGTTAAAACTGTGAGCATGTGGAGTAGTGGCAGCAGCAACACTCCTAGTCACAATCACTATCACCTCTTGTAACTAGCTAATTAACCTAGCAACGCGGCATAGGGCGCGGTGGCCGAATCGGTAGAGCGCAGGCCTCCCATGCGGGACATTGGAAATTCAATTCCCGGTCGAGTCAAACCAAAGACTTACAAAATTGATACTTGAGCTTCCTAGCTTGGCGCTCAGCATCAATAGGATAAGGCAAGGACTGGCTAGCTCAACATCAGGATAATGTGACTGAGTGGGATATCAGGTCATGGTGATAGCAGCCTGATTTCCCAGTTGGGCAGCACTATAAATTCGCCATGAGTGTGCACTGTCACAAGTTGGTCTGCATCCTAATATTACTAGAGGTGTTGCAGGACCTAAAGCTCCAACCACCAACCAACCAACATAGGAATGCGGTCACTCCCATCAGCAGCATCGATGTCATCTTGTGAACTGCTACTCATCCCCAAATCACCAGCCCAGAAGCACTGCTACGGCTCCTGCTAATTGTCAGCAGTTACCGGGAGCACAGTGAGTGGTAGTAGTATTACTAGCATCACCATAGGCATGGGCATGGGCATGGACATGGGCATGGGCATGGGCACTGGCACGGGCACGGGCATGAGCACAGGCACAGGCACATACATATGCACAGGCACATGCACATGCGTAAGCACATGAACATGCATAAGCACATCCACATGCACAGACACAGGCACAGGGATAGGCACAGGCACAGGCACAGGCACATGCGTAGGTGTAGGCATATGCCTAGGTATGCATATACATAGGCATATGCATAGGCATAGGCACAGGCATAGACATAGGTATATGCATAGGCATAGGCATACACAAACGCATACACATACGCATACACATACACATATGCACACACATAGGCACAGGCATATGCACAGGCATAGGCACAGGCATAGGCACAGACATACGCTTTCAGTTAATTTTTAGAAGCCATCAGCCACATCACCGTGGGCATTCAGTTCAATATTAGAAACCGTCAACTGCATCACCATAAGGCAGGGGCATACAACCCACCAGCACCATGACATGATATCCCACTCAGTCACACTATTCTGTCACTGATCTAAACCAGTCATTGCTCTATCCTATTAATGCTGAGCGCCAAGCTAGGAAGCGACAAGTATCAATTTTGTAAGTCATTGGTTTGACTACATCAGGATTCAAACTCCCGATCTTCCACACAGGAAGCCTGCACTCTACCGATTCGGCCACCGCGTTCGGTCCCACAATCAATCAATATCTCCTCCCGCCCCGCCCCGTCCCGCCCCGCCCCACCCAAACAATCACCATTTTTATTTCCGCTGCGACAGGGACAAACGCAGTCAAAGCGCCATTTATAATTTAAATTCCACTCCGAGCGAAACCAGTGAAGACTTCAACCACAACAACAAATGCAGTGATGGTGGTGGCGGCCGGCGTGACAGGCCAGCCAGGTTATGTCGGCGTTGGTGTGACCCAAGGCCTGGTGTCGCGTTTAGATTCTCAGTGGGTTTAGAGTCTACGCTCGGGGTTCTGCGCATGCACGTATTCGATTAATACGACCCGAGTGACTCGGGTCACCCAAGTTGCTAGAAATTCAAATAGTACACCATGAGTGGAGTTGACAAAAACATGTGCCTTGTGCAAAAAGTTTAACCCACCTCTTGGCTGGGGTTGGCTAGGAGCAATGATGTCACATTTGTGCGTCAAAAAGTCGCTAGGGTCACCTGAGTTGATTAATCGAATACACTGAAATGGCGTTATATTTTTACGCATGCACAGAACCCCGAGCGTAGACCCTAAACCCACTGAGAATTTAAACCGCGACACCGGTAAGCACTGCCGGCCAGGTGGGGGACGGGGCCGGGGGGGGGGGGGAGTGGGAGGGAGAGGGGGGAGTGCAGCAAAAAGAAAAGAAAAGAAATGTGCCATTACTTCCAACGGTCAGCGTCCACATTGACGCAGTTAGAGGTAAAAACATGGAACGCGACAACTAGGTCACTTGGTCACGCTGCTTCTGGCGACCTGCGTCTATATATATATGTATATATACATAATATATATATATAGAGAGAGAGAGAAACCGCTCTAAATCGACCGATCATGGGACCAACTTTAAATGGTCCATTTAGGGATGTGGTCGGTTTAGGGAGTTTTTTATATCGCTACAACGGTATTGTATAGGTGATTGTTTGGGAAGCAAATAAGGCGATCGATATAGGGGAGCGGTCGATCTGTGGAGGTGGTCGGTTAGAGAGGTTTTACTGTATATATATCGTATATATATATATCATTGTCCCCAAGCGCTGGCTGTATTGAAAGAGTAGAAAATGACACATGCTCAAGGGTGGCTCAATTGTTGTTGTGTTTGTTTGCGCATGTGCGCGGACTTTTTATTGGTGCTATTCTATTTGTGTGTGTTTCTGTGTCTTTTTTTAATGGTTTTCTGTAAGCCATGGTTGACACAGGCCGGCATGCATCAACTAATATGCCACTTCCGGTTACACGCTGTGAAAAAAGAGTAGCCTCAACCGGCTGGCCATTCTTGGCTGGATTTTTTTGCTGGTGTCGCTGTCAGGCAACCTATTTATCAGAACGAGGAAATAGTCAGTATATATGATTAACTACTCCTCATTTCGTTGTTGTCCCATAACACAATTAACCGTGTATGATATGCTTATATGTGCGTAATTAATATGTGGGATTGGTTGGTTGGTCGTTGGAGTTTTACGTCCTTGCAACATGTAAAGTCATATTAGAATGGGTATCGACTTGTGACAGTGCACACTCATGGCGATGTTATCGTGCTGCCCCACTGGGAGATCAGGCCACCAGCAACATGACCTGATATCCCACTCAGTCACATTATCCTGACATAACCAGTCCTTGCCCTATCCTAATACTGCCAAGGCCCTGGATAGGAAGCGACAAGTAGTATGTGAGATGTATAATGCCTTATTGAATTGCATAAATAGAAACAAGCTGCCGTTCTGTGTTATATTTCAGCGCAATATCATGTTCGGATTATATATGTCGCATATCATTTATTATGAGGATATATTTAAATGACGAAATCGCCAATATCTTGCATATTTCCACAATGATTCATTACACATACGAAACCAACAACCAATACGTATCGCTGACTCTGTGCAGTTTCGGTTTCTCTTACCATTTTCCTAACCTCTATCTGCCCATTCAGCTACTTTCAAACCAATATATATGTCTATATATATCGTTCAAGCCAAACCTAAGACTTTCAAATTGCTACTTGTCGCTTCCTAGCTTGGCGCTCAGCATTAATAGAATTGGGCAAGGACTGGTTCGCTCAGTGTCAGGATAATCGTAAAATATTCCGATAATCGGGAGGGGGGAAATGGAAATCCTCTATTATTATTTTGTGTGGCCATCCAAGAGTGTGTATATGTATCTTGTGTATATATATATGTGGCTTGAGGGCAGGTAATTATAGACATAGGGATGAGGGAGTTCATGATTTTTTATTCAATGATTATATTCCTCACCATTCAATACTGTGTGTCTTTATTTCTGATAATGGGTTAGAATTTAAGAATAAGATGATTATAGATCATTTCAGAGAACTTGGAGTGGAGGTAAGACATACTACACCATATCATCCTCAATCTAATGGGATGGTGGAACGTTATCATAGAACATTAAAAAGCATCTTGAGAAAGTTGGTGAATTCTCGGGCTAATCTATGGGAAAGTTCTTTACCGGAGGTGATTTATGTGCAGCGTACTGTGCCTTCTGACACAGTACAGGTTTTTCTCCTTTTTTTCTAATTTATGGTAGACATTCAGGTATGAATCATAATTCTTTAATATATCATTCTACAGGTACAGAAAATTCTAACTTAGTGTATTGGATAGATGACTAGTCTATTGCTTTACGAAAAGCAGTTGACACTCAATGGGAGAGTCAAAAATATAATATTGCATGTGCAGAGAAGAAAGCGAATGCAGTTATATTCAAACCAGGTGATAAAGTTGTGTTATTAGTTAATGAATTAGGACCTTTGGAGTGGAAATACGATCCCGGGTACATTGATCCTGGGTACATTAGAGCACGAGGTTCAGTAGTGACCGTGGTAGCACCTAAAAATGATAGAAAATTTGTTAACCGAGAAAAGGTGAAGAAAGTTGATTCTAATATTGAACGGGATGATTTAGCACCTAGATTAACTCGTTTGGAGAGGGTAAAAGGTAGCAGACAACCTTTGCCATTCAGTACAATTGTTTCTGGCTAGACAAAAAATGAAATAATGTATTTTTGGTTGATAAAACTAAACAAACACCTGAAATAATACATTCTCATGATATTTGTACAGGAGCATTTACCCATCAGCAGGCACATAGAGCATGTTCATTGGTTGCTAGTTGTTGCAGAATTGACCAATCACAGCAAAGAATGACACGGAAGTACTGACTGCAGCGCGGACGACAGAGTGCTTCGGCTCTGCCGAACAGTAATATTCTTTGTTCGGCGCCACTAATTGGGACTGATTACACCCTGCTTAACCATTGCGCTAATATGAAGGATGAACTAAATATAGTGCAATTCGACAGCTTTCAGACTGATCGACACGGTTTTCGAGTTTTAGTCGTAAGAAATGTCTATGTTCCTAACCAAACTTGCACCATATTTTGCGCGTAGTGATGTAAGTTGCACCACTAATAAACATTACTAATTCAATTCAGTCATGTTGGAGAATGTATGTGAATTGTTTGTAGCCATGGCAGGTGCAGGTGTACACTTAGCGTATTTCGTAGCATAGCAGACGCGAGGTTAGAATCAGCGGATCGAGCTGAAACTTGTTTATCTACCGGAACACCTCTGAAAGGTCACATTGAGGACTGAAATGCTCTACGAGTAGTAATTCTGTACACCATGTAGCTCTATTAGGATTCGGATGTCCTGTGTTCGGTTTCGAGGTAGATGAAGCAAGTGGAGAAATCAAGATCGTGAATGCGGACATTAAAAGAAATCAGCAGAATATTGGCATTGATTGTCATGAAATGTGGTTCATTTGAAATTCATGGACATAAATCGGTAGAATATTGTCATTTATAGTCATGAAATGTGGTTCATTTGAAATTCATGGACATAAAGATTGTCGAATATTGCCTTTGATTGTCATGAAATAATAGTTAGTTCATTTGAAAGTCATTGACATAAAAATTGACCGAATTAATGATCATAATTATTAACTTTATCCTGTCATTGACATTGTTAATATTAATCTATGAAGATGATTAATTGTCTTTGAGGTGGAAAATGCATATTGTTATGTTATAATCTATGTATTAGATTTAAGGAGTAAAAGAACAATACTTTGAGAGTGCAAGCATTACTATTATTATTTTTATTATTATTGTTAAATAGGAGACTTTACTGAATAAAACTCAGATGATGGTTTGATAAATGCAAAGGAAGTGCAAATCCTTGATATAGAAGATATATACTACCGAAATGTGAATATCAAGACCAAGCATCGATATCGTCGATATCGCAATGCTAATGCAGTAGTTCATAGGAGAACACTGGCATATATAACTAAATCGAAGAAATAATCGACATAACACCAAAGGAGACAATTAACATGAAGAAACGGCTTCACAAATGGCAGAAAAACATGGTTATAAAATTAAAATAATTATTACGATTTGAAGTCAGAAGGCCTTATCCATTAAAGATTTAGACTTTAATTGTTATTATTATTGGTTGATGGATTGATGGTAACAACGTAGGTCATGAGTAACTTCTTTCCGTGCTGCGTTAGGTGCAGGTGGTAAGAAGTGGAGGGGTGGAGTACGTTGTAAAATATTCCGATAATCGGCAGAGGGGGAAAATGGAAATCCTCTATTATTATTTTGTGTGGCCAGCCAAGAGTGCGTGTATATGTATATTATGTATATATATGACTTGGCCCATGCTTGAGGGCAGGTATTTATAGACATAGGGATGATTGGCAGGTCTGGGTGAGTGCACTCCCAGCCTGGCTCTGTGCTGAGGTAGGGGTCAATGCACACAGGGGTCAAGTTTGGTGGTGGCCACAGGTCAACCAGCTCTGGTAGTGGGCAGACCACTGGTGGTCATGGTAACCAGAAATGCTGAGTCCCTATTGGAGGAACTGGGAATGCTGCTTCCCTATTGGTTGAGGGAATGGCATGATCCTATACCAAGAATCCATGTACTATATATAATAAGCCAGAGGGGCTTGGACTCTCTCTTACACTCTTACTTTTGACTTACTTTCTCTCTTTCTCTCCGTGTGTATTGTTTTTCACTTTAGCCTACCTACATAGCCACAGACTCGAACACCGACTCTACATAATGTTACTGAATGGGAAGTCGGATCTTGGTTCTAGCGGCCTGATTTCCCACTGGCACAGAACTATAAAGTCACCATGAGTGTGCACTGTCACAAGTCAGTACCCGTCCTGATATGACCTTAGATGTTGCCAGGATATAAAACTCCAACAACCAACCAATCTACAACAACGATAGGCGGGATGACCAAATGAGTTCAGCATCCGCATCCCGTTTTTGTATGTCATGGGATTCGAACCCTGGCCGAATCAAACCAATGACTTAAAAGAATATATATACTCATTTCTACATAGCCTGGCAAGCAGCATTACTAGGATAGGGCAAGGAGCAGTGTTGTGTGGAAGACACGATTGTCCACGATTGAAATTTTCTCCGCTTAATCAACTAATGTACACACAAAGAAAAAAAATACCCTGTACACAAAATAATTTGATTGGACCAACCATGCTTAGCAATTAATTGAGGGAAAAAGTCAGTTTCACTTATAGCAATACCATGTAAAGATTCCAGGATTTGAGGCGATGATCTAAAATAGATTTCCTAAGTGGCAAGGTATAGTGCAGTGTATACGAAGGGTTCAGGTACAGAACCCAACAAGCGCCAGCCAGGCTCAAATGAAACCATGACTATTATGTTTGAGCTGAAGCTGCCATCATTGCCATAATCAAATCCAGTTGTTTTTGTAGAATCTGCCACATCCCCTATATAATGCCCGACTTCAAAAGAAATTGATAGATTTTAACTGGAAAACACAACAATTAATTATATTTCACAGAGAACAACTAAAATGGATTTGACGGTTTTTGTGCCCGAATCCTTCATATATAGCTTGGAATAAATTGGTTATTTAACCAAATTTATGTTATATCTATATATATTTATATTTTGTTTGTTTGTTGTTGTTTTACATCCTAGCAACATCTACGGTCATTTCAGGAAGGGTACCGACTTGTGACAGTGCGCATTCATGGCAGCTTTATAGTGCTGCTCACTGGGAAATCAGGCTGCTGTCACCATGACTCGATATCCCACTCAGTCACATTATCCTGACACTGAGCTAACCAGTCCTTGCCTTATCCTATTAATGCCAAGCGCCAGGCTAGGAAGTGACAAGTATCAATTTTAAAGTCATTGGTTTGACTCGACCAGGAACTGAACTCACTACCTTCAGCACGAGAGGATATATTTATATATATACACATATATATGTATATATATACATACATATACAGTAAAACCTCTCTAACCGATCACTTCCACAGATCGACCATTCCCCTATATCGATCGCTTTATTTGGGTTCCAAACGATCACCCATACAATACCATTGTAATAATAAGAAAACTCCATAAACCGACCACCTCCCTAAATTGACCATATCAAGTCGGTCCCATGGTTGGTCGACTTAGAGAGGCTTTGCTGTTTATGTATATATATACATAGTTTGTAAATAAATTGCTTAATTAGCGAAGTGTAATAATCCAATTGACGATCGATGTGGTGTATTTCTGGGTAGTAGAAAATGCCAGCTATTTATAATGCGATAATGGAGTGGCGAGATGGATTTGTAATTATTTCCTGCCATGAATTACATGGCCGTTGCTCGGGACGGACACCTCGCTAAATCAGCAAAACTAAGTCGGCGTGAGACCGTGCGAGTAACAAAGTGGGAGTGGAAATAGTTTATTCGAGTTTATCAGTTGTTATGCCCGAATCCTTCATATATAACTTGGAATTAATTGGTTATTTGACCAAATTTGGTGTATGTACTATTACGACTACAATAGCCCCCGTCCTGATATGACCTTAGATGTTGCTAGGACGTAAAACAACAACAAACAAACAAACTACTACTATATATATAACTTCGTCCAGTGTGTGTGGCGCGAGGGGGGGGGGGGTATGCTCACCAAATACCCCGACAGCTCGGGGGGGTGGGGGGGCACCACCAAACCGCCAAGGAGGAATAGATATATAAAGTATATATTCCCCTTGCATTTATACTCGTATAATGCGTTATACATCACATATTGTGTTTGCTTGTTGTTGTTTTAGATAACATCTAAGGTCATATCAGGACGAGCACTGACTTTTGACAGTGCACACTCATGGCAACTTTATAGTGCTGCCCCATAACCTGATATCCCATCCCACTCAGTCACAGTATCCTGACACCGAGCTAACCAGTCCTTGCCCTATCCTAATAATGTTGAGCGCCTGTCTAGGAAGCGACAAGTATCAATTTTATAAGTCATTGGTTTGACTCGGCCGAGATTCGAACTCCCAACCTTCCGCACGGGAAGCCAGCGTTCTATCAATTAGGTCACCGGGTCAGGTGGCTGGATGGGGGGATGTGTGTGTGGGTGTGTATGGGGGGTGGGGTGAGGGGGGGGGGTGTTAAAGCGAGCGAAAATCCCTGGCTAGAAAATTTACATTTTATGCAAATAAACTTACCAAAACCCACATTCCTATTGGGTTATGTCATAGTACGCATGCACGTGTGCGCTATCACATAATTGGGGATTTGCATCGGGCAAACATGCATATATTCATTTCGGCCGCTTGTGCATGCGCCGGCGCATATTAAAGTCGAAGCATTCGTTATAAACATGCAAAGGTCAGCAAAAGTAAATACAGAGTTTTGTTTGTTTTGTTTTGTTGTTGGAGTTTTACGCCCAGGCAACATCTAAGGTCATATCAGGATGTGTACCGATTTGTGACAGTGCCCACTCATGGTGACTTTATAGTGCTATCCCACTGGGAAATCAGGCCACCAGAACCATGACCTGACATCCCACTCAGTCACATTATCCTGCCATTGAGCCAACCAGTCCTTGCCATATCGTAATAATGCTGAGCACCTGAATAGGAAGCGACAAGCATAAATTATTAAGTCATTGATTTGACTCGACCATGGTTTGAACCTATGGGTTCGAATCCCACGATCAACCAAAACAGGAGACAAACGCCCAACTCATCCCGTCTTGTAAGTAAAGAGATTTAATTTGCAACATGGATTCATCGTAAAGAGAGTTAAAAAGGTGTACAGCTTCGCTATGATAGATAATATGTTATATAAACTTGTTGATGTAATTTTTGGTGAAATGTTGTGGAGAATATTGATTAACTATCATTATAACTGGTGTAAAACATGGCCAGGAATGTCTGATTGTTGTTGGTAATAGATCATTGGAGTAGTTTATTTGATCATGACTGTATGTATTTGTTTGTTTGTCTCCACGCGACCGGAAGTCACCGGCGTGGTACATTGTGGCAGTACTTACTACGCACTACTACGCTGCACACTCTGCGCGCACACACAAACACAGGCCAGTTTTCCCACCACGACACAACGCATGCGCTCTCCACCTCTCGCCGCTCTGGCCGAATGAGTTGAGCGTCCGTCTCCCGTTTTGGTAGATCGTGGGATTCGAACCCACAGGTTCCAACCCTGGTCGAGTCAAACCAATGACTTAAAACTTGATACTTGTCACTTCTTGGTCAGGTGCTCAGCATTGTTATGATAGGGCAAGGATTAGTTGGAACAGTGTCAGGATAATGTGACTGAGTGGGATATCGGGTGATGGTACTGGTGGCCTGGTCTCCCAGTGGGGAAGCACTATAAAGTAGCCATGAGTGCACACTGTCACAAGTGGATACCCATCCAGATATGACCTTATAATAAGTCATATGTTGCCAGGATGGAAAACCCCAACAACAAACCATCTAAGTTCTAGCCACTGGAGCAGTTGGTTGGTTGTTGGACATCCTGATATGACCTTAGATGTTGCCAGGGCGTAGAACTACAACTACAAAATAAAACAAACAAATATATATATATATATATATATATATATATATATATATATATATATGTGGGTGTAAATGTGTGTGTAACAAACATAAAAAGTGAAAGGCCTGAGTAAGAATGTGCGGGGTCATATGACCGAAGTGGAACACCAATGTGGATTGTTAGTTGTCCGCGTGTGTGTGCCTGCAGGTGCCTGATGGCACATTAAGTTAGTATGACTGCAGGCCTAGAGAAATGTAACCAACAATAACCGCAGGGTTATAAAAAAAAAGGAAAGTTTGTTTTATTTAACGATGCCTCTAGAGCACATTGATTTTTATCATCGGCTATTGGACATCAAGCATACTGTAATTCTGACATATTTGTTTCAAGGAAACCTGCTATGGCCACATAGGCTACTCTTTCCAATAAGCAGCAATATGCACTTTCCCTCAGACAGGACAGCACATACCACAGCCTTTGATGAACCAGTTGTGGACTACTGGTTGCCGCAGGGTTATTACCATGTACGTCTGATATATATACACACATGGTCCATACATGTGTGAAGATATGAAATTCAAGGCTATTTGAACACTATTTTTTTATAGGAATTCAGGCGAGTATTGGCATTTGATTGTGTGTAAATATGTCAGATTAACTTATGCCGAATGGCGATTTCGGACTAATTTAGATCACTGGGGAGAGTTTGATGGAATTCAAAGCTTGTCAAGTCTAATCACCAAAAATAGGTTAAATTCAAGGGTTTTCAAGACTAATTACCCAAAATAGGTTCAATTCAAGGCTTGTTAATGCCTTGAAATGGGGCAAATGAAGTTCAAGACTTGCTAAGACTTTCCAGGTCCCATACGGACACTGTATACATTACAGTAGTACCTGTTGTCAATGATCCCAATGACCAGCGGCCACCTGCCATGTCCGGACAATTTGTCAAGGTATATAATGTTATTGTCTCATTTTAATTGTCCTTCTGGGGACAGGACTCTTTCTATGTCAGGAGGACATTGGTGTAGATGATTTCTTTCTTTATTTGTTTGAGTTTTACATCCGGGCAACATCTAAGGTCTTAGCAGGATGCGCACCGATTTGTAACAATGCGCTCTCATGGTTACTTTATAGTGCTGCCCCACTGGAGTGAGTGAACGACTTGGAGGTTTTACATCATATCGGCAGCTATGGCCATATCCATGGGGACCCCCACTGGGAGACCAGACCACAAGCAGCATGGCCCAATTTCCAACTCAGTCACATTCTCCTGACACTGAGCTAACCAGTCCTTGCTCTATCCTATTAATACCGAGCGCCAAACTAGGAAGGGACAAGTATCAATTGTGTAAGTCATTGGCTTGACTCGACTGGTCACCAAACTCCCTATCTCCCACATGGGAGGCCTGCGCTCTACCGATTCGGCCACCGCGCCCAGTCCTACTTATTGAAGACCGATGTGAATACCAATAGCTCCGACGAGTAATCGTATTTATTTGTTTATTTATTTTAAATAACAATGAAAATAATTTTGTTTTAAGCATTTTTATTTTAAATGATACAATAGCGTGCATTTCAAAAGGAAATCCGCTATAACCACGATCTTGTCTGTGTGCGAGGCATCAATCAGGGTAGGAGGGGGAGGGAGGAAATATTAATAATAACACAACATTATAAATGGAGAGAAAGAAGTATAAAAGGTGGGAGAGGGGAGGGGGGGGGGGTAGTTATGTGGATTTGCATCTATGTGGTGGTGAGTCACCACTGCACGCTGCCACATCACACCACCCACCTCCCCCATGTAGGCCTCCTCCCCACAAGCCTAGCTTCCAGCCTAGTTACTACTTAGAATTAAAGGGGAAGGGGTTGGAGGTTGTGAGGTAGGGGAGTGGGTAGGTGAGGGAACCTAGTTAGGTTTCAGATAGATCAAAGATTCACCCGGTACTTGTAGTACACGGGTGAACGACAACATAGCCTAAATAAGGGCGAAAATAGCTTTAGTATGGAACAGGGAGTAGAATGTCTGCCTCCAGTATCAAATGGATATTTATATAGGCACAGACTTGGTGAAATGGGAGAGAATGCAAAAAGACAAGATGGCGGCCGCAGAACGCTGTCGATTTCACTTTTAAATCTTAATAAACTAGATATTATATTATATTTTTCAACTCAAAGGTAGCGGGCTATCAATATGACATATGTAAAGAATAAATGTTGCTTCTTAGATCGTGAAATTAGGCTCTCATTTCATTGACCCGTTTTTTCGACAGCTTTTACATAGGGTTGGTTTGCACCCCTACTGCAGCAGTACGGGGTAAATCTTGTATCTAGGTTTCAGATAGATCAAAGATTCACCCCTACCCAGAGTAAAGGCCCGGTCACATACATGTTAGTGAACATGTTTGAACGTAGTGAAGGATAACCTAATTGAACGTAATTGAACGTAGTTGAACATAGTTTTATAAAGTTGAACGTACCGGCATCCATACTTCTCCATGATGAAAAACGTGATAAGAATGTGTGTGGGCCGTGAGTTCCAATTTAAGCTTTGGACATGTTCAAAGGAGAGGTCGGTTTGAAGCAGACATAGCCTCTGTGATGATAACGTACTCTAGCATACTCTAGCATACTTCTTACTGTACTCTAGCATACTCTAGCATATTCTAGCATACTTTGACCCACACAAAACCTTGGCCGTTCTGGCATGGTCACACAGCTGTTAGTGGATGAAGTTGAACATAGTTGAACGTAGTGCAGGGTAATGTAGTTGAACGTAGTTGAACATAGTTGAATGTAGTTGGACATACCAGGATCCATACCGAAAGGTACCGGGATCTGTACCATAATGTATTTATCCATACTATTAGGTGAGTGATCAACCAAAACCTGCCGTACCTTAACGTAGTTTAACGTAGTGAAAGCACATTTCACCCCCGTTAAGCTATTATATGTTCAACTACGTTCAACTATGTTAACTGACGTGGATGTGACCAGGGCTTTAGGGTGAATGACAACGTAGTGTAAATACGAGCAAAAGCTATATTAGAATGGAACAAGGAGCAGAATTCCTGGTTCCACTATCCAATGGCTACTTATATTAGCTTGGAGTTGGTGAAATGGCAGAGGATGTAAACAAGTACGATGGCGATCCAGGAATGCTGTTGATTTGACTTTTAAAGGCTATTAAACTACATGCTTTATAATATTTTTCAAATCAAAGATCCATGTGAAGAATGTATTTTTCTTTTTAAATTAAGAATTGATGTGCTCATTTTATTTACCCGGCCTTTCGCTACTTTTCTAATGGGTTTGTTCCTCACCCCCTAATCTGCGTAAAATGGTGAATCTTCTATCTGGGCTGTCACACATCACCAAATGGAAAGAAACTGAACAAAGTCTGTTGATATCTGCCAAAGTCCAGCTTGTGTCCATTGCATATCCATTGATATCCGTTAATATCCGGTGTGATCCGTTAGACGTTTTGAACATGCACAAAACTTGGAACAGATGCCACCGGATTGACGTCTAAGGTTCTTGTCCAGTTTGAGTTTGTTTCATCCGTTGGCTATCCATTCATGTCCGTTTCATGTCCGTTTCATGTCCTTTTCATGTCCGTTCTTAGACCCGATATCGCAACACTTTGACACATTTTAATACATTTTGATACTTATCACGACTGAACACCACTGGACTAGACAATTCTGTCCGTTGCTCAATCCGACATAGTGTAACAGACACTTAAGAGGGCAGGAGTGGTAGTGGTTGGGGTAGATGGGGAGAGATGGATGAGGGGGGGGGGAGGGGGGGGAGAGAAGGCAGGGAGGGGCAGAATTATAGCAATTTAAACTAGGAAAACCAATGCGACAAGAAAGAGCTCATTCTTTCTTCTTTTTTTTTCCCCTTCCTTTTTTTTCTTATTTTCTTCTTCTTCTTTCCTTTTTTATTTTAAAAATTATTTTTATTAATGCAGCCAACTACTGACTCATTATCTTTATGTATGGATGTTGGGGTGGGCGTGTCGGTGGGGGCTGGGGGAGAGTGAAGGTTGACTCATTGCGATGGAATGCTTTTGGTGGTGTTAAATGAAACGAGAATGGCGGTTAATAAATAATAATAATTATTATAATAATTGTAACAACAATAATAATGATAAGAAGAAGAAGAAGAAGAAGAAAAACAAACTGCAAATAAAAAGTGACGGAATTTGAATGAGGCCATTCTGTTTACAACAATATGCTGATATGATCGTGGGAAATAAGATAGCTGCCCAACCACTCTCGATGTCTATTCCTGATAAAGACAGGCTACACAAACACCACCAGATGAACACAACCAGTCGCAGTAGGTACATTGGGTTGGTTGCTTGTTGGAGTTTTACTTCCTGGCAACATCTAAGGTCATATCACGATGGGTACCGACTTTGTGATGCTGTCCCACTGGGAAATCAGGCCACCAGCATTATGACCCGATATCCCACTCAGTCACATTATCCTGACAATGAGCTAACCAGTCCTTTCCCTATCCTAATAATGCTGAGCGCCAGGCTAGGAAGCGACAAGTATCTATTTTATATGTTGTTGGTTTGACTCAGTAAAAGCGCAGGCTTCCCATGCGGATGATCGGGAGCTTGAAAACCAGCCGAGTCAAACCAATGGCATACAAAATTGATACGTGTCGCTTCCTAGCTTGACGGTCGGCTAAGCTAGGATAGGGCAAGGACTGGTTACCTCAGTATCAGGATAATATGACCGGGTGGAATATCAGGTCATAGTGCCAGCATCATGGTCTTCCAGTGGGGCAGCACTATAAAGTCACCATGAGACCTCTCCTGATATAACCCTGAGATATTGCCAGGATGTAAAACCCCCAACAAACAAACAGCTGTACATTGATGTTAGCACGCATGGGTAGGCCTAGATGAAAGATTCACCCGGTACTTGTAGTACACGGGTGAAGGACAACGTAGTGTAAATACGGGCCAAAATAGGTTTAGTATGGAACATGAACTAGAAACTGTGGCTCCAGTATCAAATGGATACTTATATCGGCACAGATTTGGTGAAATGGGAGAGAATGCAAAAAGACAAGATGGCGGCCGCAGAACGCCATCGATTTCACTTTTAAATCTTATTAAACTAGATATTATATTATATTTTTCAACTCAAAGGTAGCGGGTTATCAATAAGACATATGTAAAGAATAATTGTTGCTTCTTAGATTGTGAAATTAGGCTCTCATTTCCTTAATCCGCTTTTTCGACCGTTTTTATATAGGGTCGGTATTCACCCGTGTACTGCGAGTATCGGGTGAATGCTTTATCTAGGGTAGGCCTGACTTGCACGAAAGAGCAAAGACTTGAAGGTAGCGTTGTTGTTTGTCTGTTTATCTCCTACCAATATTTATGGTCATATAATAAGTACCTCTCTGGTAGAGACCCACATAGACAGGTAGGCATGGATAGGATGATTGCATCAGGGAACCTATATAGTGTAATGGGTAGGATACTAGTCGCGAAATTGTAGGAAGTTTAGGTTAGAATCGTGTTCTAGGCACAATATTTCCTATTTTCATCACCCCCGTGACTTGTAGTATATGGGTCACTCTCCTGAAAACTGGCCAGAAGTGTCACATGGAGAGTTAAAATCTAATATTTGAATTTTTAAATTTTTAACATTTTTGGATTGCAAATGAAAGCTGGAAATCTCCCCTTTACACCTATGTAAAATATAAATTGATGAGATAAAATAATTTCATACTTAGAAGCATATTAATCATGGCATAATATACAGAAATATGTAGTGTTTATATTGATTAAAAAAAGTAATTCCCAGCCATGCTTTATTCACTTAATAATTAGTGTACAATATTTGTGTGGCATCCAGACACCACTGGTTACATCTGTGATGGAAATTTGTAATGTTATTTCTGAAGACATCAATTATTTAGTTTTTTAAATTTAAGCATGCATACATGTTAATAAATACTTCCTTTTTGATTTGGGAACTATTTTGTTTGATATATCAATGCAATACATGATGTTAGTAAGGATTGAACCATGTCCCATATGTCATGTTCCAAATGGCTGACTGTAAAATGGTTGTTTTTTTGGTACAAAAACACTTCATAACTAAAAGGACCAAAGTTGCACACAGTTTATTTAATTTCCCCTATTTCTTACCTCAATTCTGTACATGAATATGAAAAGTATACGGGAAAAAATAAGTCGGAAGTTGTTCTTTTAATGTTTTAAAATCCCATCCCATGCTGACCAGTTTTCAGGAGAGTGACCCATATACATTCGGTAGCTTTAACCTGTGCTGTGCACGGGTTAAAGCGAGGCTCCGTATCAATGCCTGGACCAATATTGTGTTGATATTCACGGGCTCTGACTATATTCAGACACTGTGTATATATATATCTACGCTCTCTGCTATATTCTGGACTTGTGCATGGTCCCATTTCAATTTAGTGCCGTCATCTGGTATAATCCATATGTACCACTATGCAGTAAACCCTATCGGTGGCATTATCTAATGACGGAGTTAACAACACTTGCAGTTACATGACTCAAAATGGATGCCACTGTGGTCAAAGTGAGCAAAGCTAGTAAAAACCATCAAAATTAATATGAAATGTGTACGGTAGGCACAAAAGAAATATGCCATACACAGATACATGGCAAAACATCAGTGGAGGACGATGATGCACGTTGGCAGTGCCAATTAACAGAGGACTAGTGATCAGAATGACCCTAAAAACTTAACCACCGTTCGGTATTATATATATAATAATGTACATATGCATATGTATATTCGCAGTCTAGGTCCATTCCTGTCAAAAGAAGCACTTATCTCAGTTTGCTCATACATTCACATCACGCATTGACTATTAAACATACAGAGCGAATCAGTCCATGCCCTATCCTAGTAATGCCGAGCATCAGGCTATGTAGCGACAAGAATCAATTTATAAGTCCTTAGTTTACTAGGCCAGGTTTCAAACCCCCGACCTTCCGCATGGGAAACCAGTGCTCACCGAATCAGCATGAGAAGTGATCGTCAGAGAACTTGAAGATGTTTGCTTTGTTTGTTTGTTGTTGTTTTGCTTCCTAGCAACATCTAAGGTCATATCAGGACGGGTACCAACTTGTGACAGTATGCACTCATGACAACTTAATCATGCTGTCCCATTGAGAGATCAGACCACTGACACCATGATCCGATCCGATAATATCCGATATATGATCCGATAATATCGCATATTAATTATCCTGATACTGAGCTAACCAGTCCCTGTCCTATCCTATTAATGCCGAGTGCTAGGTTAGATAGCGACAAGTATCAATTTTATAAGTCATTGGTTTGATTTGGCTGGGTTTTGAACTCCCGACCTTCCGCATGGGAAGCCTGTGCTCTAGCAATTCGGCAACCGCGTCCAGTTGAGAAGAAAAAGAACAACAAAAACACGAAAGAGTGCATCAACTTCAATACACTGCTGAAGCTTTCAAATCAAAATATAAATAATGTCTTGGCGACAGCAACCGAATCCTTTAATTACGCCAAAACAACCATTAAAAGGAAACTTAAATGCAGACATTTAAAACTACTAGTACTACCAAGATCTGCATGAACGATTTAGTGGGCACTTCCTACTTGTAAATAAACCACCACAGCTAAACGGAGCAACAAAAACAACAACAAAAAAGACTGTTCATAAGGCGCCTTCCTTGTTGTTGAAATTACTTCATGTTGTTGAAATTAAAGTTGCATAGTTCGATGGTTTTGAGTTTCTGTCATTTTCCGAGATCAATATATTAGGTTGATCGTTATAATCTATCTTACTTTAGTGACTTTTTATTTTAAGTGGCAAACTTTTGAGATATTTGAAGAGCATGCCAAAACATACCATAGCATAGGCTTCTGCAGTAACATATTCTATTAAATTGCCTCAGTATTCCCTTCTATATGGTGACAGATGTTTACTAAATGCATCAGTATCTAGATTATATATGTTGAATCAAATCTAGATAATTGTCCTGGTTTTACTAATAGGAATTAGGATGTTTTCATCGGACTATGCAGCTTTAATTATGCTGTTGAATGTATGTCGCAGGCCGCAGACCTAAAGGGTCCGAGTATGTTCTAGCGCACGAGTGCACTATCTAAGGACAGGGTTTAGGTGAAAGGATGCTGTAACAAATCAAAAAATCAAAAAATCTGAATGGAACAGGATCCTCTCCCACAAGCCTGCATGTCACCCAAGTAGATGTACATAGTAGGCTAAGGTATCATACTCAGACTAGACAAAAAAACTGGAAAATTACAAACAAACTAACATAAGCTATTACTAACAACCAACATTTCAGAAGGCTGACCTGAGCAGACACAGGTAAACACTCCTTGGCAAAGGAACAGATCAAGACAGCGCCACAGTTATCCAGCGTTGAAAACAAGCACCCTCACGGGAGCTTATACATTAGGGGAAGAGTATATACCTCGTCAATAAAAAAAGAAATTATAAAAAAGAATTTCAACAATATGGTTATCTACTAGTAATAATGACTTACTATAATAATCAAACTCATAAACACATTTTAAAATGGATGTTGACTTGACATGGCCAGCCGTCACTCACTACATAGCGAAAGTTTCAACCTATGTTCTGGTCATATGGTGAGCTAATGTTTTCTACAGTATTAATAGATACAATGAAGTGTATTTGAGTGTTTGTTTGTTGTTGTTGCCATCATGACCTGATATCCCACTCAGTCACATTATCCTAACAGTGAGCTAACCGTTCTTGCCCTATCCTATTAATGCTGCGCCAGGCTAGGAAGCGACAAGTATTACTTTTAAAGTCATTGGTTTGATTCGACCGGGAACCGAACTGCTGACCTTCCGCACGCGAGGCTCGCGCTCTGCCGATTAGGCCACCGCGCTCGGTGTATCAGTTAAATATGTTACGCAGTAGATTAAGTGTAAATGAGAGTGTGTGAGTATCTGTCTGTGTCTGTGGAGAGAGAGAGAACTATGATTGTTAGTGTTTTTAATTGTGGGTGTTCTATAGTAGATTTCTCAGAAATAAGATGAGGTGTGTGTGAGCGTGTGTATATGTGAGTATGAGTATGTGTGTGTCTGTGAGTGTATGTGTGAGTGTCTGTGTGCACGTATGTGAACACGTGTACATTCGACAGAGTGTGTGAGCGTGTGTGTGTGAGCATGTGTATGTGTGTGACTGCGTGAGAATGTGTGCATGAGTGTACATGTGTGAGTGTCTGTGTGCATGTGTGCATGTGACAGAGTGTGTGAGCGTGGTCGTGTGTGTGTGAGCGTGTGTGTGAGAATCTGTGTGAATGTGTGTACGTGCGGTTAAGGGTGTACGTGACTATGTACTCGTCAAATTCACTGACCAATGGCAAGACGCAAGACGCCAATCTCCAACACAGCGCACTGCCGGTGTCCCCGCCCCCCGTCCCGCCCCCCGTCCCGCCCCGCGCCGCCACCTTCAGTTGGAGATTGGGCCGCCAGGTGGGAGGCCACGCGCAGCGCTTTGGCGTAAACAACGCTGACCCAGTTTCTGTGACCTAGGTACGCTTGTACCCGGCCGGCAGGCGGGAAGGGCGTTACGCAATGCATGGCGCGCCGCTCTGCACGCCGCGTAATATGGCGAGCCCCTCCCTCCCTCCCTCCCCCTTACTACCACGACCACGCCCACGCCCACGACCACGCCCACGACCACGACCACGCCCACGCCCACGCCCACGCCCACGCCCACGCCCACGACCACGCCCACGACCACGCCCACGACCACGCCCTACACCCACGCTGTCACATTGGTCGAGTCAAACCAATGACTTAGAAATTGATACTTGTTGCTTCCTAGCCATGTGCTCGGCATTATTAGGATAGAGCAAGGACTGGTTGGCTCAGTGTCAGGATAATGTGATGAGTGGGGTATCAGATGATGGTGCTAGCGGCCTAGCGTCCCACTAGGGCAGTGCTATAAAGTCGCCATGAGTGCACACTGTCACACGTTGTACCCGTCCTGATATGACCTTAGATGTTGCTAGGACATAAAATAACAACCTACAAGCAAACAAACCCTCACCTAAACCCTCACTCTCACCCACACCCACACCCACACCCACACTCACACCCACACCCTCACCCACACCCACTCACACCCACACCATCATGGACACCGACACCTACACCCAGACCCAGAGCCAGACCCAGACCCACACTGACACCGACACTGACACCGACACAACACCGACACCGACACCGACACCGACGCCCACGCCCACGCCCTCGCCCACGCCCACGCCCACGCCCACTCCCATGCCCACACCCACGCCCACACACCCACGCCCACACCCACGCCCACGCCCACGCCCACACCCACGCCCACGCCCACACCCACGCCCACACCCACGCCCTCACCAACACCACCACCCAACAACACCAACACCCACCACCACGCCCCCTTACGACACCGGCCGGTGAAGTGATTAATAATAGTCAACACAGTGTAACCGTCGTCCTAATATTGTTGTTCAGAAAGCTGAAACACCGACCTAGCTGGCTGACACTCAATTAGTCGATTAGTGATGTTAAATTCTGCTATTAACATGCAGCAGAATAAGTATTATTATGGTAAAATAAGGCCACGAGGGGCCAACGGCTATAGGATAGTGTATCAATCGAGCTCTCGTCATTATTTGTAGTTACCAATCCCGGCGTGCAGGTGTTTCTAGGGTGGGTTTATATCTATGTATATACCTCTAGGGTGGGCCGTTGGCCCCTCGTGGCCTTATTTTACCATAATAATACTTATTCTGCTGCATGTTAATAGCAGAATTTAACATTATAATGGTAATTAGGCCACGAGGCCAACCGCTACTTTGTATTACTGCTGTGCGCCTGGATTGGTCCTTCTTTTCCTGGTAAATAAATGGACAAGTCAACAGTGTTGCCTATTGCTTTTTATTTCGTTTTATTTTTACCGTAGCTCTCAAGCTGTCTATTACATGCGTACCTCAACGGGTTTCTTGGATAGTATAATGTCATTACATTTTAGTGTCTCTGCTCCCATAAGGCGGGTATCAGGTTTGTCACCTCCATATTTTTGGCGGCTGGTCTGTTATAGAATCTCTGGAAGGTGCCATCACCTGTCCAACCTGCGCCCTGTAATATGGTGGCCAGCGGTACCTGCCTCCTCGTCGCTGCACTCGTGCTCGCATGCCTGCATGAGTAAGGTGTGAAGGTGGTCATATCCACCCCTGCCTCCTGCAGTGTGCCTCTCACGTATCTGGTCAGGGTTTCCTGTGATGCCTGGACATGTGGGCTGCGGGTGGTTGCAAAGACTGCCGGGTGTGCCCCTTTTAGCTCCGCCCGGTCTAGGTACCATTTCAGGTGTTCATACACACAGAGTTCTTTCACTCCATATTCGCGGAACCTCAGAATCAGTGGGTTTTTAGCCGGATTGTTCGACTTCATCTTTGTCGTGTACCTTATTGTACAGACCCCATCCTCCCAGATGAAGTCCCCCCTCCGCATTAGACCTAGGGCTTGCAGCCTTTGTCCCGTAGCTAATAGGAATAGACATACTGTCCTCCTATTCAGTCTGTCTGTTACCAGTTCTCTTGTAGGTCCCCAGCTCTGGAGGAGATCCAGCAATGTCTTTGGATCCCACATCCTGTCATACCGTGGTGTTGCGGGTTTGAGATTCCCGATCCCTTTCAGGAGCCTAGTCACTAACTGGTGCTCCCCAAAGGGCTTCCCCCCCACCGCTACGAAGGTAGATAGCAACGATTTAACTGTGTTGATCGTGGTGTGTGCCGCCCCACCTGCGAATAGTTTTTGCAAGTATTCGATCCCCTCCTTCAGTGTAGGTTCAGTAGGGCTAATACCTTGGTCATTGCAGTGGCGGTTCCAACGGTTCAGTACTAGTGTATATTGTTTCTGCGTGGCATTCGCCCAGGAAGCTGTTAATGTGCTCGCCGTGTCCTCCGACATGCCCATTCCTTGAAACATCTCACCTAGAGTGCGATTGCTAGCAATCTCATTTTCCCTTCTAATGGGAATACCTTGGTTCTGTGACCTCCCTGGGTCAGGGTACCTTCCTGCACTGGGATCTCGATCCCGGCTGTGAATCCCGGTTCTTGTTTGAGTAACGGGTACCAGGGTTGCGTTGGCCAGTTCGGGATGATGAGTATCCCTCTCGGCCTGTCTTCTCTGATCTTGATGAGGACCCTCGACAGCAGGCTGAATGGTGGAAAGAAATAACCATGAATATATGACCAATTCATAGATAGTGCATCGGTGCCATGTGCAGTCAATTCAAACTCCCGTGAGATATATTTAACCATTTTGCGGTTCCACCTCGTGGCGAACATGTCTATCTCGGGTGTCCCTAGTTTGCAAAACACATACTTTAATACCTCATCACTTAGCTCCCATTCCCCTGCGTCCGTGAAAGCTCTCGATGCCTTGTCTGCCTCCGTGTTATTGATTCCCGGGCAGAATCTCATTGACATTGTAATGTCTCGTCCCTCTACTAGCTCCCAGATAGCCTCTGTTTCTTGGTGGCATTGTTTTGATCTGGCTGAGCCCCCTTTCTCAATACATGCAAGTGTGGTTGTGTTGTCTGTGTACACCCTTATGTACTTCCCTGTCAGCTTCTCACCTTGGTGTTGTAACATCCTTCTGACGGCCCTTAACTCTAAGACGTTTATCTGTGTGGACTCGCTTACTACCTCGTCCCACTGTTCCCCATAATGTAAGTGGTTGGTTTGGTCGTAGTATCCCCACCCTTGCATTGAGGCATCTGTGTAGAAGTACACGTCTACCGCCTTCTGTGTGTAGTCTCTGTACGTCTCTGAGACGTTTTCCGTCCAGTAATCTAAAGTCTCTCGCACCCTCCTTGTTATTGTGCATTTTCCCTCATAGCTTCCACCTGCTTCTCTTAGGTTCCAGTTTAGGGCCCTTACTATTGTTTTTGATCTAATGTGTGCCCATCTGTTTCCTGGATCTGTCGCCACTATTTTGCCTACCAATCCCGCTAGCAATCTTGTCTTTATTGTTCTAGCTGTCAGCACCTCTTTAATGAGTGACTTGAGTTCCTCGTACTTATCTTTAGGCAGTGAGACTCGTAGGTTATTTGTGTTTATTATAAAACCTAGGAATGTCAATTTGCGTGTTGGTGTGATCACTGATTTTCCTTCATTAATGGTGAAGCCCAGTCTCCTCAGTAGTCTCAGCGTGGTGTCCACTGCTCTAACCACCTCCTCCTTGCTGTTCCCCATTATTATTGTGTCATCTATGTAGAAACATAACATTATGTTGTACTCTACTCTGAGGTGGCTCATCACTGTCTTCATTATCTTTGTAAAGATTCTTGGTCCTGAACTCAGACCATTGGGTAACACTCTAAATCTATACCTCTCATTGTTATACACAAATTGTAAGAGGTCCCTGTCTGCCTCTCGTATCATCAGGCTGTGATATGCTTGTGATATGTCGATGCTCGCTAGCCACGCCCCTTTGTGTATCAATTGCATCACTGTTCTCAGTTGTTCCATCTTGAAGTGCCTGTAAGTTACTTTTTCATTCAATTTTGAGAGGTTTAAGATGGGTCTAAATTCTCCCCCTTTTTTGGGTATCAGAAAAAGGTGTGACACGAATGTTCTGCTTGTCTCTGACGCTCTCTCGACCACCCCTTGTCTTAACATTTCGTTTATTTTTATGTTTAAGATGTCCCCTTTGTCCTTGGTGTCTGACCTCGGTATTACATATTGTGTTGGCAGGCTGTCTAGTTCAATGGTTACACCCTTCACCATTTGGAGTATCCACTTATTACTCGTGATACTTCCCCATTCACCCGCATTTTGCGATACACCCCCTGCTTTGAACTCAGTACGATTGTTACTTACATCTACTGCCTGTACTGTCGGCCGCGATAGGTGTTGGCATTGTTGTTGTTGTTGTTGCCTCTGCCCCGCCCCCCTCGGTGGGGGCGTGGCTGCGCGCCTGAACTTTGCCTGGGGGCGTGGTGCTGTCTCGTCTCCTCCCTCTTGGCCGTGGGACGTATTGTTGATGGTGTTGTGGGTGGCGGCCCCTCCCCTGGCCGCCTCTGAAGTTTCCCGGCTTCCTCATGGTTGGTTTGATCCCAAACCCTCGTATCAGTGTACTAGCCGTTTTCTGGTTGGTCTCGAGCTTCGTTACTTGTGTCGTAAGGTCATCCCCTAGTAGGTATTGGAAGCCCTGACCCCCATCCTTCTTTGCTAGTGGTCTTATTTGCGGTAGTAGGGTCGGTCTGAGATTGTCCCTCCTCAGGCCCAGTAGTGCGTTATTAGTGCGCGCCAGTACTTTCAGTGTTGTTACTAGTGCCGTCACCATCTCCTTCACTTCCAGTGGTTTTCCACGTTCTATGTTATCCAGTGCCGTCGCCACCGGTCTTGCTGCGAACTGTACCCCCCACTGTGCCGCTGCCAGTGCCGTATCATTGTCTCTCACCCTTGCTGGTAGGGTTGGTTCCAGCTCCGGATTTAGTCTTGTTTTGTGTAGACTGGTTACATTGGCTGGTCTGGGGAGCGTACCGTATAGCTCCGAAATTTCCGTTCTGCTTAGCGGATTTTCCCATAGCGTGTTTATTAGTTTCGCCGTGCTTTCCGCTAGGTTCTCCCCTTCTGCGTCCAACGGCGCTTTCTCCGTTGGCAGGAATTGTTCTAGGTATGAACCTCCCGTGTGCGTCTCCGCTACTGTCGGTATCGGTTGCCTCTCCCTCACCTCACGTGTCCCGGTAAGCTTGGGTGTGGTCGTCTCGGGTGGCGCCCGTGGCGTTGGGGCCAGTAGTGGCACTCTCCTGCTCTCCGGCTCGGGCGTGTGTCCCGGGTAGGCCGGGGGCTCGCTCCCCCCCCTATCCCCAGTTGACCTTAGTGGGGCAAAAGCCGAGGCCCTCGGACTCTGTTGTCTCCGTGTCTGGGTGGGTGTTCCGCCTCTGTCACCCCTTCCCGTGACGGAACCACCTTCCGTCCAATTGATGGAGTAGCCGGCATTTCTTTCCCTTATTTCGGCTTGTAGTTCGGCTCTCCTGACCTCCAGCCTCTCCAGCTCCGCCACCGGCGTTGGTACGTAGCTCGCACCTCGCCATTGATCTGCACTAGCTGGATCTGGTGGGGGGCTGTAGGTCTGGGTTAGGTCCGCTACCACCATCCGTAGGCCGGTGTGCAGGTCCCCCATCGGGGGTGGAGTGTATGTCGGTGCTGTTGAGGCTAGCACCAGCCTCATACCTCCTCCGTCCGTTCTCACCACCGTGCCCTCGGCCGGTTCACCTTTCCCCGTGCTGTCTGTTTCCGATGCCGTATCCGTCCTCTCGTCCATGGTAGGAGTGGCGTTCCCTACCTCCAGAGGGTCCACCTCGGACACCGAGTCCCTGTCCGATTCATGTGGCAGAGGTACAAACAGTGCTACATTCGGCGAGGTAGTGCGCTGTCTTTCCGCCACCTCAATGTACGTGGTCAGCATACTTGCTGCCCTGTTTCCTTCTTCTCGCATGTCGTAGTCATTCTCTGTCGGCGAGGGTGTGCGAGACATACGATGTGCCATGGTGAGGTAGTTTAGCCGAATGACGTAAACCTCCCTAACACCCGGTTCTAGTGAGGCTCTACCGAGTCGCTCACGCTATTAACCTTAATTTAATTAAGGTTTTGAGCCCGATTATGGTGCTCTGACCTCTGGACACCAGGTGTCCTGGGTCTTCGCCTCTCGGTCGTGACCTCCAGTCGTGACCTTAGGTCGGTTAGTGCGTTCCTCCCCCCCCCCCCAGCCCCGTCCGCGCCTACCCGGCGGTTGGTGGAGGTGGGAGTGGGGGGGGGGGGGGGATGGGGCTTCCTGCCCGCGGGGATGGGTGGGAGCTGGCAGCCGCCACTCCGCCCTTAAGCAGGACTCTCCCTGTTAAACCCCGACCGGGGTGGGAAGTGAGGATCTGAATCCTAGTAAGCTTACGTTCTCAGAACCAACCTCTGGTGAGTGCCAAGGCAACTCTACCACGCGACCGCGTAGAGGTGGCTGGGGTGCCCCGGGCAGGCGGAGCCGTCCCGCGGTACCCCAGGTCTCCGTGTGAAGTTGCCGCTAACGGCCGGCTGTCTTCCCACGGCTCATTACTTACCGTTAGGGCGTCCTAAGCGGCGGAGCGCCCTAAGACGTGTTGCTCTCTCGATAGCTAATCCAAAAGTGACGAGAGCTCGATTGATACACTATCCTATAGCGGTTGGCCTCGTGGCCTAATTACCATTATAATGCGAGTCAACTTCGTGTTGTTGTTGTTGTGACTGTTGTTTGTTGGAGTTTTACGTCCTGACAACATCTAAGGTCAAATCAGGATGGATGGTGGTGTCCTCTGTGGGTGGAGTGGTTAGTGTGTCTGACTTTTTTCTAGGCGGGCTCCTAATCTGAAAGTTGGTGCTTTGATTCCCCATGCCATCACCTGTGCCAAGTTGGATTTCCACTGTTGTGTATAAGTTACAGGATCATCAATAGCCAGTTGCTCTCATACCATGTCTATATGATGTGTGAGGCTAAAAATCCCTTGAGTCGGTAAAAGTGTAGGCCCGGCTTTCTATCAACCAACTGGCTAATGGTGAAAACCATGCTATTCAGGTTTATACATGACAGGCAGCATAAATCTTCAAAGAAGAAAAAAAAACACCAACTTGTGACAGCGCTTACTCATGGCGACTTCATAGTGCTGCCCCAGTGGGAAACCAGGCTGCAGGCAACATGACCCGATTTCACACTCAGTCACATTATCATGATACTATGCTAACCAGTCCTTGCCCTATCCTATTAATGTTAAGTGCCAGGCTAGGTAACGACAAGTATTAATTTTGAAAATCAATGGTTTGACTCGATCAGTATTTGGACTCCCGTCCTTTCACATGGGAGAACTGTGCTCTCACCGATTCGGCCACCACGTCCAGCCCAAGTCAACAAAGAAGGAAATTAGTTGTAATATGTCACACCGTAGCTTTTCTGTACAACTCCCCGGGTAGTGGTTCTTGACTAGTAGTAGTAACGATGCCCGATTAGGTTACAGCATTAGTTTGTTATTGTTTTATGTCCTAGCAACATCTAAGGTCATGTCAGGATAGGTACCGACTTTTGACAGTGCGCACTCATTGCGACTTTATAGTGCTGCCTAGTGGGAACCAGGCTGCTGGCACCATGAGCTGATATCCCACTCAGTCACATTATCCTGACAACCAGTCCTTGATCTCTCCTAATAATGCTGAGCACCTGCCAAGGAAGTGACAAGTATCAATATTTAAGTCATTGGTTTGACTTGACCAGGGTTCGAACCCACAAACCCATTGGTTCGGATCTCCCAATCTCCCAAAACAGGAGATGGACGCTGTACTCATTTTGCCATCCCGTCTGTTCCAATTTTTCTGGTTGGTACTCCAGATACCGCCCCCTTAAAATTGCATAGTCAGATCGTTTTGAGTTTCTGTCATAATTTAAAATTACTATATTAGGTTGATCGTTATAATCTACCTTACCTTAGTTTGAAGTAACTTTGATTATAAATCGCTAACTTCGGAGATATTTGCAGTGGAAATAATTTATGCTAAATTAATTTTGGCGTGCATAAAAAAATGCTCGACACCACAGGCTTCAGCGGGAATAGGTTTCTTAAAGATTTATACTGTCTCTCATGGACAAGTCTGAATATACTTGTTTTCACCATTAGACAGTTTGTCGATAGAAAGCCCAAGGCTACACTTTTACCGACCCAAGGGATTTTTAACCTCCCACACAACATAGACATGGTATGAGAGCAACCGGCCTTTGATGACGCTGTACGTTATACACAGCGGTGGTAATCCAAATTGGCAGAGGTGGGGACATGGGGAATTGAACCACCGACCTTCAGATTAGGAGTCCAACCTAGAAAAAAGTCAGACACTCTAACCACTCCGCCTCTATTACATTAACTTAGTATTCCCTTTTGCACTGCAATGACTGTTTAATAAATGCATCATATCTAAGTTAAATATGTAGGATCAAATTTGGGTAAGTGTTTTGACTTAGAAAATATTATTGTGTCATCAGAGTATGCAGCTTTAAGATACCGAGAGAAGGCTTGACAGACAGTAAGAGGACACCCAGAATTATATGACTTCAGGGCAACGTGGACCTCCATATGTGTGAAAAAATATAGTTCCTTGTTGCTGCCATTAGAGGCCCAATAGGACCTAGATAAAGGATTCACCCGGTACTCGCAGTACATGGGTGAACGACAACGTAGTCTAAATACGGGAGAAAAAAAGCTTTATTATGGAACAGAGAGTAGAATGCCTGCCTCCAGTATCAAATGGATACTTCTATAGGCACAGAGTTGGTGAAATGGGAGAGAATGCAAAAAGACAAGATGGCGGCTGCAGAACGCCGTCGATTTCACTTTTAAATCTTATTAAACTAGATATTATATTATATTTTTCAACTCAAAGGTAGCCGGCTAATAATAAGACATATGTAAAGAATAATTGTTGCTTCTTAGATTGTGAAATTAGGCTCTCAATTCTTTGACCCGCATTTTCGACAGCTTTTACATAGGGTTGGTTTGTACCCTTACTGCAGCAGTACGGGGTGAATCTTGTATCTAAATAGGACCTAGATCAGCTAGAAGAGAATCTGTAAGTTAATCTGTAAGTTAATCTGTAAGTTAATACCTTTCTACCTATATTACAGCCGAACATGATGGCCGAATAGTAAGAGCGCTGGCCATGCAGGGTGTAGTGAGTTCAAACCCCGACCAAATTAAACCAATAACGTATCAAATTTATACTTATAATCGATGATATATAGACCTATTTCAATGTTTACAAACATTGTGTATCCGTGCGCACCTTGGCCGCAGAACCAAGGCACACTGCCATAGAGTTTGCCAATATGTGCAGGGAAAAACGTCAATTTTATTCCAAATTAATAGAAATGCAGGACCCTAACTTTATACATTTTATATAATCTCTTTGGTAAACATGTTTTCTGTATATGTGCCAAGCAGTTTGATTCTAGGTGGTCTTAGAGATATTTAACTTTTGCTGTAGGAACATTGCTTATAGCCATTGAGTTTGAAGCGTGACCATGTGTCGTCCTGCAGCCAAGCTGCGCGCGCACTGACCTAAATACCTATGCTGACGTCATATGAAATATGTCTATACGTCAACGTTGTTTTGACAAAATCAGCCCGCCCGGCACAAGCATGAATGGTGAAGTTGACGGGGGAGTGGGGGAGGCGGGAAGACGAAAACAAAAAAACGAAATCAATTCAATGGAGGAATGAGTCGTATTAAAAATAGCTGTCCCCAATTTAATCTTAAATATTTAATGTTCCACCCATGTAAATTACTTGCCAGCCTGTCAAGATAACAAGGCGTAATGCACGACGGCGTGTGGAGCATGGAGGTTTCATATGTTGATTATTCATTATTGCTCAAGCCAGTATGGCTGTAACGTACAAGTAAAACATGGTGTCATTGTTTATATTAGCAAATAAGACAATGATAATAACAGTAATTAAAATGGGGTTTTTTTCAGCGGGATTTTTTTTTGGGGGGGGGAGGGTTTGGTAAGGGGGGGGGGGTTATTAAAGCTGCATACAGTGAAACCTCTCTAACCAACCACCTCCACAGATAGACCACTCCCCGAAATCGATCGCTTTATTTGGGTCCGAACACTACCATTGCAACCATATTCTAACTCTCTAAACCGACCACCTCCCTAAATGGACCACTTAAAGTCGGTTCCAAGATCGGTCGATTTAGAGGGGTTTTACTGTAGTTTGATCTCGAACTTAATTGTTTGACCATGTCAGGCAGCGAACTGGTAGAAGAAGGATGTCCATACTAAAGCCGTGTTCACACGCACAACTTTAGGCCGAACTAGATGAGGCGAACTAGTGTCGTGTCCACACACGGAGCGGTTTAAGGCGGAAATCGATATCTGCGCATGAGCAAGTCCATAGTAACCAGCGCCAGTTTTGGTTAGTCGACGTCGCCATGAGAGAGTGTGGGTTCGACCTAGATATGTATAGACTGAGTGCACAGCTAGCGGTTTCATAGACCAAATTATATAATATGCGCTTTTGATCGACTGGAAAATCAACAAACTCAGGTCTCGACTGCACATGCGTGTGACATGCTTAAGCCGCTTCAAGTAAACCGATACCGTTCACATTAGGAAGTTGGGCCGACTTAAGCTAGTTTGGTTCATATAAGCTACCTCGCGACGTGGTTTACTTGAAGCGAACTAGATGAGGCAAACTAGCCCTAATTCGCTTCAGCGTCGTGTCCACACGGCGAATGTGAGCCGAACTAGACAAGGCGAAATAGTTGAGGCGACTTAACTCCCAGGTGTAAACACGGCTCTAGTCAACAGGCGGAGGGATCACTAACATTGGCAATTAACAGTTGGTTTTTGGTTGGTTGTTGGGGTTTTACGTCCTGGCAACAACATCTAAGGTCATATCAGGACGGGTACTGACTTGTGACAGTGCACACTCATGGTGACTTTATCAGTTTATATTGCTGCCCCATTGGGAGACCGTGCCACCAGCACCATCGGTCGTAATGCGTAGCATTACGTTTGATGCGAGGAGAGGAAGAGACCCTCCCCCGCCCCCCCTGTCGCGCAGCATTCGCGCCTCACCCGACCCCTGCTGCTCACCCTCCCCCGCCCTCCCCCGGGCCGGCAGCTTTCACACTCACCTGCTGTCGCCTGCCCCCCCCCCCCCCCCCCCCCCCCCTCTTCCCTTATAAGGCCGCCCGCCGGCCTCCCTCAGGCACTCGCCCTCCTGCCGCCGTCCAGCTCTCTGCCCTCTTTTCCTGCTTGGGATTCTTCACCTCGGGCCGCTGCATCCCCTCGGACCGCTCCAGGATGCCCAGACACGGCAAAGGCACGGGCCGCCACAGCCCCCGGGCGACCGCCCTGGCCGCGCCGGGACCATCCTCGGGCGCGCCGGGAGGCGCGTCGGCCTCCTCGGCCCCGGCCTCTCCGTCGGCACCCTCGGGCACCGAGATAGCTCAGGTTCTCAAGGCTCTCCTCGACCTTCGGGCCCTCCAGCGCGCCACCACCGCCGGCCTCCACGCATGCCTGGACGCCATCGAATCGAGGAGAGCCCGAGGGCAACCCTCTTGCACCACGCCACCGCCCGCCCCGAGGCGGACGGCGTACGGCACACCGCCCATCCCAGCACCTCGGGCACACGCCCCCACGGAGGCGCGCCCTCCCCAGCCGCCTCAAGCACCGCGCGGCAGCCGTCTCACCGCCGCGCCCGAGGGGACGCCCCCGCCCGCCCCGAGGAGGGGGCCACCGCATCAAGCACCACGGAAGGGACCCCGGACACTGCCGCGGCCACGCCGGCCCCCTCCTCGGGCACGCCGGGAGGCGCCTCGCCCAGCTCGGCCCCGGGTCCCTCCCCGGCGCCGCGGGACCAGCCCTCGGGCGCCGAGGCTGCCCTCCGACACATCACGGCCTGTCGGCTTCGGACGACGTACAGCCCACCGCCCGTCACATCACCTCGGGCACACCTCACCAGGGGAGCGCACCCACCCCCCCCCACCACCTCAAGCACCGCCCTGGGGGGCACAGACCCCGGCCGCCTCGGCGGATTTTTGATCCGCCGGCCCCCCCCCGGCCGGCCCGGGGGGGCCCTCTCCGGCGCCTCACAACCGCCTCGAAGCCGACAACCTCCTCACCCTCAGACCACAGCCCAGCCCAGCCCAGCCTGCCCGAGGCGCGGCCAGACCTCATCGGCAACCACCTCCCAGTCGGGCCCCAGCGCCCCCTCAGTAAGGCTCCCATCGCCGCCCAGCGCCAGTCGCCCATCACGGACCACAGCCCAGCCCAGCCTCACGAGGAACCCTCAGACCAGAGCCCAGCCCAGCCCAGTTTGCCCGAGGCGCGGCCTGACCGCCGCCCCGGCACTGCCGACCTCATCGGCAACCACCTCCCAGTCGGGCCCCAGCGCCCCCTCAGTAAGGCTCCCATCGCCGCCCAGCGCCAGTCGCCCATCACCGACCACAGCCCAGCCCAGCCTCGCGAGGAACCCTCAGACCACAGCCCAGCCCAGCCCAGCTTGCCCGAGGCGCGGCCTGACCGCCGCCTCGGCACTGCCGACCTCATCGGCAACCACCTCCCAGTCGGGCCCCAGCGCCCCCTCAGTAAGGCTCCCATCGCCGCCCAGCGCCAGTCGCCCATCACGGACCACAGCCCAGCCCAGCCTCACGAGGAACCCTCAGACCACAGCCCAGCCCAGCCCAGTTTGCCCGAGGCGCGGCCTGACCGCCGCCTCGGCACTGCCGACCTCATCGGCAACCACCTCCCAGTCGGGCCCCAGCGCCCCCTCAGTAAGGCTCCCATCGCCGCCCAGCGCCAGTCGCCCATCACGGACCACAGCCCAGCCCAGCCTCACGAGGAACCCTCAGACCGCAGCCCAGCCCAGCCCAGTCTGCCCGAGGCGCGGCCTGACCGGTCACAGCCTCGCCGGACCTCCTCACCGGATCCCTCCAAGGAGCGGGCCTCCTCTCAGGAGCGGGCCTCCCTTTTTTGGCCGCCCACTCCCCCTCCACCTAGGCCCCGGACCTCCTCCCCCCAGGCCTCAGGAGCGGGCCCCCCCTTTGTTGGCCGCCCGCTCCCCCTCCACGTTGGCCCCGGACCCTCCTCCCAACCAGACCTGCATCCCCGGGCTCCCGCCTCGGGCCCCCCCCCTGCCCCCGCCTCGGGCGCGCCTCGAGCCCTCTCCTTACTCTTTGGCGGAGGGCTCCTCGGCCCCCCCTCTACCAGAACTCTGACATTGCTCCTTATGAGCCCCTCCTGTATTTATCTCTGCTCCTCATGAGCCCCTCACTGCATTGCTCCTCCCGAGCCTGTTTATTTGCTCCTCATGAGCCCTTTCTTGCTTTTTTCCTCCTCAGCCTGCTTATTACCTTCCTCTGTATGCTCTGTTTGAGGCGTTAATAAACGCCTTTTCTTTCCACCCCCGCCTTGCCTTCTTCCTTTTCGCGCATCACCTGATATCCCACTCAATCACATTATCCTGACACTGAGCCAACCAGTCCTTGCTCGATCCTAATAATGCAGACTGCCTGGCTAGTAAACGACAAGTATCAATTTTTAAGTCACTGGTTAGACTCGACTAGGTTTGATTCTCACAATCAACCAAAATGGGAGCCAGACGCTTAACAAATTCGATCATCCCGTATGGTTAGGCAATGAACATTCCTGAATAATCCTGATAGGAAAAAACATGTCCTGTCTGATAGACCAACAAACCAACGAGTTCGACTAAGGTATCAATTTTTCTAAACACCCCAAAAAACCTACTTAGATTCGATCCTACATACAAATCATTCAAGACAATAAACCACAAACTAAAGACTAAATCTGTTCAGCATTGAAAACCAGTTGCATCATGAACTTATATGTTATGAACAGGGTAAATACACCATTTAATAAAGATAATAATAGAAATATATTGATCTTTAAAGGAATATATTTATCTTTGCAGAACCTCAAAACCATCGGATTATGCAACTTTAATCAGAAAGCCACGCACGCCACCTGGTGTGCAATGTATAACGTTGGTTAGATGTTGCAAAACGATCAGACATTTTACCTCCCAAGTCTGATGTTAGTCACAAATCGGTTACCCGTCCTGATATGACCTTAAATATTGCCAGGATGTAAAACTCCAACAACCAACCAACTGATCACGTTGCAATATCTAACCGATGTCGGACTTCCGATGTAACATTTCTGATCATCTTACAACATCTAACTGAAGCCCCGGTCACATAGATGTCAGTGGACGTAATTGAACGTAGGTGAACGTAGTGAAGGCTAACATGGGTCAAACGTGGTGTATGTATTTTTAATTACATTGAACTACGTTAAGATGCGGCAGGTTTTGGTATGGATAAATATGTTATGGTACGGATAAATACGTTATGGTACGGAAGCCAATAAGTTCAACTACATTCAACTATGTTAGCCTCCACTACGTTCACCTATGTCCACTAATGGCTATGTGACCATGGCTTTGTCTAAGTATGCTAGAGTACGCTAGAGCATGCTAGAGTACGCTAGAGTACATTAGCATCACAGACGGAAATTCAGCCTCTAACATACCACTCTTTTGAACATGTCCACAAATTATATCGGAGATCACGGCTCATCCACATTACTACCAAGTTAACATTATGGACAACTACGGTTGCCGGTACGTTCAACTACGTTCAACTACGTTCAACTACGTTCAACTACGTTCAACTACGTTCAACTACGTTCAACTACGTTCAACTATGTTCAACTATGTTCAACTATGTTCAACTACGTTCAACTACGTTCAACTACGTTCAACTCCGTTCAACTACGTTCAACTACGTTCAGCCTCCACTACATTCAACTACGTCCACTAACGGATATGTGACCGGGGCTTTAAATAAGTGATGGCAGACTTTCGATATCCAATGACATCCGATGTTGGGGCGATGCACCTACGTGGACTGGGTACCTGTCCTTATATAACCTCAAATGCTAATAGGACGTAAAACCCAACCATGCATACGGTTGCAGTTCTATATTACCCTAGTGAATTCATTAGTGTATGATATATGCATTACCATTTCATTGGTCCATACACTTCGAGCTTTGTTCTGGCTCTTTAAATGGATATTATTATTAATAATGGACCCACTACTGTCATTCAATTTTATTGAAATTGCTTAGGCGATGTATGTATTTCTACACGTAAGATTAGGACCAACTAACGGAGACAATCTAAAGTCTTCGACAGATCTTCCACATAGTACACGCGGCCGTCAATTTCTGTTGTTTGTTGGGGTTTTCCATCTTTGCAACATCTAAGGTCAGATCAGGATGGGTACTGACTAGTGACAGTGTGCATTTATGGTAATATTTATAGTGCTGTCTCACTGGGATACAAAGCCACTGGCCGATTCGCTAAGCGCAGCCTTCCCATGTGGAAGGTCGGGAGTTTGCATCCCTGTCGAGTCAAACTGATGACTCACAAAATTGATAATTGTCGCTACCCCAGCTTGGTGCTCAGCATCACTATGATAGGGCAAGGACTGGTTAGCTCAGTATCAGGATACTGTGACTGAGTGGAAAATCAGGTCATGCTGCTTGTGGCATGGTCTCCCAATGGGGCAGCACTATAAAGTCACCCTGAGTGTGCAGTCACAAATCGGTACCCGTCGTGATATGACCTTTGATGTTGTTAGGATGTAAAACCCCAACAAGCATGGGACTGGAATGTCGAGCGCTAAATAGGAATGTAGATAATCGCCGATTCGCATTATACTGGTAACTAGGCCACGAGTTGAATAATCCATATTCTGCTGCATGTTAATATCAGAATAAGCTATTATCGCCTTGGCACTGAACTACAGACCAACCCTTAAATGAGTGGAGCGGGGTGTGGGTGTGGGTGTGGGTGTGGGTGTGGATGTGGGTGTGGGTGTGGGTGTGAGTGTGGGTGTGGGTGTGGGTGTGGGTGAGGGTGTGGGTGTGGGTGTGGGTGTGGGTGTGGGTGAGGGTGTGGGTGTGGGTAGGTGTGGGTGTGGGTGAGGGTGTGGGTGTGGGTGTGGGTGTGGGTGTGGGTGTGGGTGCGGGTGTGGGTGTGGGTGTGGGTGTGGGTGTGGGTGTGGGTGTGGGTGTGGGTGTGGGTGTGGGTGTGGGTGTGGGTGTGGGTGTGGGTGTGGGTGTGGGTGTGGGTGTGGGTGTGGGTGTGGGTGTGGGTGTGGGTGTGGGTGTGGGTGTGGGTGAGGCGAAGATGGTGAGGCCTCCAGTCGACCTCTTTCCAATCAATTATAACATACCAAACATAGACGAGTTCGCGCAAAAGAATAATATATATGTCAAGAAAAAAGATAAATGCAATAGTTAAAATACAAGCCCCGCAGGACTGGTTTCGTCACCTTAATTAGCTAAGCATTATATATAGATATATGCATACATATACACATGTACCCATGTACACATGTACACATGAACACATGTACACATGTACACATGTACACATGTACACATGTACACATGGACACACATACACATGGACACACATACACACACATACACACATACACACGTACACGTGGACACACATGCACATGGACACATGTAAACATGTACACATGTATAAATATAGATATGTACACATGTACACATGCATGCACATACACATGCACACCTGTACACATGTAAACCTGCACACATGTACACATGCACACATGTATGCATGTACACATATACAAATGTACACATGTACACATGTACACATGTACACATGTATGCATGTACACATGTATGCATGTATGCATGTACACATGTGCACATACACATGGACACATGTATGCATGTACACATGTACACATGTACGCATGTATGCATGCACACATGTACACATGTATGATGTACACATGGACACACATACACATAGACACATGTACACATGTACACATGTACACATGGCCACATGCACACATGTACACATGTACACATGTACACATGGACACATGTACACATGTACACATGCACACATGCACACATGCACATATGTACACATGTACACATGTACACATGTACACATGCACACATGTACACATGCACACATGTACACATGCACACATGGACACATGGACACATGTACACATGTACACATGTACACATGTACACATGCACACATGCACACATGCACACATGACCACATGTACACATGTACACATGTACACATGTACACATGTACATATGTATACACATTTACACAGACACCAGATGCGGTGGCAAAATCGGTAGAGCGCAGGCTTCCCGTGCGGAAGGTTGGGAGTTGGAATCCTTGGGGAGTCAAACCAATGACTTCCAAAATGGAAACTTGTCTCTACCTAGTCTGGCGATTGGCATTGCTAGGATAGGGCAAGGACTGGTTAGCTCAGTATTAGAATATTGGGACCTAGTGGGATATGGGGTCATAGTGCAGATGGCCTGCTATCCCAGTGGGGCAGCACTATACAGTTGCCCTGAGTGCGCACTGTCAAAGTCGGTCCCCATACTGATATGATCTTAGATGTTGCTAGGACGTAAAACAACGACAAATGGGGAAGCCACTTCATAAGAATTGTACTTCTGCTTTCTCTTTTTCATGTGAAACATTACTGATATAAATATCAACTTGTGTGTACAACAATCATGTGGAAATAAATATTTTATTATTATTATTATTATTATTATTATTATTATTATTATTATTATTATACATATGTGCCTCGACGTTGTAGACAGTTAGTTACTCACGACTTAAGCGGACATATTAAACAAATCTCTAATAATAAACAACTTTAATGTCATCGATTTAGAATGGAGTTGTTACGCCCGCGTACATGCGCGCTACCCCCCCCCCCCCCCCCCCCCCCCCCCCCCCACACACACACCATGCCTGCGCAAGCCCATGTCAGCGCGTCAGTCATACCGGGACCTCAGCCACGCTCACACTGACACACGCACACACGAATACACGCACCCACGAATACACGCACACACACGCACACACGCGCACACACGCGCACACACGCACACGGACACGTACGGTCCAGTTACGACTCCCGGTTTGCGATTGTTTTATTTTTATTTTACTTTTTGTTTGTTTCTGTTTTCGGTTGGACATTAGTCGGCCCCGATCACGCCACTCCGGCACCCGCCCACCCTGCACGCGGGGGGGGGGGGGGGGGGGGGGGGAGGTGGGTCACGTGGTCTTGCCTGTCGTGCCTGACAGGACCGCATTAATTAACATCTCCTCTATTTTTCGCGTGGCTTCTTAAATAATTTAGGAGCGAATGATGCAGAATCATAACCAGTCAACATCAATTGTGTTTTGTTGTTGTTTTTGTTGGCTGTTTTTGTTGTGGGTGTTGTTGCTGATTTTGTTTTTGTTGTTGATGTTGTTCTGTTGCGGTGGCTGTTTTTGTTTTGCCACCCCAATCACTCCATATACTCCCTACATCCAGTTGCCTTCAGGGGCCAAATGTAAGAGTCAGGGTTAGGGCTCGTAGCCCACGCGTCGTGCGGATTTCCCGGGTTAGCGGCCAAAGTGTCAATGTATGTGCGCGGGTTAGCCTACCGTCTCGAGGGTTAACGTCGCCGTCACTAACTCCCACTTGAGCCAGGGATAACGTGCAGGTTAGGGACCGATTCGGGCCAAATCTATTCAATGCGACCATATTTAACAGAATTACATACTCAAATCGTCAAATTTCATTAAATTAACCCTAAATTCGAAGCGTTATTACGGCTACCGCCGCATTGGCGGCGATATTAATATTTATATTTTCGAATCGACGAAGGTACAGTAAACAAACGGCTGCCACCGCCAGTATGGAAAGGGAGGTCGATGCGGCGGCGGCGGCGATTTGTTTACTTTACGTTCGTCGATTCGAAAATATAACTATTAATATCGCCACCAATGCAGCGGTAGCCTTAAGGAGGGTTCGAATTTAGGGTTAAATTGATCAAATTTCACTTATTGCGTATGTAATTCTGTTAAATATGATCGCATTGAATAGATTTGGGCCTAATATATGGCTACAAAGGCAGAGGGATTTCCCAAATCTATAAATACCTGAAACGTTAGCTAACCAGCGCGCGCTTTGGACTAATACATCCCCCGTGACACATATATTAACGCTGACAATAGATAACCCGCCGGCCGCCCTTAACTCCGCAGCCGATAAATTGTGGCTCTTACATTTGGCCCCTGGGTGGTTTGTAACCTTGACGGTTACCGGCTGCAGAACTGCAGCAATATAGAAAGGCACCGATAAATCAGTCCAATCTTTGGTTAAAGATTAATCTTCTGGCGGGGCGGTTGTAGAAGCTGGGAACATCTTTACAATCTATCAAATGATGAGTCGTTCGGGCGGCCCCGAATCTCTCCGGTCCAGCGGTAGCAGAGCACTCATATCCAGTCAACAGCACAAAGGGTTCAGGAGGAAGGGATGGGTAAAGGCGGGTTCAGCGGTTCCAGCAACGAGAACAAAGCGAGAGAAACAATAAGGTAAAGGGCCCCACCCAAGCAAACAACTCCCTTGATCAGGGGGAGAAGTGGGCCTGGAAGGAAAAAAAAGAAGGGTAGAGAAATGAGGAGAGTTGAGTCATGCCAAGGGCCATGCTCTATGGTGACCAGCTGGCAAGCCAAAGACACAGACAGAGTAAGAATAGAAAGTGAAATACTGGTGGGCTCCCCCTCCTGAAACTCTTTTCAGACATTATCAAGGAGGAGCAAGGCCAGGAGAGGAGATATAGAGAGGTGTGGACGAAGTGCAGTCCGAATAGAAAGTGCCCTACATCCACTCACATATACCACCACAAACACCTCATCCCCACAAACCAGACACCCACACACCACCCACACACACAAACACCCCCCCCCCCACACACACACCCATGATTAAACTACTCGGGCATGTGTGTAACTGTCATATACACTTGTTTGTTAATAAAGTTGCATAAACCGATGTTTATCATTTTCTATCATTTTCTAAGATAAATATATTTGATTGATTGTTATAATGGACCTTACTTTAGTTTGAAATAAATTTTATTATAAATGGTTAACTATGGATATATTTGCATTGTAAATATTCCAAATTAATGTGACGGGGTAGAGGTAAGGGTAGAGGTGAGGGTAAAGGTGGGGGTAGAAGTGGGGGGTAGAGGTGAGGGTGAGGGCGGGGCAGTGTGGTGGTGAGGGTCGGGGTGTGGGTGTGTGTGTGGGGGTGGGGGGTGGGGGTCGGGGTGGGGGTGGGGGGGGGTCGGGGTGGGGGGGGGGGGGGTCGGGGGTCCCGGCTGGTGGGCGTGGACGCTGGCGCGATACAGGCGGTGCATGCTGGGAGGACGCCGCGTTGACTCACCACGTGGTGTGTCCAAGATGGCGGCCCGCCTAGCCGACCACGTGGTCTCCACGCCGAGCGTGATGCCCAGGCCACCACGCTCCGTGCGCAGGTAGAGGAGGTGGTGGAGGTGGTGTGAGTGTTGGTGGTGTTGGTGGTGTTGGTGGTGTTGGTGGTGTTGGTGGTGTTGGTGGTGTTGGTGGTGTTGGTGGTGTTGGTGGTGTTGGTGGTGTTGGTGGTGTTGGTGGTGTTGGTGGTGTTGGTGGTGTTGGTGGTGTTGGTGGTGTTGGTGGTGTTGGTGGTGTTGGTGGTGTTGGTGGTGTTGGTGGTGTTGGTGGCGTTGGTGGCGTTGGTGGTGGTGGTGGTGGTGGTGGAAGTGGTGGTGGTAGTAGTGGTGATGGTGGAGGTAGTGGTGGTGGAGCTGGTGGTGGTAGTGGTGGAGCTGGTGGTGGTAGTGGTGGAGATGGTGGTGGTGGTGAAGTTGGGAGTGTGAAGGTGGTGCTGATGGTGGCGGGGATGATGATGGTGGTCGTGATGGTGGTGTCGATGGTGGGGATGATGGTGGCGGGGATGATGGTGGTGGGGGTGATGATGGTGGTGGTGATGGTGTTGGGGATTATTGCGTTTGTGGTGATGGTGGTGGGGATGATGATGGTGGTTGTGATGATAGGGCGGTGATATGTGAGAGAATACCGGTAGTAGTTATGTGGATGAAGTAGGGGTGGGTGAGTGTTAATGGTGATGATTGTCGTGGAGTGTGTGTGTGGGGGGTGGGGGTGGCTGTAGCGTCATGTGGATATGTGTGTGTGTGGGTGAGTGGGTGGGTGAAACCTCGTTCTTCACCTCCATCCTTCACGCATAAACACCACGCAGGCAGTATGTAGGTTACGTATGCGTGCAGTGCCAACCTCCCCCCCCCCACTCGCCCCCCCCCCCCCCCCCCCAGCCCCGCCCACCTCCTCCCACCCAACTCCCACCTCCTGTCACCCACCTCCCACCTCCTCCCACCCAACTCCCACCTCCTGTCACCCAACTCCCACCTCCTCCCACCAAACTCCCACCTCCTCACACCCAACTCCCACCCACCTCCCACCTCCTCACACCAAACTCCCACCTCCTCCCACCCAACTCCCACCTCCTCCCACCCAACTCCCTCCTCCTCCCACACAACTCCCACCTCCTCCCACCCAACTCCCACCTCCTCACACCCAACTCCCACCCACCTCACACCTCCTCCCACACAACTCCCACCTCCTCCTACCCAACTCCCACCTCCTCCCACCCAATTCCCACCTCCTCCCACCCAACTCCCACCTCCTCCCACCCAATTCCCACCTCCTCACACCCAACTCCCACCCACCTCACACCTCCTCCCACACAACTCCCACCTCCCCCCCCCACCCCCCCTCCTCCCCCACCCCCCCACCCCCCCCACCCCCCCACCCCCCCCACCCCCCCCCACCCCCTCCCCCCACCCCCCCCCCCCCTCCCCCACCCCCACCCCCCACCCCCCCCCCCTCCCCCCCCCCCCCACCCCCCCCCCCCCCTCCCCACCCCCACCCCCACCCCACCCCCACCCCCTCCCCACCCCCCCCCCCCCACCCCCCCCCCCCCCCACCCCCCCCACCCCCCCCCCCACCCCCTCCCACCCCCCACCCCCTCCCCCCCCACCCCCCCACCCCCCCCACCCCCACCCCCCCCCACCCACCCCCCCCCCCTCCCACCCCCCCCCCACCCCCTCCCCCACCCCACCCCCCCCCACCCCCCCCACCCCCCCCCCCCCCCACCCCCCCCCTCCCCCCACCCCCCCCCCCCACCCCCACACTCCCCCCCCCTCCCCCCCCACCCCCCCCCCCCCCCCACCCACCCCCACCCCCCCCCACCCCCCCCCCACCCCCCCCCCCACACCCCACCTCCCCCCCCCCCCCCCACCCCCCCCCCCCCCCCCCACCCCCCCACCCCCCTCCCCCCCCACCCCCACCCCCCCCCCACCCCCACCCCCCCCCCACCCCCCTCCCCCCCACCCCCCCCCCACCCCCCCCCCCCCCCCCCACCCCACCCCCCCCCCCCCACCCACCCCCACCTCCCCACCCCCCCCACCCCCCCCCCCACCCCCCCCCCCCCACCCCACCCCACCCCCCCCCCCCACCCCCCCCCCACCCCACCCCCCTCCCCACCCCCCCCCACCCCCCCCCCCCCCCCCACCCCCCCCCCCTCCCACCCCCCCCCACCCCCCCTCCCCCACCCCCCCCCCCCCCCACCCCCCCCCCCCCCCTCCCCCCCACCCCCACCCCCCCCCCCACTCCCCACCCCCCCCCACCCCCCCCCCCCCACCCCCCCCCCCCCCACCCCCACCCCCCTCCCCCCCACACCCCCCCCCCCCACCCCCCCCCCACCCCTCCCCCCCCCCCCACCCCCCACCCCACCCCCCCCCCCCACCCCCTCCCACCCCCCCCACCCCCACCCCCCACCTCCCCCCCCCCTCCCCCCCCCCACCTCCCCCCACCCCCCCCCCACCCACCTCCCCCACCCACCCCCCCCCCCCCCCTCCCCCCCCCCACCCCACCCCCCCCACCCCCCCACCCCCCCCACCCACTCCCCCCCCTCCACCCCCTCCCCCCAACCCCCCCCTCCACCCACTCCACCCCACCCCCCCCCCCCCACCCCCCCACCCACTCCCCCCCCCCTCCGCCACTCCCCCCCCTCCCCCCACCCCCCACCCCCCACACCCACCTCCCCCCCCCCCCACCCACCTCCCCCTCCCCCCACCCCCCCCCCCCTCACCCCCCACCCCCACCCCCCCCCACCCCACACCCCCTCCCCCCCACCCCCCCCCCCCCTCCCCCCCCCCCCTCCCACCCAACTCCCACCTCCTCACACCCAACTCCCACCTCCTCCCACCCAACTCCCACCTCCTCCCACCCAACTCCCACCTCCTCCCACCCAACTCCCACCTCCTCACACCCAACTCCCACCTCCTCACACCCAACTCCCACCTCCTCACACCCAACTCCCACCTCCACCCACCCAACTCCCACCCAATTCCCACCTCCTCCCACCCATCCTCAATTCCATCATACGCCTCCGAAACTCAATCTGTCCTAAATCAAAGCATTTAAGTGGAATAATAACTTCATTCTTTTTTTCTTTCTTTTAAAAAAAAATACGCATACACAAATAAAAAGTGCAACTCTATCTCTCTGCATGAGAGGTGACCCGACAGAGAGAAGTGGTTTCTTTCCATCACTTCTTCTGTCTCTTTACCGTCCACACTATTACACAGTCATGGCCCAGCGGGGGCACCAACAGCGACTTCAGTCGGAGCACACAACCACAGTAAAACCTCTCTAAATCGACTGACTTTAAATGGTCCATTTAGGGAGGTGGTAGGATTATGGAGTTGCTTTGGTGGGTGTTGTTAAATATTAGCATAACGCATATTTAACTATGTGTATATACATGTAGTCAACAAATATCTGTATGTTATTTCAATATTGTTTAGAGGGGTTTTTACTGTACTAGGATACTTGATATTTGTCGCTACTTCTTTCATATACATAAATACTGTACATCTCCATATTGACGCACACTGCGCGAGTGCAGACACATGGATGTGCGTCTATTTAAAGTTAAAGAATTTCATGGATTTGTTTCTGTCATGCCTCTGAAATAAAGTGGGATTGTCTTGTTGTATGTGCATTGATTCTGAATATGATTGTAAATTTGTGTGTGCTTTCAATTTGAAATGGGGGTGTGTGTTTCTATTGGGTAACGTGCTTCTATTGGGACATATACACTGTACATAGATATATACAAATACATAGAAATACTTAGATATACATAGATATGTATGGATATGCATGGATATACATATATATATATATACATAACTATATTTAAATATTCATAAATATAATACATATACATACATATACATACACACACATGCATATACATACATAAACATAACTATACATACGTATACATAAATATACATACACATACATAAATATGCATAAATATAGATAACTATACATAAATATACACACATATACATATATATACATATATACACATATATATTAATGCACAAATATAAATATACCTAAATATAAATAAACATGAATATTTATGTGCGTGTGTATATATACATAAATATTACATAAATATACATAAATACACCTACTATATATATATATATATATATATATATATATATATATATATATATATATATATATAGGTTTTTGTCGGATTGTCTACGTCAACAACATGGCTACAGCCAGATTAACACATAGACAGTCAATATTATGTATGTACCAGTCCTGATAACAGAACGTGACACCAAGTGTACTGTGTACACACGTCAAGATGTGTATGAGTAACTGCCCGTGATCCCATAAATACAGGCTCCATAAAGTACACACATAATGGTCTGTGGTTCTAATAACAGCGACAATATAATTGTCTCACTCGCAAATTGAGATCAATAAAGAATTACTTTGTGTCAACAAAGTTGTATTGAAGTACAGTCGACCTTCGTTAATCCGGGATACTTTTTCCGCAGCAATTATGTCAGCTTTGTGATGATCTATATCTAAATGAATATAAATGGCTTAAAGCTGGACAGTCCAATAGTCTTGAGTTTCTGAAATATTTCTGAGATAAATGTATTAAGTTAATTGCTATAGTCTACCTTGCTTTAGTTTGAAGTAACTTTCATTTTGAATGGCAAACTTCTGGGATATTTGAAGTGCAAACATACCAAATTAGTTTTGGCAAGCTTGCCAAAACTCTGACACAATAAGCTTCTGCAGTAACAGGTTCTACTAAATTGACTCAGTATTCTCTTATATGTGGTAACAAATGGTTAATAAATGCATCGGTATCTAAGTTAGATATGGTGAATCAAATCTAGATAATTGGTTTGGTTTTGAAAATGTAATGCTTCATCGGACTATGTAGCTTTAAACAAAATAACAATTATGATCAGCACTAGCTTTTTTTGTTGTTGTTGTTGTCCATTAGTTGTTTAAGCAGGGGAAATTCAGTCATAGACGACTGGTCTTCCTCATTCCACTGCTGGTCGATAGAAAGCCTGAGCCTACACTTTTACCGACCCAAGGGATTTTTAACCTCCCACACCACATAGACATGGTATGAGAGCAACTGGCCTTTGATGACGCTGTAAGTTATACACAGCGGTGGAAATCCAAATTGGCAGAGCTGGGGGCATGGGGAATCGAACCACTGACCTTCAGATTAGGAGTCTGACCTAGAAAAAAGTCAGACACTCTAAGCACTCCGCCACAGAGAACACCACAGCTTGTACTGTGTTTAAAGTTCCATATTCCGATAAAAGCACATTTTCAAAAGCAAAACATTTATCTAGATCAGTACCTACATAATGGTGTGCTTATTCAACTTTTGGTGATACACACAAATATATACTAAGTAAATTTAATAAAACCAACCTATAGGGTCAGAATTTTGACAAGCGAGCCAAAATTAATGTTGCACATCTGCACATCAAACATCACCAAAGTTAGTCATTTTAAAGCAAAGTCACTTCAAACTAAAATAAGGTAGATCATGACGATCAAATTAACATATTTATCTAAGAAAATGATAGAATCTCAAAACCATCTGACTAGGCAACTTTAAAGCTATTGTCACACCTAACCGGACTGAGCACCGGAGACCCCCGAAAAAATTATTTTCTCGTCCGGTGCTCTCCGGCGGAAGAAATCTATCGAAATGTATCGAAATGGAGTGTAAAATTGGGTTAATTGCCGCCGGACAACCGGATAAGTACTGTACATGTACCGTACATGTACCGGACGAGAACCGGATGAGAACCGGACATGAACGGATGGGTACCGGATGGGTACCGGACAAACCGGACACCAACCAGACACATCAGTTCGGCGGTGTCCGGCAGAAGTTTTGAACACGTTCAAAACTTGTACCGGAGACCGCTGGATACCACCGGGCACCGCCAGATGGTTACCGCACGGTACATGGACATCGCCATACACACCCGGGCAGTGTCCGGTTCTCGTCCGTTTCCCCCAATCCGGTACGGTGTGACAATGACTTAATGCTTGAATCAGAGTTGGGGGCACTGATTCTATCAGGCTAAACATATTGAATACGGGGTTGAGGCTTTACATTTGTTTGTTGGAGTTTTACATCCTGGCAACATCTAAGATCATATCAGGACGGGTACCAACTTGTGACAGTGTGCACTCATGGCGAATTTATAGTGTTGCCCTACTGGGAAACCAGGCTGCTGGCACCATGACCCAATATCCCACTCAGACAAATTATTCTGACACTGAGATAACCAGTTCTTACCCTATCCTATTAATGTTAAGCGCCAGACTAGGCAGTGATAAGTATCAATTATGTAAGTCATTGGATCGGGAATTGGACTCCTGACCTTCCACATGGGAAGCCTCTTTTATTAAATTATTAAATTATTTTTTTATTGTAGCTGCTGATAAGTTATTTGATTGTCTGCATTTCAGTAGCAGATAGATAGTCTGTTGGTATGTTTCATCGTATTTTTGTTCTATTCTTATTACTATGTTAGTTGTTTTCTTGATGCGCGGCAAGGAAGGACGAGGAGGCGGAAGTGGAAAAGAGGGCATTTTATTGGGTGAATGCCCGAGGCGTTTCATGAACATACAGTGTAATAAGTCAAGTACAGGTAAAGGTAAAATATAATTGTTTTGATGCATGCTCATGCTGAGAGCGTCAATGTGAGCGTAATGTCAGGCAATGTCAGTAGTTGGGAGGTGGGCCCGAGGAGCCCTCAACCCTATAATGGAGAGTTGGTGTATAGGGATGGTGGGTGGGGAAAAAGAGGTAGGAGGAGCGGAGTCTGTGGAGGCAGGAGGGCGAGTGGCCGGTGGAGAGGCCGGAGGGGGTTATAAGGGAAGGAGAGAGGGGGGGGGGGGTTATGTAAGAGGGAGAGAGCTGGAGGAGAGAGGAGGGGGGGGGAGAGAGGGGGGGGGTGCGTCCTCCCTCACCTCGCATCAAACGCAATGCGAGCATTACGACCGATGCGCGGCAAGGAAGGACGAGGAGGCGGAAGTGGAAAAGAGGGCATTTTATTGGGTGAATGCCCGAGGCGTTTCATGAACATACAGTGTAATAAGTCAAGTACAGGTAAAGGTAAAATATAATTGTTTTGATGCATGCTCATGCTGAGAGCGTCAATGTGAGCGTAATGTCAGGCAATGTCAGTAGTTGGGAGGTGGGCCCGAGGAGCCCTCAACCAGGAGAGAGGAGAGGGCTCGAGGGGCCGCCGAGGGAGCGAGGCGGGGGACGTAAGCGTGGACCGCCTCGGAAGTCCAGGTCCCTTGGGCCATGATGTCGGAGATGTGGACTCCGGCGGTGTGGCAGGCCTGGGCGGCGCCCCGGCGGAGGCTGTGGAGAGTGAAGGCCTCGGCCCCCCGGACACCTCGGGCGTGAAGGGCGCCTCGCATGAGGGCAGTGAGTGTGCGCGGGTCGAGGGGGCGACCGGAGGGCATGATGAAAGCCGGGGCGTCGGGAGGCGCGGGGCACTGCCGGGTGGCCGCGTTCCAGGCGGCCAGAGGGCAGAGGCCCGGCCTCGGGCAGGCAGGGATGAAGAGGGCGACGGCGCCCGAGGGCCCGGATATGGTCTTTGAAGTCCTGACCGTGACCCGGAGGCCGCCGGGGGCAGGGGCGACGTCGCCGCGGGTGATGGTGTGGGGGCCCCCCCAGCCCTCGGGACTCGGCGACAGCAGGTTGGATTGTCGGAGCATGCCGAAGTACCCGAGGAGAAGGGCGGCCCGAGGGGTGAGTGAGGCTGGTCCGGCGAGGGCGAGGTGGGCGATGACGATGGCGAGCAGAGGAGGCGTTAGAGGGGGCGCCTGGCGAGGCGCGTGGGTCGAGGCGCGCTCGGCACCTCGGCAGACGTCCTTGGCGAGGGCAGAGTCGAAGGCGGTGGTTGACCCTCCGGCCGCCCCGGTCCAGGTGCGCGCCCCGGAGAGGGCGTTCTTGATGGAGGCCGGGGCGAGGCCTCGGGCGTGGAGGCAGGCAGTGTAGCCGGCGATCTGGAAGTCGGTGGGGGCGTGGGGGGGCGAGCCCTCGGGCCACACAGTAGGTAACGTAGTCGCGGGCCTGGCGCCGGCGATTCCTCCATGTCGAGGGGGCCAGGGAGGCGAGGCGCAGGCGGGCGATGTCCTCCACCTCGGCCGGGGGAAAACCTGCATCAGAGGCCGGGGTTAAAGGGGAAGGCGTCATGGGAAGGGGATATGCTGTGGAGCCCGAGGCGGGCGATGCCGGCGCGGGCCACCTCGGCCCAGGGTCCGTCGAGGTGGGCGCGGCTGAGAGCGTCGGCGAGGACGAGCTCGGCCCCGGGCTTGTGGAGGACGGTGAGGGTAAAGCATCGGGTCGCCGCGAGGAGCCAGAGCTCCCGAGCGCAGGTCCCGAGGGTAGCATCGCGGGCGCAGCCCGAGGTGAGGGAGGCGGCGGAGGCCATGTTGTCTGTGTTGATCACGATGGTGGCCCCCGCCACGTCCTCAGGGATGAGGGCGCGGAGTGCAACCACGAGGTTGACGGCCTCCAACTCGTGAATGTCGGGGAACCGCGCCCGGAAGTCGAGGGTGTACCCTCGGGCGTAGCAGTGGGTGGCGGAGTAGGCGCCTCCGCCCGTGAGGCAGGAGTCGCACTCTATGACGTGGACGCGCCCTGCCGGGCGCGGAGGAGGTGGAGGCCGTTGGAGGCCCGGCCGTAGAGGGCGAACCACCTCAGGTCCCGGAGGGCGTCGTCGTCGAGGGTGAGCGAGGCGCAGCCGAAACAGCGGCGGAGCGCCCCGAGGAGGCGACTCATGAACCTCCGGGCGGGGAGCACACAGCTGCCCACATGGTTGAGGCCCAGGAGGCTCTGAGCTCACGGCGAGTTATGGCAGGGCAGGTGAGGCGGGCTCGCAGGAGAGGATGAGGTCGTCGACTTTGTCGGGGGCGATGCGGACAGTCATCGCCTCGCTGTCGAGGGCAAAGCCCAGCCAGGTGAGGCGGACAGCGGGGGGGTGGCACTTCCCAGGGGCCACGTCGAGCCCGAGGGCGGCAGCTAGGGCGAGGAAGGCGTCGAATGCCTGGCAGGCCCCGAGGTATGAGGCCTCGCACCCGACAAAGTCGTCGACGTATACCAGTGTGTGGAAGCCGTCGCGCCTCATTATCCAGGCGACGGCGGCCGTCACACGGACGCAGGCGGCGCCCGAGGAGCGGCAACCAAAGGGGAGGGCAAGGTCGATGTACACCCTCTGGTTGAGGGTGATGCCGTAGAGGGGGCAGGCGAGGGGGTCGGCGCGGAGTTGCCGGTATGCGCGGGAGATGTCGGCTGACCAGAGGTATGCGCCGGAGCCCTCGCCCGTGAGGCGGCGCCCGAGGTCAGCGACTGAAGGGAGGGCGTAGGAGTGGGGTTTCCCGAGGTATTCCCGGCGGGGGATGCCGGCATTGACGCTGGCGCCGGGGGGGAAGGAGAGGTCAACGATGACCCGCCTCTTGCCCGGGTCGGATTTGGGGCGGGTCATCATGGGGGAGACCTGGGTCCAGGGAGTGAAGGGAGGAATGGTGAAGGGGCCCGCGAGGGCGAGCTCGGTATTGATGAAGGCCTCTATGTGGGGGGCGTGCTCAGGGGCCTCGCGGTGGTTGGTAAAGGTAGGGCGGGGGGGGGTAGAGGCGGAGAAGTTGGCGCGGAAGCCGAACTCGAGTAGGTCGAGGAGGGCGGGGTCGGGGTAGTCGCGGAGGCGGTCGCGCCAGGCGGGGATGTGGAGGCCAGAGGGGAGGGGGATGCGGGCGGCCAAAAAATTAGGGAGGCCCGCTTCCCTGAGCGCGGTGTATGCGCGGGTGAAGGTGGGGTAGCGGGCCCAGGCTTCTTTTGAAGCATGGGGCCAGATAGCGAGGAGGGTGGGGCGGTATTGGTGGGGGGAGGGGCCGCAGGAGGGGGCGGCGGGGAGGGTGTCTTGGATATGGGGTTGAACGACGTCAGAGATGTGCTCGCTGAGGTCGTGGTGGGGGGGTGGGGGGGGGGGGAGGGGTGGGGAGGGGGGAGGAGGAGCGGTAGGAGAGGTTAAGGGGGGCGGCGAAGGAGGTGGGGGAGGGGGGGAGGGGTGGGGGGGTGGGGTGGGGGGTCAGTATCAGGGGGAAGGCCGGGGAGGATGGTGAGGTAGGCTGTGTCGGCGGGGAGGGTGTGGGGGGGGTGGGGGAGGGGGGGATGGGTGGGGGGGGGGGGGCGGAGGCGGGCGGCGTGGGGCTGGAGGGTAGAGATAAGAGAGACACGGCGGGGGCCTGTGGGGTGAGGTCGAGAGGCGGGGGGGGGGGCCGGGTGGTCGGCAGAGATAAGAGGGGAGTGGCGGGTTGGGTGCAGGGGTGGCGGTGTGAGATAGAGGGTCTGTTGGGCGCGGGGCGGGGTGGCGGCAGGGGGGGGGGGGGCTTTGAAGCCTGGTGTGGTGTGAGCGGTTGGGTGCTCTGCGGTCAGGGGCGCGGCGGGCCGGGCGGGCGGCGGGATGTGAGGGCGGCGGCGAGATGTGAGGGGGCGGTGAGATGTGAGAGGGGCGGGAAATCAGTGGGCGGTGAGATGTGAGGGTGGTCGTTATGGGTGTGCGTGGGTCGGCATTGGGGGGGTGGGTGGGGCCGGCTGGGTCCCTCCGGGCCGGGCTGGAGGGGCGGCGCTCCGCCGACGCCCCAGCCGCCGCGGGGGGCAGGGGCCCCCCGGGTCCCCGGGTCCTTTTGCTATTGCAAACGGCCTCAGAGTGCATCGAGGAATTTCCTACTTGGCGCATATCCAGGGGTCGAACTCGCGCCATCCGCACGTGGTCGATACTTCGACGCCCCCTCCCCGTGGGTCTCGCCGGCGCCTGCCCGGTCGCAGGAGGCGGGGTCATGGTTCCAGGAGTGCGTCCTCCCTCACCTCGCATCAAACGCAATGCGAGCATTACGACCAAGGTCCTATGTTAGTGCTTGGGGTTTTCTTGGGAAGAGTTTTCCGCTTTTTCTATGTAATAGATGGTTGAGTTATGTTTGTTGAATTTGATTTGATTTATATTGTTGTTGGATATGTTATCTGGCTTTTGTATTTCCGGTTGTCTCGCCCTGGGCTGTTCAGTTGGTGCCCGTGACATATCACCTGCCCCCTTGTGGTGCAGTTCAGTTGGGGTTTCCAGTTTTTATTTTGCACAGATATTTTTTGTATGTTTTTAGGTCAGGGATTTGTCTTTCTTTCACCGTTTGGGTATTCCATGCCTTGGCGGCCATTTCCAGCATGCTCCTTTCATGGGCTTTGATCCGGCTTCTGGTCTGCCTTAGTAGTGGTGCCTTGCTTGCTCTGGTGTCCCTTAGTGGTTGGGTTAGACGCTTAATGTCTTGGCTATATCCATATGCTAATGTTTTTAGGTGGATTATTCTTCTGTTTTCTAGTAGCTTTACTTTATTTCTTTTGTGTAGGTCATAAGTGGGGTGTAGTTTGTCTACTTTCAGGCAGATTTTTAGGGCCCTATTTTGTAATATCTGCAATTTTGTTAGTAGCTCTTTTTTAGCACCCATGTAAATTACATCGCCATAGTCAAAGTAGGGGAGTACCATGCCTTTGAAGATTTTTATTGACATATCTTGTGTCATATAGTTTCTTAGATTAGCAAATAGCCATAGTTTGTGGTTTACTTTTTGTATGATCTAGCGATTCGGCCACCGAGTCTGGTTTGGGAGTTTTATGTCCGAACAATATATTAGGTCATATCAGGATGTGTCCCGACTTGTGCCTGTTCACTCATGGTTATTTTATAGTAGCTGTCCAACAGGAATACAGTGCCCCTGGCACCGTGACATGGCATGCCACTCAGTCACATTATCCCGACACTGAGCCAACTAAGAAGTTCTGGCCCTAATTTAATACGGCCAAGCTCCAGGCAATGTACAGACATCTACACAATGTTTTTTAAGTCCTTGGTTGGACTCGACCACAGATCCAAGGAACGATTTTACACCTGGAAAGTGTCTGCCTACTTGGGGATCATTTTACTGTCAGCATATACATAGCTAACTGTTTGGACGATGTAAATAATCTAATGTATATAATAGACAGTTTGGGTGGCAAAGGGAGACAAGGGACCAGTAGATTACATGGAACAATTCACATATCTGCCTGAAAGGTATAATAGAGAATCACATAATAATTAGGTTGAGTAAAGCTCAATGAGAACCTAATCTATACATGAATAACTCAAATTTAACATCAGGAGGATGCCTGAGGCAAGTCCGAAGGGCTCGAACACAATTTTCGAACATCCTTCCCTCACAGGCAAGCCAATACAGATGCCATCAGGCTCCATCTAGTGAGGGAAGGAAGAACTGGTCCTTTATCAGCACTTATGGCATAAATGGGCCCAGGTTTGTTTTGCTTGTTTGTTGTTGTTTTACGCACTAACAACATCGAAGGTCAAATCAGGATTGGTACCGACTTGTGACAATGCACACTCACGGCGACTTTATAGTGCTGCCCCACTGGGACACCAGGCCACCAGCACCATGACCTGATATCCTACTCAGTCACATTATCCTGACACTGAGCCAACCAGTCCTTGGCCTATCCTAATAATGCTGAGCACCTGGCTAGGAAGCAACACATATAGAGTTTTAAGTCATTGGTTTGACTCAACCAGGGTTCAAACTGATGAATCCATGGGTTCAGATCCCCCGATCTCCCAAAAAAGGAGACGGACGCTCAACTCATTTGGCCATCCATGCTGGTGAGAGCCCAAGTAGGCGAGTGACCCGCAAATAAGTGGAAGTCAATCGTCCTAGCCCGCAAATGCTTAGGCTCACCCATTTCATATATATATATATATATATATATATATACAGGGATACCCCGTTATGTGAGGTATAAATTACTTATACACATATTATTCATGTTTGTAATGGGATGGGATCCTCTCCCACAGGCCTGTATGTCATCTGTGTAGATGTACATAGTAGGCTAAGTTATCATATACAGATTAGGAAAAAACTTGAAAATTAAAAAAAAAACTAATATAGAAACTACTAACACCCAAAACCACAAAGGCTGGCCCGAGAAAGATCAGGTAAAGACTCCTGAGTGTGGGACCAGACCAATCCAGTATCACAGCTGTCCAGCATTGAAACCAAGCACCCTCACGGGAGCTTATACATTATGGGCAGAATAAAAAACTTGTCACCAAAAAAAAAAAAAAAAAAAAAATCTCCTGATTTGTTATTTACAAATTCTACTCACGAAAAATACTCCTGTAACCTCCTTTGATATGTTCTTTGGTAGTTTGGGTTACTGGAGGCTGGATTGCAGCCTGGAGGGCGGGATGAAAGTCATCGTGAAAAGGACTGGTTTGCGCTAAGCGGGGTTCAGCTTACTGTCCAAGCTATACGTACTAATTGTGATGGCGGGGTTTATAAAGTACCAGCTCCAGGCCGAGTATGGAATTAGGTCAATGACGGCCACTCACATTTTGCTCTCAAGTTGGCGCAGAATATGCTGACCTTGGCATTATTAATCTTGTGCCTCCTCTCCCCTTTATCACCCCCCCCCCTCCCTCCCCCATCACTCACCCCCCCCCCCCCCCTTCAGCACGCCGGTGTCGTAGCAGCGGTAGGCTATGTTGATTGGTTTGTGGAGCTTTATACCCTGACAACATCTACGGTCATATCAGGACCGGTACCAACTTGTGACAGTGCACACTCATGGTGATATTATAGTGCTGCCCCACTGGGAGACCAGGCGACCATCCCCGTGACCTGATATCCCACTCAGTACCAACTTGTAATGGCCAGTGCACACCTACCGTATACGACTTAAAACTGCCCGTTTCACGCATAAAACTGGGTTTTAGTCGTTAGGTGTGCGACCCCCTAGCACACTAGACGCATGCGATTCGCGCATAAAACTCAGTTTTTAGTGCTAAAAGCGGCCGTTTACGATTGCGATTCGCGATTTGAAAAACGAATCGGCCCGTTTTCAGTTTTAAGCAGGTCGGGTCGAGTCGCGAGTTTTAGTGCGCGAATCGTAAACGGTAGGTGTGCACCGGCCATAACAGTGCACACTCATGGTGACTTTATAGTGTTGCCCCACTGGTAAATTAGGCAACCCAGCCACATTATCCTGACACTGAGCTAACCAGTCCTTGCCCTATCCTATTAATGCTGAACACCCAGCTAGCTAGCGACAAGTATCAATTTTATAAGTCATCGGTTTGACTCAGATCTTCCACACGGGAAACCTGCGCTATACCGATTCGGCCAGCACGTCCGGTCCAATGCATCCATGATCATCGGTTCCTGACACGTCACCGACAGCACAGGTGTAAGTAGTGGTCTGAACTAGCGATGATCGCGAACCACGCAAGGTGTGTGGCGACCTTTTTAGTTGGTCGGTAGTTGCTCGTTCCGCGAGGCCATGGCTTGACCTCATTGTGCAGGCCTATTGATCGTGCATTACCTGAGTACACAGCGTTCTATATTTACAGATGACATATAGATGAGCCAGTGCATAACCGTGGGCAGTGTTACAAAAGTTTGTTTTATTTAACAACGGCTCTAGAACACCAGCTATTGGCCGTCAAACATATGGTCATTCAGACATATTTCTTTGGAGGAAACCTGCTGCCACCACATAGGCTACTCTTTCCGATAAGCAGCATGTTAATCATATTACAAAGGTATATTCTGGTGCTGACACATTACGACGCTTCTCGCCAATGCGATGTGATTTTTTGGCGGAACGTTGGGATACGTCAGGAAGCGTTACGTGCGCGTTAGGTGCACATTGGTATTCGTTGATGGACGGCGATGGTTGACGAGGGTCGGCGGCACGCAGCGTCGCACGTCAAAAGTTTTGCGCTTGCCCAAAACTTTTGACATGTGACGACGCGTGACAACGTGTGGGTGACAACATTATGGCGATGTAAGTGGGTCGTCGAGATACGTTAGAAGTGCGTTGTTCTAACGTTGTGTGACTTTGTCATACGTATACTTTTTTTCCTCTGACGGCGAGCGCTGGAATAACATTATGCGAACACTAGACACACACCGTGCACGCGTGAGGCTTGTTCCCACACGTTGCAGCAAACTTTTTTTTTTTTTTTTCTCAGGCGTCGATATATGTTAGTTACCACAAAGTCAGCCGCACGCTACCAATACGTTGCGCTGACGCTGAAAAGTTTGACGTCTCTCGACGATTAAAAGTGATTTTGCACGTTGGTGGCGCGCCGGCGAGAAGCGTCGTAATGTGACAGGGACATTATTATCCAATATATCGCATGCTGCTGCGGCACTGACGCCACATTCGAATGATTATTTGATAATTAGTCATTTATGATGAGTGTTTCCCCAAGTCCTGATATGCTCTTAGATGTTGCCAGGACTTGAACCCCCGATAAACAAAAGCCAATGCTTCCTCAATGGTGCATGTCCTGATATGACCTTAGATATTACCATGACATAAACCTTGAACAATCAATCCTCACCGGTGTGTTTCAGCCAGCGAGAAACAAGACGTAAAACTCCAACAACCAATCCTCAATGGTGCGTTTCAGCCAGAGAGAAACAAACACCCGATGGCCGACTTGTGCGCAATGCTGGATATAGGTCAAGGCCATGTGACTCTCGGCATTTGTCTTGTGTTCATTATTTAATAACAAGGCTCCCTCACATTCAGCCTTGTTTACATCACAGACGCCGCAGTGCGAGTCTATTTTAGAACACACATCCATTCTCAGTGCATTCCTATCTCCCTCCTCTCCTCCCCCCACTCCTCCCTACCTTTCCCCACCTCTCCTCTCTCCCCCTTCGCTCCCGTCTCCCCCACTCCTCCCCTCTCCCCCATGCCTCCCTCCTCCACATCTCTCCTCTCCACACCTCCTCTCTCTTCCCCATCTCTTCCCTACCCCGTCTCTCGCACGCCTGCCTTCCGCTATTCATCTCTTCCCTCTGCACCTCTCTCCTCCCCAGACCTCCTCTCTCTTCCCTAATCCCCCTTCTCTTCTCTCTCCACCTCTCTCCTCCCCAGACCTCCTCTCTCTTCCCTAATCCCCCTTCTCTTCTCTCTCCACCTCTCTCCTCTCCAGACCTCCTCTCTCTTCCCTAAACCCCCTTCTCTTCTCTCTCCACCTCTCTCCTCCCCAGACCTCCTCTCTCTTCCCTAATCCCCCTTCTCTTCTCTCTCCACCTCTCTCCTCCCCAGACCTCCTCTCTCTTCCCTAATCCCACCTCTCTTCTCTCTCCACCTCTCTCTCCACCTCTCTCCTCTCCAGTCCTCCTATCTCTTCCCTAATCCCCCCTCTCTTCCCTCTTCACCTCTTTCCTCGCCAGACCTCCTCTCTCTTCCCTAATACCCGCCTCTTTCCTCTCAATCTCTCTCCCCTCCAGACCTTCTATCTCTTCCATAATTCCCCCTATATTCCCTCTCAACCTCTCTCCCCTCCAGACCTCCTCTCTCTTCCCTAATCCCCTTCTCTTCTCTCCCCACCTCTTTCCTCCCCATACCCCCCTCTTTTCCCCATCCTTTCCCCCATACTCTCTCCTCTCTCACACTTCCTATTTCCCCCACGTCTATCCATTCCTCATCCGTATCCTTCTCTCTTCTCCCGCTCTTCTCCACCCCCGCCTCCCCATCCTTCCCCTCTTCCCCCCCTTTCCCTCCCTCCCCATCCTCCTTCACCCACTTCTCCTCCATTCCCTTCTCCCTTCCTTCAACTACCTCTGCACCTCCTCCTCTCCGCCATCCACCAACCTTCCCTCGAGTTTCTTCCAGAACCTTCATACGTCCCTAGTCTGCCCGCCATTCAATGCCCTTCTCCTCATTATTACTGGTTCCTTTCCCCTTCCCTTCCCCGTCCCCACCGCTCTCTCACAGCCACCCTTCCCTTCCCTTCCCCTCCCCACTGCTCCCTCACTGCCACCCTTCCCTTCCCCTCCCGACTGCTCCCTCACTGCCACCCTTCCCTTCCCCTCCCCACTGCTCCCTCACTGCCACCCTTCCCTCCCCCTTCCCACTGCTCCCTCACTGCCACCCTTCCCTTCCTCTCCCGACTGCTCCCTCACTGCCACCCTTCCCTTCCCCGTCCCCACTGCTCCCACTCTGCCACCCTTCCCTTCCCCTCCCCACTGCTCCCTCACTGCCACCCTTCCCTTCCCCTCCCCACTGCTCCCTCACTGCCACCCTTCCCTTCCCCCCTCTGCTCCCTCACTGCTACCCTTCCCTTCCCCTCCCGACTGCTCCCTCACTGCCACCCTTCCCTCCCCCTCCCGACTGCTCCCTCACTGCCACCCTTCCCTTCCACTCCCCACTGCTCCCTCACTGCCAGCCTTCCCTTCCCATCCCCACTGCTCCCTCACTGACACCCTTTGCTCCCCCTCCCCACTGCTCCCTCACTGCCACCCTTCCCTTCCCCCTCCCCACTGCTCCCTCTCCCTTCCCTTCCCTCTCCACACTGCGTCCTTTCCCTCCCTTTCCCCTCCCCACTGCTCCCTCACTGCCACTCTTCCCTTCCCAGTCCGCACTGCCCCCTCACTGCCACCCTTCCCTCCCCCTCCCTACTGCTCCATCACTGCCACTCTTCCCTTCCCCTCCCCACTGCTCCCTCACTGCCACCCTTCCCCCCTCCCTACTGTTTCCTCACTGCCACCCTTCCCTTCCCCTTCCCACTGTTCCCTCACTGTCACCCTTCCCCCCCCCCCCACTGCTCCCTCACTGCCACCCTTCCCTTCCCTCTCCACACTGCGACCTTTCCCTCCCTTCCCTCCCCCCCCCCCCCCCCCCCCCCCCCACCGCCTCCCTCATTCCCGCCTTCCTCTCGCCAGCAGCTACCCCCCACCCACCACCACACCCACCCACCACACCCACCACCCACACCCACTGTCACCAAAGCTGCGTGTATTTATAAACTCAAGGTCGGCTTATCATCCGGGCTGGATGTTGTTCATAGGTAAATCGATTTCCGCCCCGGCCCGGTTTACCAACGGGTCCCCGATCTACCTGCTTTAAACCCGACTAGGCCAATCATCGACCACGGTACGCAGATGTTGCCAGGACAGAACTCCAACAACCAACCATCGACCACGGTAGGCAGATGTTGTCAGGACGTAAAACCCCAACAACCAACAACCAACCATCGACCACGGTAGACGGATGTCAACCATGACAATGTCATGTGACATGCTGCACATATCGATCATGTGCGCTGCACCCACGGCACCTACCCATACCGTGCGGAAGGTCGGGAGTTCAATTCCCTGGTTGAGTCAAACCAATGACTAACAAAATTGATACTTGTCGCTTCCTTGCCTGGTGCTCGGCATTATTATGATAGGGCAAGGAATGATTGGCTCAGTGTCAGGATAATGTGACTGAGTCAGTGAGTGGGATATCAGGTCATGGTGCTGGTGGCCTGGTCTCCCAGTGGGACAGCACTAGAAAATCGCCATGAGTGCGTATTGTCACAAGTCGGTACCCATCCTGATATGACCTTAGATATTGCTAGGACGTAAAACTATTCGGTCCATCTTGTTCGCTCAATATTAAACCACCTGCCCCCCCCCCCCTCTGCTGTGGACCCCCCCCCCCCCCACACCCTCCCTGAACACGTGTTACATTTGACAATATCCACCTCTCATCGGACGGGATGGCCAAATCGGTAAGAGCCTTCCGTGACTGCTTTCCTGTGCAGAAGGTCGTGGGTTCTAACCCCGGCCGAATCAAACCTATAACATTGATAATTGTCGCTACCTAACCTGACATTAATTAGTAGGATGAGGCAAGCACTGGTTTGTTCGATATCAGGATAATGTGACTGGATGATATATCAGGTCATGGCACCAGTGGGCCCTTATCCCAGCGAGGCAGCACTGTAGAGATACCATCAGTGCGTACTGTCCCAATTCGGTACCTGCATATTATGATGGTCTTTTATCAAAATCCCCCAACAAACAGTATATACAGTCATTATCATCATCATGCTGTCGGTCACGATGCGACAAAGACTGCTTTCATTACTTGAGAGTCGCTCTGCTGTGAGAGTGATGCCCATAAGTCGGTCTTAATGTCTCTCAGCTTCAGGTTTCTGTTGATGGGATCCTTGAACCGGAGACGAGGGCGCCCTCTCTTTCTATAACCAGAAGACTGTTGAGAGTTGAGGATCTGCTTTTGTAGCCTGTCTGATGACATCTTCATGGGGTGTCCAGTCCACCAGAGATTCTTTTTGATCAGAAGATTTTCCATAGAGGGCAGCCCTGTCAGTTTGAGTATTTCCTTAATATATACAGTTAAACCTCCCTAACTGACCACCTCCACAGATCGACCACTCCCCTATATCGATCACTTTATTTGGGTCCAAACAATACCATTGTAACCATATTCTAACGCCCTAAACCGACCACCTCCCTAAATGGACTGTCTAAAGTCAGTTCAAATGTCGGTCGATTTAGAGTGGTTTTACTGTATATATATATATATATATATATATATATATATATATATATTGCGCACATGATGAAAATACAAGCACGTGATGCGCAGTGCAGGAGGTGGGTGTTGGTTGGTTGTTGGAGTTTCACGTTCTGGCAACATCTAAGGTCATATCAGGATGGGTACCGACTTGTGACAGTGCATACACATGGTGACTTTATAGTCCTGCCTCACTGGAAGACCAGGCCACCAGCACCATGGCCTGATATCCCATTCAGTCACATTGTCATGACACCATGATGTTGAGCTCCTAGATAGCAAGCGACAAGTATCAATGTTTACGTCATTGTTTTGACTCAACCAGGGTTCGAACCCACAAACCCATGGGTTCGGATCCCCCAATCTCCCAAAACAGGAGACGGACGCTCAACTCATTCAGCCATCCCGTCTGGTTTGGGCGGAAGCCAAGCTGCGGCTGCGCTCTAAGTTCGATGTTACGCATGGCTTCGCATGGCTGCCGGAAGTGGACCCTGGGACTGTGGACGCGGGAGTTTTAGTGACACGGTTAGTTGTTTGTTAGTGAAGCGGCGGTCACCTACATCGGCCGACCTTGCTGCCTCCCCGGCACCCAGTCCCACCTCCTCCAAGCGGTATTATCGATCCGGCAAGGTGTGGGGGAGGGGGGGAGAGGGGAGGGGGGGGACGGGGAGGGGGGGGGGGAAGTTGTTTGGATGGAGTGTATGTGTGTGGCTGGAGTGGGTGGGTGGGTGGGTGGGTGAGGGTGGGTGGGTACTCGCTGGAGTGTGTGTGCGGGTGGAGGGAGGGGAGGGGGCGGTTCATAGTTGTTTAGCTGGAGTATGTGTATGGGTGTGGGTGACTGTGGGAGAGTGGGGAGAGGAAGGTTCAATTTTGTTTGGCTGGAGTGTGGGGGTGAGGGGGTGATTGTGTGGGGGGGGGGGAGTGGGAAGAGGAAGTTTGGCTAGAGTATGTCTGTGCGCGGGGTAACTAACTGTGTGTGTGTGGGGGGGGGGGGGTGAGAGAGTTCAGGATTGATGGGCTGGAGTATGTGGGGGGTGACCGTGTGCATGTGTGAGGTTCAGGGTTGTTTGGCTGGAGCGCGCGCGTGTGTGTGTGGGGGGGGGGGGGGTGAAACGGGGACGGGTACCTGTTACGAGACATTGTCACACATCCCTTCAAAAGAACGGACAGGTGGGACAGGTGGGGTACTAGATAACAGATTCACCCTGTACTCGCAGTACACGGGTGAACAACAACGTAGTCTGAATACTGGCGAAAATAGGATTAGTATGGAACAGGAAGTGGAACCCATGCCTCCAGTATCAAATGGGTACTTATATCGGCACAGAGATGGTGAAATGGGAGAGAATACAAAAAGACAAGATGGTGGGCATAGAACGCTGTCAATTTCACCTTTAAATTCTATTAAATTATGTTTTATTATATCTTTCAACTCAAAGGTAGCGGGGAAATATTAAGACATATGTAGTGGTCTGCATTGACCTCTAAGGCAACGAGCCGCATAGACAGGTAGGCGTGGGTAGTATGGTGATATCAGGGAGCCTAGGTGGTGTAATGGTTAGCACGCTGGCCCAGAATGCAAAGAGGTGTGGGTTTGAGTCCCGCTCTAGGCGCAATATTTCCCATTTTCACCACCCCCATGACACTGGTGCCATGACCAGGATCCTGTACAAGCTACATGCTTTATAGTTGTTGAACCTGCCCTCTGTATGTATGTGTAAGTGCATTGCCTGTATGTATGTACTTGTTAGCCTAAAAAGACTTACAATTCCAGGGGGATGAGTGTCGTGGTCTGCACTGACCTCTCAGGCAAGGAGCCACATAGACAGGTAGGCGTGGGTAGTATGGTGATATCAGGGAGCCTAGGTGGTGTAATGGTTAGCACACTGGCCCGGAATGCAAAGAGGTGTGGGTTCGAGTCCCGCCCTAGGCGCAATATTTCCCATTTTCATCACCCCCATGACAAATATATAAAGAATAAATATTGCTTTTTAGATTGTATATTTAGGCTCTCATTTCATTTCCCCGCTTTTTTTGTATAGCTTTTGTATAGGGTTGGCATTCACCCGTGTACTGCGAGTATAGGATGAATGCTTTATCTAGTGGGGTACCTGAGGGTAATGAGTGGCAAGGAATGCAGTGATGGTGGTGGTGGTGCGTGTATGTGTGTGTGTGTGGGGGGGGGGGGGGCTGTAGGCATATAACTGCTGAGAGTAGGTGTGTGTGTGGTGGTGGGGGGGGGGGGGTATCTTATACCTGTATACTACTGTTTCTACAGCAGAAAGATCACCCCCCCCCCCAACTATGGGAATGCCGACTAAACCACCAGACATATTCAATGATTAAATAGAAATAAAATAACATTTATATAATCCCCCCCCCCTTTCCTTTTTAAGTGATGTGTTGAATTATGATCGCACCAATACGTCACTTCTGAGATACCAAAGTTGGTGTCCACCGAGGCACTCATCAGGCTCCTAGCCATGCTAGGGGATGGGTAGATAAAGCATTCACCCGGTACTCGCAGTACACGGGTGAATACCAACCCTATATAAAAATGGTCGAAAATGCGGGTCAATGAATTGAGAGCCTAATTTCACAATTTAAGAAGCAACAATTATTCTTTACATATGTCTTATTGATAGCCCGCTACCTTTGAGTTGAAAAATATAATATAATATCTAGTTTAATAAGATTTAAAAGTGAAATCGATGGCGTTCTGTGGCCGCCATCTTGTCTTTTTGCATTCTCTCCCAATTCATCAACTCTGTGCCTATATAAGTATCCATTTGATACTGGAGGCAGGCATTCTACTCCCTGTTCCATACTAAAGCTATTTTCGCCCGTATTTAGACTACGTTGTCGTTCACCCGTGTACTACAAGTACCGGGTAAATCTTTTATCTAGGGGATGGGGTGAAGCATATTGCAGCAGACACTTTGTTACACACAGGAAGTGGTATTTCATTTAATGTAGAATAGTTGTTAGCACAATTTCACCACAACCCGATTCAGAAATAAAAGTAGGGCAGAAACCCGACTACGTTTGGTCATCGGGAACCATGTGTTCATGGGTTCAAAATGATGCCAGAATAGTTGCCCACTACAGTCTGATGAAAACATTAAATGTCAAAACCAAGCCACTTATCTAGATTAGATTCTACATATCTAACTTAGATAATGGTGCATCGAAGGGTGTAATATTTTTCTAATAAGTCAATTTAATAGAACCTGTTATTATTGAAGCCTATGGTGTCAGAGTTTTGGTGTGCTTGCAAAAATTTAATGGGCATTTTTTGCATCAAATATCTCCAAGCCGATAGTGATGGATATGCCTGGGAGGGACAAGCGACACATTTCCTGTTGTGTAAACACAACAGGTCCCAGTTCCAGTCCCTCACTGGGTACCAGTCGGGCTGTGCAACGTGAGTACGAGGTTAGGGTAGTTGAGTGCAGAGCCTACGCTGTTCTGGCGTGATTGCTTGCCATACATCAACAAACTGCACCGCAGCCAACGCCGCGTAGCCAGAGGTGCAGCCAGCGCCGCCGTCGCCGTCTGGTGGTACCGGAGAGAACTAACCACGACGGACGCGGGAAAGAAGCTGTCATTATATATATAGAATAATTATGTGAGACTTACTTGGGTGTAGTAGAAACATAATTGTTGTTTTACCGAGTGCTATACCCTCGGCTTATTATAGTACAGGGAGATTTAGCACTTCCTGTCAACTAATCTTTACCAACCTACCAAAATTATGTTATTATTATTATTATTATCTTGTTTTCTTGTTATTGCCTTTAACTATATACCTCTGTGTCGTTCCCAAGGGTTATGTGGCTGTCACACTATGACGACTAGGCCGGCGACAGTCCAACGACTTGTCGTTTTGCTCTGTCGTTGGCTGTCGTCAGTTGTCGCTAAGATGTCGCTATGCTGTCGTTCGCGTGTCGCCGTGACACCTCCTCGACACCTCCATGACAACTCCAGTTTCTCCACTCTCGCCCGGTTGTCGTCGGGTTTTTGTGCATGTTGAAAAACCTCGACGACAGCCGGCGATACACGCTGTCGTTCGGCTGTCGCTACGCTGTCGCTAGGCTGTCGCTACGGTGTCGTCTTGTCGTTAAGCTGTCGTTAAGCTGTCGTTAAGCTGTCGTTAAGCTGTCGTTAAGCTGTCGCCGCGGCCATTTGGCGTCCATTTGGCCGTGTGTCTCTGTGTCTGTGTGTGTGTCTGTGTGTGTGTGTCTGTGTGTGTGTCTCTGTGTGTGTCTGTGTGTGTCTCTGTGTGTGTGTCTCTGTGTGTGTCTCTGTGTATCTGTGTGTGTGTCTGTGTGTGTCTGTGTGTGTGTGTCTCTGTATGTGTCTCTGTGTCTGTGTGTGTGTCTGTGTCTCTGTGTGTGTCTCTGTGTTGTGTCTCTTTGTCTCTGTGTGTGTCTGTGTGTGTGTCTCTGTGTCTTTGTGTCTCTGTTGATGTGTGTGTGTCTGTGTGTGTGTATCAGTGTGTCTCTGTGTGTGTATCTCTGTGTCTGTGTGTGTGTCTCTGTGTGTGTCTGTGTGTGTGTCTCTGTGTTGTGTCTCTTTGTCTCTTTGTGTGTCTGTGTGTGTCTGTGTGTCTCTGTTGCTGTGTGTGTGTCTCTGTGTGTGTCTGGGTGTGTGTCTCTGTGTGTGTTTGTGTGTGTGTGTCTGTGTGTGTGTCTGTGTGTGTGTCTCTGTGTATCTGTGTCTGTGTCTGTGTGTGTCTCTGTGTGTGTGTCTCTGTGTGTGTGTCTCTGTGTGTGTCTCTGTGTTGTGTCTCTTTGTCTCTGTGTGTGTCTGTGTGTGTGTCTCTGTGTCTTTGTGTCTCTGTTGCTGTGTGTGTGTCTCTGTGTGTATCAGTGTGTCTCTGTGTGTCTCTGTGTGTGTCTGTGTGTGTCTGTGTGTGTGTCTCTGTGTCTGTGTGTGTGTCTGTGTGTGTCTGTGTGTGTCTGTGTGTGTCTGTGTGTGTCTGTGTGTCTGTGTGTCTATGTGTGTGTCTCTGTGTGTGTCTCTGTGTCTTTGTGTCTCTGTTGCAGACACACAGAGACACAAACAGACACACACAGACATACATACAGACACACAGAAACACAGAGACACACAGAGAGAGACACACACAGACACACAGAAACACAGAGACACACACAGACACACACACAGACACACAGACACACACAGACACACACAGACACAGAGTCACACACACAGAGACACACACAAACAGACACGCAGAAACACAGAGACACAGAGTCACACACACACAGACACATACAGAGACACAGACACACACATAGAGACACACATAGAGACACACACAGACACAGAGTCACACACAGACACACACAGAGACACACACACCGATACACACACAGATACACACACACAGAAACACAGAGACACACACAGAGACACACACAGAGACACACACACAGAGACACACACAGACACAGAGACACACATAGAGACATACAGGGAGACACAGGGTTACACACACAGAGACACACACAGAGACACATACACACACTGTCACTTTGGTGGGGGGGGCACTGTCGCGGCACTGTCGCGGCACTGTCGCGGCACTGTCGCGGCACTGTCGTCCGATTGTCGTCGAACTTGGCCCGAATTTGCATATGTCGTCGGGTTTTCACAAAATCCAAGTCGCTGGGCTGTCGTTGCCCCTTGTCGTCGTAGTGTGACAGCCACATTAGGGTGGGTGGGAACTGTACTATAACAAGCCGAGGCTATAGGACTTGGTAAAACAACAATTATGTTTCTACTATACCCAGGTAAGTCTCACATAATTATTCTATTTCACCTTGTCCCCAAGCCTCCTGGGGGATGAGTGTCGTGGTGATGTTTACAAGTCATAATTTCAGTCAGTTCTAATTTTCTCAACTTTTATTCAGAACATGTTCGAAACAATCTTATTTCTTAAGTAGTGTAGAAGCTATATTTTGCTTCTCTAATTTCTTATTGGAATGTTTGGCAAATGCCACAGCAGTTTTCGATCTAGATAAAGGATTCACCTGGTACTCGCTTTCGCAGTACACAGGTGAATACCAACCCTATATAAAAACGGTCGAAAAAGCAGGTTAATGAATTGAGAGCCTAATTTCACAATCTAAGAAGCAACAATTATTCTTTACATATGTCTTATTGATAGCCCGCTACCTTTGAGTTGAAAAATATAATAGAATATCTAGTTTAATAAGATTTAAAAGTGAAATCGACGGCATTCTGCGGGCGCCATCTTGTCTTTTTGCATTCTCTCCCATTTCACCAACTCTGTGCCTATATGGGTAGCCATTTGATACTGGAGCCACAGTTTCTACTTCATGTTCCATACTAAACCTGTTTTCGCCCGTATTTACACTACGTTGTCCTTCACCCGTGTACTACAAGTACCGGGTGAATCTTTTGTCTATTTTCGATCTTGCATTTGCAAGGATGGTCTTAATCGATATACCTAGGCCTCTTGCTTTAGAGGCTACTGCTGCTCTGGTGGAGTGTGGTGCTTATTTCTTAGTGACAATACCCGCAATGGAGAGTGTCCTTACTGTCCATCTTGAAAGTGAGTCCCTTGAGATGGGCCCGTGCAGTTTAATGTAGCTCAACAGTAGCTGATTGTTCTTTCTCAAGTCCTTGGTACGTGAGATGTAAGCCTTAATGGCTCTTACTACACACAACTTCTTATTTTCATGAAAAGCTGTCAGTGTTACTGATGACAAAGGGTCTCCTACCCTGTTCAATTTTAAAAGTTTACTTAAATCGAAGGTGATTTCTTCATCCGAAATTTCAATCTTATCTAAGCTTAACGCTCAAACTGTCTGACCTCTGTGTCCTGTGATCAGGAGGATCAGCACCACCACGTTAAATCCCAAATCACGTAGATTTAGATCTTTGTTGTTTGCCCAACTTTTGAGCGATTTAAATACTAGTGAAACATCCCAAAATCTGGAGTATTTGTGTTTCGCTGGATTGCGTTCATATACTGATCTCAAGAACCAGTGTATCACATATGGTTTACCAATAGTCTGACCGTCTATTCTCGGTAATCCAATTGACAGATTATTTATTACTATGGCCAAATCCTAACCCCTCGTCTTCTAAACCTCTTAGAAAGCATAGGATCTGGGCTAACGATGGTTTTAAACAATCAATCTTATTAATTAAGCAAAATAACTGCCAGTTTTTGATATAGTGTGCATAAAGCTGAATAGTTCCTTTTCTCCAAGATGAAACATGTCTCTGTAAAGTAACTTTACCTATACCGTATGGTTCCAAATGTTTCCTGAGAAGAGTAATGCCGCCAAGGGGATGGAACTGATGTCTCCCTTTGTGGATAGTGGTCCGCTGTGTGCCAGGTTGTTTGGAGCCCCTTGGGAGGTGATGCTCTGCTTTGCCCAGCATCGTGCTGCTGCCAGCCATGGTTGAGTTCTCCACAGAAGTGTCACCAGAATCACTGAGGCTCCCTCCTGCTACAGCTTCCGAGCCACTCTTCCCACCATGCTGAATGGAGGAAAAGCATAAAGGAAATGTTTACTCCAATTGAACCTGAAAGCATCTACTCTCCAAGACTCCGGTTCAGGGTGCCAGGAGACATATTTAGGGAGTTTACAATTTTTGCATGAAGCGAAAAGGTCAATTTCAGGTGTTCCCCAAATATCACAAATTTGTTCAAATAACTTTTGTGAAAGACTCCACTCTAAGTAGTCATGAAATTTCCTACTTCTTCTGTCTGCTGCTACATTTTCTTTGCTTGGTATGCATTGAATCATTAACCAGATGTTTCTGGCTTCCGCCCAATCCCAAATCATTTTGGCAATTTTGTTACACCTGGGTGATCTAGTTCCACCTATTTTCCTTACATAGGCTAGTGCTGTGTTATTATCAGTAAATAACTTAACATGAGCGTTGTCTGTCTTGGCCAGACTTCTCAAGCCCAAGTAGATGGTTTTAAATTCTAGTACATTAATGTGATCATCTTTTTCCGACAATAACCATCTGCCTCCAGTATCTGTCTGGCCTTGTTGGGCTCCCTAGCCCTCTAATGAGGCATCCGTGGAGACTGTTAGCTCTGCTTCGTCTAACTGCATCTTTTGAGGCAAACTGTTAATGTTGTGTAGCCACCACCTGATGTCCTCTAGACCGTACTCTGAGATTATCATATTTCTATCAAAATTATCTTTCGCTAGATTTAATGTGTGTCCGAGCATACTTTAAAACTTGTGAATAGGTTGTCATAACACCAGTAATTGCTGTTATTTTCCTAATTTTTATTTTCTTTCCGTGAGGAATGACACATTTGCAAAATCCAAGAACTTGCTAATTTTATCTTCTGTCATTGAAACTTCCATCGACCTTGTATCAAGATAAAATCCCAGAAAATTTACTTTTTGTGAAGGTTTGAGTAAGGATTTACTTTCATTGAGGCAAAACCCTGCTTGGATCAAATCATTGCTGAGTAGGTTCAAGGCCGAGTGGCACTCTGCCTCTGTTTTTGTCATTACGACCGAATCGTCTATGTAGGGGAAGGATACTACCGCTTGCTCACATAACCTAGCGTAAATGGGCTTCAATAGTTTAGTGAAAATACGTGGGCAAACTGCTAACTCATTTGGCATACATATGAATTCATAAAGTTGGCCCTTCCAAATAAACCTTAGCAATTTCCTAAATTCTTTTATCTATTGAAACGGAATAATAGACATGTCTTAAATCGATTTTGCCCATCCAAGCATTTTGCATCGTTAGATCCAGTGCTGTCTTTAATGAGAACATTTTGAAATGTTGGTACGTTACTCTCTTATTGAGCTTAGTAATATCCAAGATTACTCTGGAATCACCATTCGGCTTATTTCTAAGGAAACTGTTGGAGATAAATTCTCCATTAACATGACTCGCCTTTTCTATAATTTTGTGTGGAAGAAATTAAGTAATTTCATTATTTACTTTGATTTTATCTTCTTCTGAAAAATTAGAAGGTTTTGGTGTTCGTTTTTGTGTAGGAATTTGATTAAAAGGAATTATCACCCCTTTTACAACCCCTTGAAGTTCTGCTAAAGTAGTAATTTTGGACCAAAATTCTTGACAATTAGTTACATTTCCCACAATGAAAATGTTGTTTACCAGATTTTCATGATCTGGAGGAGTAGGCACTGGCTCTATCTGGCTCCCCCTCTCGCGAAGCCCTGCAGCCTTCCTTGAGCCGCAGGTGGTCTGCCGAAGTTGGGACGGTTGAACTCGTTCCAACCGAACAGGTTCCTCTGTGAGCGACCTCGGAACGCCGGGCCCGTTCGTCCGAATGCCCCTCTGCCGCCTCTGAACTCACCTCTCCTCGGGCACTTGCCTCACTGTTGCTTGGCTCTCGACACACTGTCTTCAGCTTTGCGTTTGGTACCCATCTGTTTGCTACACTTGGTACCTGATTCTGCTTTCTTAAGCAAATTCTGGAGCTGTCCTCCATACATCAAGGTCTTATCCCAAGGCTTCCCCTTGATCGGTTTCGAAGCCATAAAGAGCATGAACTCTTTGCCCTTGTTATCCTTAACTCGCTTGGATCTGGTCACTTCCTTGCCTGCATCGGTTGAGACCTTTGTAGGCATTCTCAAACCTTCGATGGGTGGCATATGTACTAGCTGCTGCTAAGAGTTCCAGTCCATCATTCATGCCTGCTGCTAACGTAGTGAATTTATTTTCGTTAGCCATCTGGTTTACTACCGGCACAATCGCAGCCATCGCAGCCAGGAGAGCTGACTGTATGATATGCAACATATGTTCATAACGTTTCATCTGATCCGTCATGATAACATCGGAATCCATGTCACGCAAGAAGGATTCTTTCACACCTTTAATGCCAGTGTATTTCTCCGCACCCTGGCTAATGATCTCGGTCAGTATAAATGTGTCAAAATGATCATCGAGAGCTGTTCTTAGCAATGATCTCACTCTTACAGAATTATGTGGATCACTTCTCTTCTATTTGGCTGCCTTAGCCAATTTCTTCTCCATCACCCCTTCTGCCTGAGTCTGATAATGGGAATGAAGATTCAGATGAATCTGATGTAGAAGAACTTTTTTTCTTGGATTTCTTGGATTTCTTATGTTTCTTAATCTTCTTTGAAGTTACTTTACTCCTCCGGTACCTATCACCCTCTGATAGTCCTGACTCAGAGCCCGACAAAGTGTCCGAATCATTTTTCGCTCTCTTTTTCTTCTTCTTACTTTTCACAGGAACACAGGGCAATGCTGATTGTTGTGCGTCAACTGACCTGACCTCGTCTGTGTCAGTATCGGACACATAATGTCTCCAGTCCGCTGTGCGTGAGTGCTTCTGGGTCAACTCCATTTGTTGTTGAAGTTTCCACTCAAGTAGTTGATTGAGGCGTGCATCGAGATCCAGGTCCAAGCCCGCCCTCTGTGCCCCACAGTTGCCTGAAATAGCTTCAGCTGTTCTGTTGCCTCTAGTTGACCTAATTGTTTCTGGCTGTGTGTCCGTCTGACTCGGGTTGTTGTCCGGTTCCTCGCCTGAGTGCTGGACTGCCAGTGGTTTTGCAACCGCTCTTTGCTGCTGTGTTTGTCTCGCCATCTGCAATTATATGAGACTAACTTCTATTACCCATTTGCCGTAATGCATGTAACTTTAATAAAATTAGAAACTAATTTTACTAGCATGGCACGTTTAAGAATTAATGATAATATTATTCAACATGCCGTTAAATTAATTTGTTTTATCTACTGCTTTATTCTAAGCATAAATAATAACTACGGGTAAGACTGATATATATATATAAATATATATATATATATATATATATATAAGTGTGTGTGTGTGGCACCAGTGTATGGGGCGTCTCCACATAACTGTGGTGAGGAGCCTATTCTTCTTGAGCTGTGTTGCCAATATAGTTTTCACTACCCAAGCTTTTATATATATATGCCAGAAGTTCTATAATAGAACTTAAACCCTATTAACTTAATAATTGGCATGTATTAGACCACCCCTCGAGGGACTGGCGCCAGCAGGCGCATGGTCTTTTGTCATAGCGTCCGCCCCTGGTCTGGCGTGGCAGCACCTTGGAACGACAACAACACTGGCGGTTACTGTACCCTGGCTATTTGAACGATAAATTTTGTGTAAATGTGAGTAGTTATTAATGAAATAACTACCTATGGTTAACCTTCATGGAATTATGGTTTTATTTGCCAGAAGAAAACCAAAAGCATAAGGCAAAAAGGGAGTTTGAGTAAAGAAAGATTGCTGCTCACCTTTCCTGCAACCATACTCGGTGAGTTGGAAACAGAAATTGGTCGACAGGAAGTGCTACATCTCCCTGTGGTATAATTAGCCAGGAGGCTAAGGGACGAGGTGAAATATATATATGGGGTTCACCATGGACAGTGGGGAATCCTGTTAGTTGAGCATACAAAGCCGAGTGCATGCTACGCTGAGCGATCTGCATTGATTGCGTCAGTACATCACATTGTCGTCTGCGTTACGCTGTCACGATTCGATTTATGTGAGGGGAGCCCCGGGTGTGTTTTGTTGTACCCACAATGCACCGCTTGTCTACATTATGCACATACGGGTGTGTAGGTGTGTGTATGTGTGTGCGTGCGCGTGCGTGTGTGTGACACACTTACTTAAAGGTTGGTTAACACGACAAAACCTACTTACAACCGGACGCAGTGCCCGAATTGGTCAGTTGGTTGGTTGTTGGAGTTTTACGTTCTGGCAACATCTACGGTCATATCAGGACGGGTAGGGAGCCTACCTACTTGTGACTGTGCACTCGTGGATACTTTATAGTGCTGCCCGACTGGGAGACCAGGCCACCAGCACCATGACCTGATATCCCACTCAGTCACATTATCCTGATACTAAGCCAACCAGTGTTTGCCCTATCCTAATGATGTCAAGCATCTGGCCACGAAGCAACAATTGTAAATTTGTAAGTCATTGGTTTGACTCAAACCCATGGGTTCGAATCCCACAATCTACAAAAAACAGGACATGCTCAAATCATTCGGCCAGTCGAATTGATAAGACTAAGAGCATAGGTTTTCCATGCGGAAGGTCAGGAGTTTGAATCCCCGACAAACATAATTTTGAGTCTTACATTCTGACAAATTCACAAATGAGTGAGTGATTAGAAACATCTGAAATCACCAACAACCGATATGACCAAGAATACATCGGAGATCTGCAGAAAATCGTATATTTCTCGTATCTGATGTTGACATTAAATCTGTATAGTTCGATGAAAGCAAACAATTTTAGAAAAGAAAATAATTATCTAGATTACATTCTTAGAGACTTGTGCACTTATTAAGCATTTGTTTGTGCATAGAAGAGAATATCAAGTTAAATTAATAGAACCTGTTACTGCTGAAACCTGTGGTGTCCGAATGTTGACATGTATGCCAAAAACCAGACGCGATGGCCGAATGAGTTAGAGCGTCCGTCTCCCGTGTTGGTAGATCGTGGGGTTGTGGGTTCTCACCATGGTCGAGTCAAATGAATGACTTAAAAATTGATACTTGTCGCTTCATAGCCTGGCACTCGGCATTATTAGGATAGGACAAGGACTGGTTGGCTCAGTGTCAGGACAATGTGACTGAGTGGGATATCAGGTCATGGTGTTGGCGGCATGGTCTTCCAGTGGGGCAGCACTATAAAGTCACCATGAGGGTGCACTGTCACAAGTCGGTACCCGTCCTGATATGATCGTAGATGTTGCTAGGATGTAAAATAACAACAAACAAATGTATGCCAACATTAATTTGACTTGTTTTCACTTCAAATATATCCAAGGTTGACCATTTATAATAAAAGTTACTTCAAACTAATGTAAGGTAGATAATACAAATCAACCAATTTTATTTATTTCAAATAATGGCAGGCACTCAAAACCATGGAACTATGCAGAGTGGAGAGTATCTAAGTGTCACTTGACATTAACCAACACCTGAGCGTCAATGTTCTGATGCTTGGCAAAGATGTAGAATAAGTAGTAAGTTTGTTTGAGTTTTACAGCCTAGCAACATATATGGTCATATCCGGAAAGCTATCGACTTGTGACAGTGTGCTGCCCCACTGGGAGACCTAGCCATTGGTACCACCATAACTGATTTCTCACTCGGTCATATTATCCTCATCCTGAGCAGACCAGTTCTTCCCTTATCCTAGTAAAAAAGGGTGCTAAGCTAGGTAGCAACAAGTATCAGTTTTGTAAGTCATTGGTTTGAATCAGGTGGGATTCAAACTCCCGACCTTCCGCATGGAAAACCTATGCTCTTAGTCTTATCAATTCGGCTGGCCGAATGATTTGAGCGTGTCCTGTTTTTAATGACAATGAAAATAATTTTATCTGAAAGGTCACTAATTTATTTCCTTTTTTTTTGTAAAGGGAGGCCTGTGAGCCAAATGTCTTGATTTTAACCATTTTCTTTATTAAAAATGTTATCTAACTATTTAAGCGTAAGTTTGGCATTTGTGGTTGGTTTAACCTGTCACGGTAATATGTGTGCTGATATATTTGTGTTTCCTATAGTTGGAGATATTCATTGGGTATACATATAGATATCCATTGTGTATATATTATATACCCAATGACTAACTCCAAATATGGGAACTCCTTCTGATGATGATTCTGATTTAGAGGACTGTGGTTATTTGATTTCTTTTCTTTTCATTACATTCGCTGAGGGGGAATTTAAATAGTAGAAAATAGGTCTGCCCCATTAAACTGTTACTTGCCCTATCCTAGGAATGACCAGCGCCTGGATAGGTAGCAATACGTAAAAAAGAAAACAAGAAGTGAAGTCATTGACTCGGCCAGGGTTTGAGCCTCACGGGTTCGAATCCCACGACCTGCCACACGGAAAGGGGACGCTTAACTCATTCGGCCATCCCATCTGATTTAATGGTTTCTATATTTTTAAGTCAATATTTGGATCCTGTTATTGTAGCCAAATGGATAGAGTGTTCGATTCCAGTGCGGAAGGTAATGGGTTCAATCTCCGGCAGAATCAAATCAAATGCTTACAAAACTGAGACTACATTACTAGGATAGGACAAGCACTGGTTGGTTAACTCAGTGACAGGATAATATGACTGAGTGGGTTATCGAATGTAGGTTCCAGCAACACGGTATCCCAGCGGGGAATTACTATAAAGTCGTCTTGAGAGCGCCCTATCACAAGTCGGTACCGATCCGGATAAAAACCTTACGTGTTGCGAATATATAAAACCCCAGTAAGCCAGCACAAAGTGGCGCCAACATAGACTAGAAGAGTGTCCAAACACCCAGTATCTGTCTACTTACATGGCACCGTCCTGATATGACCTTAGATGTTGCCAGGACGTAAAACTCCAACAACCAACCAACTTATATGGGTAGGTGCTCTCAATGAAAGAAGCCTCCTCAATCCGATCCTAGCATCTGTCTTGGGGACGATGAAAATGGGAAATATTGCGCTGAGGGAAGGAGAGGGTGATAAAACTGGAAAATATTGGGCCTCGAGCAGGATTCGAACCCACACCTTCATTCTAGGTTAGTGTGCTAACCATTACACCACCCATGCCCACTAATATCATCACGCTACCCACGCCCACCTGTCTATGTGGTTCCTTGCTTGAGAGGTCAGTGCAAACTACTACACTCGTTCCTCTGGAATTGTAAGTTTTTTTAAATGGTGTACGTCCATAAGTCGCTTTAATGCTTACAATTACATACATACAGGCAATGCACTTACATTATATACATACACAGGTTAGATGCAGCAACTCTACAACATGTAGTTCATGCAGGATTCAGGTCACGGTAACCAGTGTCATGGGGGTGATGAAGATGGGGAATATTACATCTAGAGCAGGATTCGAACCTACACCTCATACAGTATGTGCTAGTGTACCAATATGCCACCTAGGCTCCCTGATGTCATCACCATATCCACCTCCACCTGTCCATGTGACTCCTTGCCTGAGAGGTCAGTCAAAGACTCTATAATACTAAGACGGCTCACTCCCTATCTCTCCAATGTAAATTTTGCAGTGCCACCTTGTGGTGGGTTTGATCAACCGGCTGCTGGTTGGTGTTTCACATGTAAACACATACAATTATATTATACATGAGATAGGTAAGTATAAATACACATCAATATGAAATTGCTATGAACAAATACCCATCATCATCAGCATCGCCATCAATCCACATCTTTCACATTCATATATACATTTATACATATAATATAGCACCTGTTTAACCAAGAGAACAGCCAGCGCACCAAGTAGTGGGGTTGATCATTTTGATTACACAGTACAGGCTGAGTGAGCCGTCTTAGTATTATAGGGTCTTTGGGTCAGTGCAGACTACTACACTTCCAGTATTCAAACTAGTGATGGATCACTCTTCTTCTTCTATTACTGAATTTCATTATCGAAACACTTCTTTTCGAGAACAATTAAGTCAATGAGCACGGATAGTAGTTTGTTCTTTGATTAATGGTTGGGTGGTTATTGGGGTTTTATGTCCTGGCAACATTTAAGGTCATATCAGGATGGGTACCATCTTCTGACAGTGCACACTCATGGTGACTTTATGGTGCTGCCCCATTGGGAAATCAGGCCGCCGACTTGATATCCCACTCAATCACATTATCTTGACACTGAGCTATCCAGTCCTTGCCCTATCCTATTAATGGTGAACGCCAGGCCAGGATGCAACAAGTATCAATTTTATAAGTCATTGGTTTGACTCAAGCAAGAACCAAACTCCCAATCTCCCGCACACGAGGCCCGTGCGCTGCCGATTCGGCCACAGTGACCGGTCTTTTATTAATAGTACTTTTTGGTGCTTCCCTATGCAGTGTCCCTAGAATGTGAGTTTAATTAAACATGCCTGGAATGACGTCATAGCCTATGCACCCATTTAGGTGGCGAGGATTATTGGATTATTTCATTCTTACCCCCTTTTTATTTGCTTTAGATATTGTTATTCATTACTCTGAAAAACTGGATATACTTTTTTTTCTCTCGCAATAGCTTATGGACACATTTATGTGGCATGGATTATTGAATTCTTTCCTTCTTGCCCCCCGTTTTTTTTGCTTTATATATTGATGTTCATTATTCTGATGAATCTGATTGGATAGACATTCATTTTTTTTTAAACTTTTATCCTGTCACTAGTTGTACTAGAGTTTGACTATTAGTTATGTCCTAAATGAATTCAGGAAGTCATTAGGGCAGGAAGTGGGGTTATGGGTATCGGTAGGGGTGTTGGTAGGTGTGGGGCATTGGTATGGGTGTGGGTAGGGGTATGGGTGTGGGTAAGTTTCTTTTTCTTTCTTTTATTCTGTCATTAGTTCAGTAGTTATACTATCGCTTGAGTAACCCACAAGGTCACTAAGGGTAAGAGCTAGATATCTCTAAACAATATTACATCAGATTTATTTGATACTATTACAATATTAGTATGAGTATGCTTAGTTATAGTTTGACTATTAGTTATGTCCAAAATGAATTCATTAAGTCATGAGGGCAGTAGATGGGCTAGGGGTAGGGGTGGGGAAGTGGGATGGGGCTTGGGTATAGGTGGGGGAAAGGGTGTGGGTAGGGGTGTATGTAAGGGTTTGGGTAGGTGTGTGGGTAGTGGTGTGGGATGGGGTAGGGGTGTGGGTAGGGGTAGGGGTAGGCGCGTGGGTAGGGGGTGTGGGTAGGGGCGTGGGTAAGGGTGTGGGCTGGAGTAGGGGTGGGAGGAGAGGTAGGGGTAGGGATGGGAGTAGGGGTGAGAGTAGAGGTGGGGCTATGGATGGGAGTAGGGGTGGGGATGGGGTAAGGATGGGGGATGGATGGGAGTAGGGGTGAGAGTAGAGGTGGGGGTATGGATGGGAGTAGGGGAGGGGATGGGGTAAGGGTGTGGGATGGATGGGAGTAGGGATGAGAGTAGAGGTGGGGTTGTGGATGGGAGTAGGGGTGAGAGTAGAGGTGGGGGTATGGATGGGAGTAGGGGTGGGGATGGGGTAAGGGTGTGGGATGGATGGGAGTAGGGATGAGAGTAGAGGTGGGGTTGTGGATGGGAGTAGGGGTGAGAGTAGAGGTGGGGGGATGGATGGGAGTAGGGGTGACAGTACAGGTGGGGGTATGGATGGGAGTAGGGGTGGGGATGGGGTAAGGGTGGGGGATGGATGGGAGTAGGGGTGAGAGTAGCGGTGGGGGTATGGATGGGAGTAGGGGTGAGAGTAGCGGTGGGGTTGTGGATGGAAGTAGGGGTGGGGATGGGGTAAGGGTGGGGGATGGATGGGAGTAGGGGTGAGAGTAGAGGTGGGGTTGTGGATGGGAGTAGGGGTGGGGATGGGGTAAGGGTGGGGGATGGATGGGAGTAGGGGTGAGAGTAGAGATGGGGGATGGATGGGAGTACAGGTGGGGATGGGGGTAAGGGTGGGGGATGGATGGCAGTAGGGGTGGGAGTAGAGGTGGGGGATGGATGGGAGTAGGGGTGGGAGTAGAGGTGGGGGATGGATGGGAATAGGGGTTGGGATGGGGTAAGGGTGGGGATGGGATAAGGGTGGGGGATGGATGGGAGTAGGGGTGGGAGTAGAGGTGGGGGATGGATGGGAGAAGGGGTGGAGATGGGGTAAGGTTGGGGGATGGATGGGAGTAGGGGTGAGAGTAGAGGTGGGGGATGGATGGGAGTAGGGGTGGGGATGGGGTAAGGGTCGGGGATGGATGGGAGTAAGGGTGAGAGTAGCGGTGGGGCATGGATGGGAGTAGGGGTGAGAGTAGCGGTGGGGCATGGATGGGAGTAGGGGTGAGAGTAGCGGTGGGGGATGGATGGGGTAAGGGTGGGGATGGGGTAAGGGTCGGGGATGGATGGGAGTAGGGGTGAGAGTAGAGGTGGGGGTATGGATGGGAGTACAGGTGGGGATGGGGTAAGGATGGGGGATGGATGGGAGTAGGGGTGAGAGTAGAGGTGGGGGTATGGATGGGAGTAGGGGTGGGGATGGGGTAAGGGTGGGGGATGGATGGGAGTAGGGGTGAGAGTAGAGGTGGGGGTATGGATGGGAGTACAGGTGGGGATGGGGTAAGGGTCGGGGATGGATGGGAGTAGGGGTGAGAGTAGAGGTGGGGTTGTGGATGGGAGTAGGGGTGGGGATGGGGTAAGGATGGGGGATGGATGGGAGTAGGGGTGAGAGTAGAGGTGGGGCTATGGATGGGAATAGGGGTGGGGATGGGGTAAGGATGGGGGATGGATGGGAGTAGGGGTGAGAGTAGAGGTGGGGTTGTGGATGGGAGTAGGGGTGGGGATGGGGTAAGGATGGGGGATGGATGGGAGTAGGGGTGAGAGTAGAGGTGGGGCTATGGATGGGAGTAGGGGTGGGGATGGGGTAAGGGTGAGGGATGGATGGAAGTAGGGGTGAGAGTAGCGGTGGGGGTATGGATGGGAGTATAGGTGGGGATGGGGTAAGGGTCGGGGATGGATGGGAGTAGGGGTGAGAGTAGAGGTGGGGTTGTGGATGGGAGTAGGGGTGGGGATGGGGTAAGGATGGGGGATGGATGGGAGTAGGGGTGAGAGTAGAGGTGGGGCTATGGATGGGAGTAGGGGTGGGGATGGGGTAAGGATGGGGGATGGATGGGAGTAGGGGTGAGAGTAGAGGTGGGGTTGTGGATGGGAGTAGGGATGGGGATGGGGTAAGGGTCAGGGATGGATGGGAGTAGGGGTGAGAGTAGAGGTGGGGCTATGGATGGGAGTAGGGGTGGGGATGGGGTAAGGGTGGGGGATGGATGGGAGTAGGGGTGAGAGTAGAGGTGGGGGTATGGATGGGAGTAGGGGTGAGAGTAGAGGTGGGGGATGGATGGGAGTACAGGTGGGGATGGGGTAAGGGTGGGGGATGGATGGGAGTAGGGGTGAGAGTAGCGGTGGGGTTGTGGATGGGAGTAGGGGTGGGGATGGGGTAAGGGTCGGGGATGGATGGGAGTAGGGGTGAGAGTAGCGGTGGGGGTATGGATGGGAGTACAGGTGGGGATGGGGTAAGGGTGGGGGATGGATGGGAGTAGGGGTGGGAGTAGAGGTGGGGGTATGGATGGGAGTAGGGGGTGGGGATGGGGTAGGGGTGGGGGATGGATGGGAGTAGGGGTGAGAGTAGAGGTGGGGGATGGATGGGAATAGGGGTGGGGATGGGGTAAGGGTCGGGGATGGATGGGACTAGGGGTGAGAGTAGCGGTGGGGGATGGATGGGAGTAGGGGTGGAGATGGGGTAAGGGTGGGGGATGGATGGGAGTAGGGGTGCGAAGTAGCGGTGGGGGATGGATGGGAGTAGGGTGGGGATGGGGTAAGGGTGGGGGATGGATGGGAGTAGGGGTGAGAGTAGAGGTGGGGTTGTGGATGGGAGTAGGGGTGGGGATGGGGTAAGGATGGGGGATGGATGGGAGTAGGGGTGAGAGTCGAGGTGGGGCTATGGATGGGAGTAGGGGTGGGGATGGGCGTAAGGGTCGGAGATGGATGGGAGTAGAGGTGAGAGTAGAGGTGGGGGTATGGATGGGAGTACAGGTGGGGATGGGGTAAGGGTCGGGGATGGATGGGAGTAGGGGTGGGAGTAGAGGTGGGGGATGGATGGGAGTAGGGGTGGGGATGGGGTAAGGGTCGGGGATGGATGGGAGATGGGGTGAGAGTAGCGGTGGGAGTATGGATGGGAGTACAGGTGGGGATAGGGTAAGGGTGGGGGATGGATGGGAGTAGGGGTGAGAGTAGAGGTGGGGTTGTGGATGGGAGTAGGGGTGGGGATGGGGTAAGTGTGGGGGATGGATGGGAGTAGGGGTGAGAGTAGAGGTGGGGGATGGATGGGAGTAGGGGTGGGGATGGGGTAAGGGTAGGGGATGGATGGGAGTAGGGGTGAGAGTAGCGGTGGGGGATGGATGGGAGTAGGGGTGGGGATGGGGTAAGGGTCGGGGATGGATGGGAGTAGGGGTGAGAGATTAGAGGTGGGGGATGGATGGGAGTAGGGGTGGGGATGGGGTAAGGATGGGGGATGGATGGGAGTAGGGGTGAGAGTAGAGGTGGGGTTGTGGATGGGAGTAGGGGTGGGGATGGGGTAAGGGTCGGGGATGGATGGGAGTAGGGGTGAGAGTAGAGGTGGGGGTATGGATGGGAGTAGGGGTGGGGATGGGGTAAAGGTGGGGGATGGATGGGAGTAGGGGTGAGAGTAGAGGTGGGGGTATGGATGGGAGTAGGGGTGGGGATGGGGTAAGGGTCGGGGATGGATGGGAGTAGGGGTGAGAGTAGAGGTGGGGGTATGGATGGGAGTAGGGGTGGGGATGGGGTAAGGGTGGGGGATGGATGGGAGTAGGGGTGAGAGTAGAGCTGGGGGATGGATGGGAGTAGGGGTGGGGATGGGGTAAGGGTGGGGGATGGATGGGAGTAGGGGTGAGAGTAGCGGTGGGGGGTGGATGGGAGTAGGGGTGGGGATGGGGTAAGGGTCGGGGATGGATGGGAGTAGGGGTGAGAGTAGCGGTGGGGGTATGGATGGGAGTACAGGTGGGGATGGGGTAAGGGTGGGGGATGGATGGGAGTAGGGGTGGGAGTAGAGGTGGGGGATGGATGGGAGTAGGGGTGAGAGTAGATGTGGGGTTGTGGATGGGAGTAGGGTTGGGGATGGGGTAAGGGTCGGGGATCGATGGGAGTAGGGGTGAGAGTAGAGGTGGGGTTGTGGATGGGAGTAGGGGTGGGGATGGGGTAAGGGTGGGGATGGATGGGAGTAGGGGTGAGAGTAGAGGTGGGGGATGGATGGGAGTAGGGGTGGGGATGGGGTAAGGATGGGGGATGGATGGGAGTAGGGGTGAGAGTAGAGGTGGGGTTGTGGATGGGAGTAGGGGTGGGGATGGGGTAAGGGTCGGGGATGGATGGGAGTAGGGGTGAGAGTAGAGGTGGGGGTATGGATGGGAGTAGGGGTGGGGATGGGGTAAGGGTGGGGGATGGATGGGAGTAGGGGTGAGAGTAGAGGTGGGGGATGGATGGGAGTAGGGGTGGGGATGGGGTAAGGGTGGGGGATGGATGGGAGTAGGGGTGAGAGTAGCGGTGGGGGATGGATGGGAGTAGGGGTGGGGATGGGGTAAGGGTGGGGGATGGATGGGAGTAGGGGTGAGAGTAGAGGTGGGGTTGTGGATGGGAGTAGGGGTGGGGATGGGGTAAGGGTCGGGGATGGATGGGAGTAGGGGTGAGAGTAGAGGTGGGGGATGGATGGGAGTAGGGGTGGGGATGGGGTAAGGGTGGGGGATGGATGGGAGTAGGGGTGAGAGTAGCAGTGGGGTTGTGGATGGGAGTAGGGGTGGGGATGGGGTAAGGGTGGGGGATGGATGGGAGTAGGGGTGAGAGTAGAGGTGGGGTTGTGGATGGGAGTAGGGGTGGGGGTGGGGTAATGGTGGGGGATGGATGGGAGTAGGGGTGGGGATGGGGTAAGGGTGGGGGATGGATGGGAGTAGGGGTGAGAGTAGATGTGTTAGATCCACAGCGGAATGGATTAACTGGGTCTCAATGTGTATTTAGTCAATTCAGGTTTGACATTATCCAACAGGGCCTGATTCAAACCTATAACACCATTTACTACTCACACTCTAACACAAATAGGCTGTGTAAACGGTGGCACCTGGGCCCGTATTCATGTGCTGGTGCCAGGGCCTTAACTGCGGCTACGGTAGCCCCACATGGCTAATGGTGGAAAATCCGTATTCATGTGCCGGTGCCAGCGCTAGCCGCTGACCGTAGCCTAAGCTAAGCTACCCTGGTTTCAAATCTAGTTTAACTGCTAGCCCCCTCAGTTAGTGTGGCAGCCGCCGATATATTACAGCCAAATCTATTCAATGTGATCATATTTAACATAATTACATTCGCAATAAGTGAAATTTTATCAATTTAACCCTAAATTCGAACCGATCTTAACGTCGCCGCCGCATTGGCGGCGTTATGCATATTGTTGAATCGACGAATGTAAAGTAAACAAATAGCCGCCGACGCAGCGAGGTCGATATCCATACTGTCCAACGTCAACTAAATATGGCCGCCGCCATCGCCGCCGTATCGGCGGCAATATATTAGGCCCAAATCTATTAAATGCTGTCATATTTAACAGAATTACATACGCCATAAGTGAAATTGAATCAAATTAACCCTAAATTCGAACCGATATTAACGCCGCCACTGCATTGGCGGCGTTATTCATATCATCGAATGGAGGGAATTCCCAAATCTATAAATAACTTCACGGTTAGCTATCCGTGGTGGCTTGGACATTGGTGAATAAGGCTTGACCTATTTCTCCAACCCGCCGCTAGCCTCGGATAGCTACCCCAGAGTTAGCGTGTAGCACCGGCTACGCCTGGCACCAGTACATGAATACGGGCCCTGAACTCTGGCACAACAGCTCTGAAAGTTTGACTTGCAGAGAGTACTCACAGCAGCTCTTTAACTCACATATAGTACTCACAGCAGCTCTTTAACTCACATATAGTACTCACAACAGCTCTTTAACTCACATATAGTACTCACAGCATCTCTTTAACTCACATATAGTGATCACAACATCTTTTTAACTCACATACATTATTCACAGCAGCCCTTTAACTCATGTATAATACTCACAACATATCTTTAACTCACACATAGTACTCACAGCATCTCTTTAACTCACATATAGTACTCACAGCATCTCTTTAGCTCACATATATTACTCACAGTAGCTCTTTAACTCACATATAGTACTCACAGCATCTCTTTAACTCATATATAGTATTCACAGCAGCTCTTTAACTCAGAAATAGTGCTCAAACATCTATTTAACTCACAGATAGTACTAACAGCATCTCTTTAACTCACAAATAGTACTAATAACATCTCTTTAACTCACCGATAGTACTCACATCACCTCTTTAACTCACAAATAGTACTCACATCAGCTCTATATCCAAAACATAAGTACTCACAGCACCTCTTTAACTCAGAGCAGCTCCTTAACTCACAAATAGTACTCACATCAGCTCTATATCTCACAAATAGTACTTACATCAGCTCTATATCTCACAAACAGTACTCACATCACCTCTTTGACTCACAGATAGTACTAATAACATCTCCTTAACTCACCGATAGTACTCACATCATCTCTCTAAATCACAGATAGTACTCATAGCATCTCCTTAATTCATAGACAGTACCAAAATCAACTCTTTTCCTAGCAGAGAGTATTCACAGCAGGTCTTTAACTCAGAGAGAATACTCGTCCCAGCTGTTTAGCATACAGAGAGTACTCACAGCAGCTCATTAACTCAGAGAGTATTCACAACAGCTATTGAACTCACAGAAAGTTTGCACAGCAGCTTTCTAACTCACAGAAAACACTCTCAGCAGCTCTTTATCTCATAGCGAGTACTCCCATCAGTTCATTAACTGGCCTTTTAACAAAACAACAAGAAAATAAATTACAGAGAACTCAAAACCGAGCTCTTAGAACAGTATATAGGGGCAAAGTTCCCTCAGTGAATGAGATGCACACTAGATCTAATATCACATGAGCCACATGAGAGATGCACATCTGCTATCTCTTATGTTTATCAGAGCCAAGGATGAAAACTACATAGACCATACTACCAGAGTTGCCACACATCAATATGAAATTGCTATGAACAGGCACACATCATCGTCGTCCTCGTCGCCATCATCACACATCTTTCACATTCATATATACATTTGTGCATATAATATAGCATCTGTTTAGCCGGGGGAACAGCCAGTGCACCAAGTAGTGGGTTTGATCATTTTGATTACACAGTACAGGCTGAGTGAGCCATCTTGGTATTATAGGGTCTTTGTATAAACATAGACACGAATAAAGTCTGTACGAGACTACTAAATGACTGAACTGTACAATCCTCCAAGCATCGTTTATCCCATCATTACTAACAACCTACTTACTCAAACTACTTCATGTAGTCAAAAAACACACCTGAGGTATTAACCTTTTAAATATCTAATAGAATAAACAAACCAATCTACTAACACTCACTCCATCTCAAAATGTTAACTCCAACAACATGATAGTTTTGCAATTCACAACATAGTAGGCATACAAACCTATGAAGGGAAACTATGCACCTAACCACTCCATAATGTAAAGGTCTAATCAATACACATGTATGTATCAAGTGTGTATGAATACAACATATAACTGCTATTTTTGTATGTGAATTGTCAAACTATACCATATGTAAGTTTTTGAATGTTTGATATTGTTATTTCAGCTGATTTGGGCTAGCTGCTGATGACAATATCAGACTACATATGCATATATTGTAAATAACTGTACATGTCACATGTAACTGTATGGTCACACTCCAGCTCTTTAACGCGCAGAGTGTAGTCACAGATGGCGCTCATAACAGGTATTTAACGTACAGAGAGTACATACAGCAACACTTTAACTCACAGATAGTGTTCACATCAGCTCTTTAACTGCTCCCAGTTACTAGTAACTCACCGACGGTTAGCCTGCAGTCCGAATCACGGCCCGGTGTCGCGGTTTCAGTTCTCCACATCGCTTCTGCGCATGCGTCAAAATCGAACAGCATCGTCAAGGCATTGTCAATGGTCGTGAGCAATCTTCATACAGAAAAAGTGAAATATCTCTAAAACCACACGACCTACAAACAAATCGCTTGGTACACATATACAAAACATGTTTACCGAAAAGATTAAAGGTTAGTGAGACTGACACTATAGTGACAGTATGAGTGCAGCGATTTGCGGCGATCGGCGACGGTTTGAATCTGGCTCGATGTTGACACATGCGCAGACGATGCTGTTCGATTTTTACGCATGTGCAGAAGCGATGCAGAGAACTGAAACTGGCGGAGAACTGAAACTGCGACACCGGTGCAGGCGTGGGACTGTATCCATGTACGCATGTGTATGGCACATATAGTACGTGCAGCAGTCATTTAACTCACTCAGAGAGTACTCACAACAGCTCTTTAACTGCTCCCGGGTGAGCCCCCCGGTACCATCAATTCAGCGATGGCAGCTGGAATCACAACCAAGTGCTGGTGTGGTAGTTGGTGCGTGTATGCATGGGTATGGCACATATGATATAGTCCTTGCAGCCGCTCTTTAACTCACACACTGCGAGTACTCATAGCAGTTCTTTAACTGCTCCAGGATGGGCCCCCAATCACCAGAAATTCAGCGCTAGCAGTCTGAATCACAGCCAAGTGTTGGTGGTGTGGTGTGTGCAAACACGCAGGTGGGCACGGTCTGAGGTGAAGGGGGCGGGGAGTGTGGGTGGGGTGGGTGGGGGAGTGGGGGGTGGTGGTGCCGTGCGTTGGTGAATATGTGTGGAGGTGGGTGAATGGATGAGTGGGGGTGAATGGTTAAGGTATGGTCGATGGATGTGCACGCAAGAGTAGATGGATGTGTGAGTGAATGGATGTGTATACATGGGTGTGTGAGTGAATGGGTGTGTATGGGTGTGTGTCGATAGTGTGTGGACTGTTTGTGGATGGTGTGTGGATGTTGTGTGCATTGTCATCAATGTTGTGGATAGACGGCCTAATGATGTGTGTGAATGTATGTGTGTTGTTGTTGGATGGAGTCTTACGTCCTAGCAACATCTAAGTTCATATCAGGACGAGTACCGACTTGTGTCAGCGCAAACTAATGGTGAGTTTATAGTGCTGCCCCCCTGGGAGACCAGGTTGCCAGCACCATGACCCAATTTCCTGCTTAGTCACATTATCCTGACATTGAGCTAACCAGTCCTTGCCCTATCCTATTAATGCTGAGCACCAGGCCGGAAAGCAACAAGCATCAATTTGATAAGTCATCGGTTTTACTCGACCAGGAATCGAACTCCCGACCTTCTGCATGGGAAGCCTGCGCTCTACCGATTTGGCAACATTTTGTGCGTGAGTGACAATGTTCGCGGCACTGGTGATGGTTTGGGCCGGTGGTGGCGCCACTGGTCCCAGAGTATTACATAACATAGCAGTAGTTAATAATAATAAATAGGAACTTCCCTTATGCGGCTTTATACTCACATAATTCTTATTTATCATATACACATACTGTAGCTATGTTTATATATTATATATATAAAGATGGCTCCAGTACTAAGGAGGAAGAAATAAATGCGACTGACACTGGTCAACATCCGGAGGAGGTGAGGTGGGCGAGATGGCGCCACCGGTACAGTGTTGTATCTTACGGAGGATAAAAATAATAATAATAATAAGTAATATTACCTTGCAAATATTTATATTTGTATAATACGTTATACATCACATAAAGATGGCTCCAGTACTAAGGAGGAAGAAATAAACAGGTAGTGGGCTGAGTAGTTTAATCTCCACCAAGGGATTATATGTCCGTGCCCATAAAAAGAAATATATCCTCCAATGCAACTGACACTGGTCAACATCCGGGGGAGGTAAGGTGGGCTGAGATGGTGCCACTGGTACAGTGTTGCATCTCATGGAGTATGACAATAATAATAGGAAGAAATAATAAGAAGAAATATTCCCCTATATATCTTTATACTCACATAATACTTTATACATCATATATATATATGCAGTATAAGAATTATACGAGTATAATAACCCGGAATATCCCTCCTCACCCTCATCACTCACTCAGCTCCATGGACTGTGGGAGTATCTCATAGTCATCTACTGCTCCAGCCTCCCCACGTCACCTCCGATGGTGACGCCACCATCCCTTCACACTGTAACCACCACTCACTGTACTGCTGAAAAAATGTATATATAAACATAGCTCCTGTACAAAGGAGGATTATAGGCCCTTGACCCTAAAAATATAGAAAAGATCCTCCAGTGTGACTGACACTGGTCTACATCTGGTGGAGGCGAGGAGGCTGTAGGTGGTTGGTGCCACCGGTACAGTGTTGGGTCTCACAGGGTATAACAATAATCATAATTTTTTTTTTTTTTTTTTTATTGAGGCTGTATTTATACTGTCCATAGCATGTAAGCTGCTGATAAGTTATTTGATTGTCTGCATTTCAGTAGCAGATAGATAGTCTGTTGGTACGTTTAGTAGCCTATGTTAGTTTTTTTGGGCCCTCTTGGCATTGTATTTTTGTTCTATTCTTATTACTATGTTAGTTGTTTTCTTAAGCTTCTATGTTAGTGTTTTGGGGTTTTATTGGGAAGAGTTTTCCGCTTTTTTCTACTTAATTCTACTTAATTCTATACTAGCCTATTTTATTTACATGTCCATAGGCCTGTACATAATAGGTAATAATTCCCTTACGTATCTTTATACTTGCATAATGCGTTATGCATCACATATATAAGGGGGATGGTGTCCATGACGACAGCTGGGATGCCTACCTTGATTGAAGCATAATAATATGGAGGCTTCATCCCAAATTACCTTCAGATAACATTAAGGCATTGACTGAAGAACTCAGTCAATCCATAATTGGCACTCGGTAAAAGTGCCTACATTGGGCACTGACCCAAAACCAGGGGGAGAGGAGAGGTGCGGGTGGGGGTGGGGGAGGGGGGTGGTGGTGGCTGGGAATTGCACCAGAGGAGAAAATAAAGGGGTGGAATAATGGTTGGGTGTTGGAGTATTATGTCCGGGCAACATCTAAGGTCACATCAGGACGGGTACCGACTTGTGACAGTGCGCACTCATGGCGACTTTATAGTGCTGCCCTTACTGGGAGACCAGGCTGTTAGCACCATGACCTGACATCCCATTCAGTCACATTATCCTGACACTGAGACAACCAATCCTTGCCCTATCCTAATAATGTTGAGCGCCTGGCTAGGAAGCTACAAGTATACATTTTAAAGTCATTGGTTTGACTTGACCAGGGTTCGTTCAAATCCCATGACCTACCAAAACTCACCAGAGGAGAAAGCGTAGGGGTGGAATAATGATGTTGACTGTGAGAGTACGCACTCATGGTGGCTTTATAGTGTTGCCAGACCAAGAAACCATGCTACCAATTCAATGTCACTACACCTTACACAGTCACATTATCCTGACACTGAGCCAACCACTCCTTGTCCTATCCTAGTATTGCCAAGCAGGAGTTGCGGTAGTGATATTTAAAAGTTTCCTTTTGGTTTTACTCAGCCAGGGATTCGAACCAACCACCTCTCCCACACGGGAAACAGGCACCTTACGCATTTGGACTTCCTGTCTGGTTGCATCCGTGGATATATGAACATTTGCACACAGCATAGAAAACCACTTGGATTCCCAAATCCAATTTTCCAACTCTGATATTTAAAGCTGCATAGCCCGATGAAGTATCAAATTTTCAAAACCTAAACAATTATCTAGATTTGATTCTCCACATCTAATTTAGATAATGATACACTTATTGAATATTTGTTTCCGCATAGAAGGGAATACTGATTCAATTTAATATAACATGTTAGTGTTACTGCAGAAGCCTATGGTGTCAGAGTTTTGGCGTGCTTGCCAAAACTAATTTGGCAGGTTTACAACTCAAATATCACAACGCTTAGCCATTTTAAATAAAAGTTAGTTCAAACTAAAATATAGTAGATTATACTAATCAATCTAATATAATTATCTCAGAAAGATTACAGAAATTCTAAACCATCGGACTAAGCAACTTTAAGCCAAAAAAATCTGACAAGTTTCAGCTGCGAGCAGATTGTGGCAAGTGGCGCCACCTAGGCCAGCGGAAATGGAAGGAACTAGAGGTGGCGCTGGTCCCACAAGTTAGTGATAATTCATAGAACCAACCCGGCCAGCACTCAATCATAGGCTTATTAAAGCTGCTTAGTCCGATGAAGCATCGCATTTTCAAAACCCAAACAATTATCTCAAATTGATTCTACATATATAACTTAGGTAATGATGCAGTTCTTCACCATTTTTTGCTACATAGAAGGGAATACCAAATCAATTTAACAGAACCTGTTACTGCTGAAGTCTATGGTGTCAGAGTTTTGACAAGCTTGCCAAAACTAATTTGACATTTTTACACTTTAAACATCTCAAAACTTAACCATTTAAAATAAAAGTTACTTCAAACTAAAGTAAGGTAGGCTATAACAATCAATTTAATATATTTGTCTCAGAAAAATTACAGAAACTCAAAACCATTGGACTATGCAACTTTAAAATATACATTCACAATTGCTTGATTGCTTGTTTGTGGTTTTAAGCAGGTGTCAGCACCCAAGTCAATATTCGTGGCGAGGAAGTGTTTAAACTTTGTTCTGTCGTATTATTATTATTTACCCATTGCTTTTACACAAATGTAAAAGCTTACACTCAATTATAAAATTTGTGTCAAATGACTTAGTGTCATAAAATAAAATAAATAGTTAAAATATCGAATTCCTCGAGAAGTCTATTTCACGCATGCGCGTCCTGGTGTATGCTGTTACTGATACCCTAGTCACACTATGCTCTTGGAATCACTTGCGACCACCTTGCGACCACCAAAAAGGGCCGGTCGCAAGTGAACGCCAGTGGTCGCTGACCATTTTGGACCATTTTGGTCGCAAGGTGGTTGCAGCTGCTGCACCAAAAAAACGTATTGTGACCAAAACCATCTTCAGCACTTGTAAGCAGTCGTCAAGCAGTCACCAAGTGGTCGCCAGCCAGTCGCACACTCAGTGGGGGCATTTTGGTCACTGCCGACCAGTCGCCGAGCGATCGCCGACCATTGTTTTCCCCGCCTTTTTTTGCTTTGGTCGCAAGGTCATAGTGTGACTGAGGCCTATGTACTCCCCAAATAGGGATGTAGAAGGCAGAGATGTGCCGATTCGGGTCTAATTGCTGTTTACCCAAGTGGTGCCCACCACACAGCTTACAAGTGGGGGAAGATTTACATCTCTCATTTATTCATGTGAGGCCATTTGGTTTTTGTGTACATGTCATTCCCCTCTTTATTTTGTTGTTGTTGAAGATTTATACTGCCTATCATGGATAAGCCTGAATAGGCTTGTTTCCACCATTAGACAGTTTGTCGATAGAAAGCCCGAGCCTACACTTTTACCGACCCAAGGGATTTTTAACCTCCCACACCACATAGACATGGTATGAGAGCAACTGGCCTTTGATGATGCTGTAAGTTATACACAGCGGTGGAAATCCAAATTGGCAGAGATGGGGGCATGGGGAATCGAACCACCGACCTTCAGATTAGGAGTTTGACCTAGAAAAAAGTCAGACACTATAACCACTCCGCCACAGAGAACACCACATCCAATGTTTGGGTATCCAAGCAAGATGGTTTTTATCTCCTCGATTTAAACTGATTATTTCCACCATGACTCACTCAAACACATACACTCACACACACTTTCACACACTCACACTCACTCACTCACATACATTCACACTCTCAAACATACACTTACTCAACCACATACACACACTCACTTAGAAACGCTCTCACACACTCACTCACACATTTTCACACTCGCACACTCACTCCTACTTTCACATTCTCAAAGACACTCACTCACACACATACACTCACATTCACTCATACACATTCATACTGTCAAACACATACACACTCACACACATAAACTCACACACGTTCATGCACTTACACTAACACTGCAACCACTCACAATCACACACTCATATTCACTCACTCAGTCATACACCCGTCTACCACCCACACACATTTACACACTCACACACATCCACTCATACTTATACCCACCCACACCCACACATATTTACACACACATCCACTCAGACTTACACCCACTCACTCACACCCACCCACTCACACACTTATACCCACACCCACACACGCACACACATTTACACACACACTCACACACATCCACTCATACATACTTATACCCACCCACACCCACACATATTTACACACACATCCACTCAGACTCACACCCGCTCATTCACACCCACCCACTCACACACTTATACCCACACCCACACACACACCCATTTACACACACACTCACACACATCCACTCATACTTATACCCACCCACACCCACACATATTTACACACTCATCCACTCAGACTCACACCCACTCACTCACACCCACCCACTCACACACTTCTACCCACACACGCACACACATTTACACACACACTCACACACATCCACTCAATCACACCCAGCTACACGGTGTAAACCCCCTCGAGTACACATGGAATGATAGATATACCTCTAATTAACAAATGACCCAATCACAGCCACAGCTGAACTCCAAACTCCATATGGACATGCATTAAAGTCGGTCAAGCCTCAACACACTCACGCAACTAAATGATACAAGTACGCGCTCACATTCTTTATTCATTGCCTAATTATAATAGTGGCCAGGTGTGGCGCTTTGGTTCGAGGCTTTGTTTTCATCTTGCAGCTCTGCCCATAGCGAGGTAGGTGAGGTGTGCTTCGGGGGAGGGGGTCGGCGGGGGGGGGGGGGGGGGGGGGGGGGGTGGGGGGGGAGGGGCAGGAGGGAGGGGAAGGGGGTGGGGATGGGGGAGGGGGAGAGGGGGAAGGGGTGAAAGGGGGGAGGGGTGATATGAGAGGGTGGGGAAAGAGGGGGGGGTGGGGGAGGGAGGACGGGAATGGGAGGGGGAATAGGGGAGGGTGGGGAAAGAGGGGGATGGGCGGGGGAGGGGAGAAGGGAGTGGGAGGGGGAATAGGGGAGGTTGGGGGAGGGGAGGGCTGGGGAGAGTTGGAGAAGGAAGAATGAAGGGGGTGGGGTAGAAGGGGAAGGGAGTGGGGACAGGGGGAGGAGGGAGAGGAAGGGGACAGGAGGGGTGTGAGAGGGGAGGAGATGGGGGGAGGGAGGGAGAGGGGGCGGGGAGAGGGAGCTGGGGAGGGCGGGGGAGGGAGGGAAGGATGGAAGGGGGGGGGAGGGGGGAGCGGGAGGGGGCGGGGGGGGGGGAGGGGGGGGGGAGGGGGGGGAGCGGTGGGGGGGAGGGTGGGGAGGGGGGAGGGGGGGGGAGGGGGGGGGGAGGAGGGGGGGGGGAGGGAGAGTGGGAGGGGGGGGGGGGAGGGGGAGGGGGAGGGAGGGGGGGGGGGGAGGGGGAGGGGAGGGAGGGGGGGAGGGGGAGATGGGGGTGGTGGAGGGAGGGGGGGAGGGGGGGGGGGAGGAGGGGAGGGGGGGTGGGGGAGGGGGAGGGGGGAGAGGGGGGGGGGGGGAGAGGGGGGAGGGGGGGGGGGGGGGGGGGAGGGAGGGGGAGGGGGGGGGGGAGGGGGAGGAGGGGAGGGGGAGGGGAGGGGGGAGGGGGGCGAGGGGGGAGGGGGGGGGAGGAGGGGGGTGGGGGGAGGGGGGGGAGGGGAAGGGGGGGGGGAGGGGGGAGGGGGGGGAGGGGGGGGGGAGGGGGAGGGTGGGGGGGAAGGGGGGGGGGGGGAGGGAGAACGGAGGGAGGGGAAGAGGAGGGAGAGGAAGGGCGTGGGGAGAGGTGAGGGAGGGGAAGGGGGTTGGGGAGAGGGGAAGAAGGGGAAGAATTAAAGGGGTGAAGAGGTGGGAGGAATGGAGGAGGAGGGAGGAGGGTGTAATGGGGTGGGGGAGAGTTAGGGAGGGGAAGGGAATGAACAAGTGTGTGTTTGGTGGGGGGGGGGGGGGGGGGGTGGGGGGGGGGGGTGGGGGGGGGGGGGGGGGGGGGGGGGGGGGGGGGGGGACCTCTTCCCTGTGGCCACCAGTGAGTTTTATCTGGGTTAATAGGTTTGGTCCGTGCTGTGTGACAGGTAGACGCCGGGTAAAAAGGCACCCTGTCAACGTATCGGCTTACATAGCGAGAATCGACGAGAGTTCACAAAACGCGCGGTGAATGTTATCAGCAAATCTACAAGCCTGTGTGTATGTATCTTTGACTGACCGGGATTGAGCTTTGTCTGTGTTTGTGTGTTAATTTGCTGTTGCTCTTTTTTTTCCGTTCAGATTTTACCTGAAGTGTGTTTACGACATTTATTTAGATAATTACCATGTGTGTATATAGGGTATGCACTGACGTCACGCTAAGCGGAAGTGCGGCCATTGTGGCGATAGTAACCACAATAATAACACACTGCCACAGTGCAAACTCAATGGCTATGAGCAATCTTCCTCCAGAAAAGGTTAAATATCTCTAAAACCACAACACCTAGAAACAAACTGATTGGAATACACATAGAAAACATGTTTACCAAAAAGATTATATTAAATTGATACGGTTAGGGTTATGGATTTCTATTAAATTTGAATAAAACTGGCGTTTTGCACTGCGCATACCGGCATACTCAATCGAGTCAATGCATTGTCAATGGCAGTGAACAATCTTCAGACAGAAAAAGTTAAATATCTCTAAAACTACAACACCTAGAAACAAACTGATTGGAATACACATAGAAAACATGTTTACCAAAAAGATTATATTAAATTGATACGGTTAGGATTCTGGATTTCTATTATTTTGAATTAAAACTGACGTTTTGCACTGCGCATGACACCGGCAAAACTCAATGCATTGCCAATGATCGTGAGCAATCTTCATACAGAAAAGTGAAATATCTCTAAAAACCACACCACCTAGAAACAAATTGCTTGGTACACATATAGAAAACATATTCAATGAATAGATTATATTAAATTATAATACGGTTAGGGTTCTGGATTTCTATTAATTTTGAATGAAATAGACGCTTTGCACTGCGCGTACAGGCAAACTCTATGGGTTGTTTACTGTTGGATATTGCCACAATGGCCGCGCATCCGGTTGATGACATCACGTGAATACCCTATATACTCCCAATATATATATATATATATATATATATATATATATATATTTGTTGTTATTGGTTAAAGTCAGGCTATGTAGTAAAAGAGGAAGCCAAGACGGATGTTGGTGAAAATCCTTAATTTATTGATGAGGCTCCTGGCCGAAGAATAAGCGCCCTACCTATACAAAACTAAAAGTAATAAATGGATGTGTACTGGCAAAGATGGCCGGCTGTAGTCCGTGGACTAGGCGGTGAGGACGGCAGCTGCACCGGAAGGGTCCTGGCCCACAGCAAATAAAAATACAAAGCAGACAGGTGGATAATTATTCAGTCGTACAATAATAAATAAATAATAATTATAAGATATATGCCTCCGCCAATGTATATTCGTATAATAGATTATGCCACACACAGGCATATATATATATATATATAATGGGGTAAGGTGGTGTAGTGTGATGGTGTATGATGTGATGTGGCGTACTGTGATGTGGTGTGATGTGCATGGTGTTGCTATGTGGTGTGGTGTTGTAGTGTTGTGGGATAATAGGGTATGCTGTTGTAGTGTGGTCTTGAATAATGGGGTATGGTGGAGTAGTGTATATGTATATATATATATATATATATATATATATATAGATATATATATATATATGGCCGTAATCGATTAACATGACCCTGGTGACTTGGGTCACCCGAGTCATCAGAATTCCCAATCGGACACCGCAAATACACATGCCGTGTTCAAAATGACCCGACCCCAGTAACCCACCTCTTGGCTGGGGTTTGCTAGGAACGATGACATCACATTTGCACTGGTACCATCCTGCAGGATAACAGCAACCATTACCAGTCATACATCTTTCTTTTTGTTAATAACCTAGATTCGTGAAATGGAAATATAACTAAACGATGCCATCATAAAATACTTTAATTCCTATTTTGTTGTAGTTATATCAGTTATTTAAGAAAAAGGTTTTTTGATTAAGCCACCATTTTTTCCACCCCGAGCGTGGAGAAGCGTATTCGATTATTCAACCCCAGTATGTAGGATGTGCGTTTGCGCCAAAAAGTGGCTCGGGTGACCCGAGTTGATTAATCGATTATGCCCTATATGATCCTGCCATCATTGTGCATTTCCATAAGCATCCCATCCCAATGCATTCATATATACACATATATATATATACATTGTATATACATGAATATATATATATTTATATATGTGATAAATAACACCACACCACATTGCAACACCCTACACCATCACACCACGACATCACATCATACAATACCGCATCACATTACAACACCATACCATATCAGACAATATCACACACCACCGTATCACACCATACAAGACCACACTATACCAGCACACCCCATCATATAACACTACACCACATTACAACGCCATACACCATCACACCACAGTGCAGTATACCACCACACCCTACACCACCATGCCCTACTATTCAAGACCACACTACATCACCATACCCCATTATCCAACACATCACACCACAGTACACCACAGCACATCATACTACACCAAATTACAACACCATGTCCCATCACACAACAGTACAGCACACCACCATGCCACATCATAGTACACCACATTGCAACATCATGTCACAGCACACCGCATCACAGTACACTACACAACATAATACAACACCACCAAACCCATGATCCAACACCACACTACGCCACCCCACCACATAACAACACCATCCCCATCACATCACATCACAGTACACCACACCCGCTCATACAACACCACAATACACCATCATACCCCATCATGTAAAACCACACTACACCACCATACCCCATCATACAACACCACACTACACCACCTAACTCTGCCTTACACAGCTGAACCCTTCGCCCTTACCCAGCCCCCTACCGTGGCAGGCCCAGTGCACCGACCACCAACACCTCTGTGCTGGTAGCACAGATTGCCTTATTCATTGTCCCCAGCTGTGTACACCTGGACTTCTTCACTTGGGAGATCGCTTTACAAAAGTTGCAACGAGAGGACCAAACCGGATGGCCGAATCGAAAAGCACACTGGTTGGATTCCCATGTGGAAGGATGGGGGCTCAAACCGATGACATATATCTAAGCAATTATTGTCGCTACCTAGGCTGGCGCTTGGCGCTTGGTGTTTGCCGTTAATAGGATTGAGTATGGGCTGGTTCGCTCAATATCAGGTTAATGTGACAGGGTGGGAAATCGGGTCATGGTGCTGGCAGCCTTGTCTCCCAGTGGGGCAGCACTCGCCGTGAGTACGCACTGTCACGAATCGGTACCCGTCCTGATATGACCTTAGATGTTGCCAGTACATAGAACTACAAGAATCAAATCTTCACTTGGGAGATTTACCAAAGTTGCAATGAGAGAATCAAACGGGATGGCCGAATCGAAAAGCGCATTAGCTGTATTCCCATGTAGAAGGTTGTGGGCTCAAACCAATGACTTAGATAAGCAATTATTGTCGCTACCTAGGCTGGCGCTTGGCGTAAATAGGATAGGGTAAGGGCTAGTTCGCTCAATATCAGGTTAATGTGACAGGGTGGGAAATCAGGTCATGGTGCCGGCAGCCTGGTTGCCCAGTGGGGCAGCGCAATAAAAGGTGGTACTCATTCTGATATTACCTTAGATGTTGCTATGGTGTAAAAACCCAACAAAGAAACAGGTACAACTTGAACTTTGTGCACAAAGGAAAGTCAATATTGTAGGCGCTGGGTGTGTGGATGTTGTTTTTTGTGTCCCCTATTCACGATAGATGTCATGTCACAAACCCATTTCAACCGTCTTAGTTTAAATACAAACCAACGCCAGCGCATTGGTGATTTAGGAAACATTGACAACACAAGTGTAAATATCTCTTTCTTCTTCATTTAAAAAAAAAGAATCGCTTACCTTGCATATTTGTGACAATCTTATACGGCATAGATGTATGGCTAGGCTTATTCTGAAGCTGCATTCAAGTTTAATGTTGAATCATTCGATGGTCTTCAGTTTCTGTCATAGTAAAACATATATATATAATATATAGATTATACAGATTATATAGATTATATATTGTATATATTATATAAATTATATATATTATATAAATTATATATATATAATATATAAAATATATAATATATGTGATGTATAAGAATTAATTATACATAATATATTATATATATTATATATATACATTATATATGTTATGTATAATTAATTGGCGTTCTCTGTGGTGGAGTGGTTAGAGTGTCTGGCTTTTTTCTAGGTCAGACTCCTAATCTGAGGGTCGGCGGTTCAATTCCCCGTGCCCCCAGCTCTGCCAATTTGGATTTCCATCGCTGTGTATAACTTACAGCGTCATCAAAGGCCGGTTGCTCTCATACCATGTCTATGTGGTGTGGGAGGTTAAGCATCCCTTGGGTCGGTAAAAGTGTAGGCCCGGGATTTCTATCGACCAGCAGTGGAATGAGGAAGACCAGTCGTCTATGACTGAAATTTCCCCTGCTTAAACAACTAATGGACAAAAAAATAAAAAATAAAAAAAAGAATTATTATACATCACATATATTATATATATATATATATTATATATAATTTATTTAATTTATATAATATATACAATATATATAATATATATAATCCATATAATCTATATATTATATATATTATAGAATGTATAAGTGATTATGCGTATATAAAAGGGGCAGAGCTCTAACCTAATAATTATGATTATTAGTATTTATTATTACTTCTCGACTATTATGTCCAATCATTGACTTGCCTGTATTTGCCCCGGTGTTCCCTACACCAGCGCCACCACCAGCCAGTCCCGGCTTGTGTGCGTGCCAGGCAGTCATTCTCAGCCCCGATTTCAAACTTTTACCGGTAAGCATGTATTAATATTATGCTTAGCCATGATGCAAATAAAGTGTCCTACCCATCACCTCCTTGTCTCTCTCCTTTTGGCGTAGCCCAACTTTATATATATTATATATATATTATATATATTATATATATATTATACATATTACATATATTACATATATTACATATGTTACATATATTATATATATTATATATATTACTATATTTATATATTATATATATTTGATATATTATATATATTAAAGTTGCATAGTCCGATGATTTCGAATTTCTATAATTTGTTGGTTAAATATATTATGTTGATTGCTATAATCTACTTTACCTTTGTTTTAAGTAATCTTTATTTTAAATGGCTAATGTTTTAGATGCCCGCGGGTTCGAACCCTGGTCGAGTCAAACCAATTACTTAAAAATGTGTACGTGTAACTACCTAGCCTGGCGCTCTATTATTAGGATAGGGCAAGAAGCAGTGACATGAGGAAGATCAATTGGTTGGTAGGTGTAATATATGTTGATGTCGACACTGTGAGATCCAGTTTGCAACTGTCTTGATTTAGAACGTTCTCTCATGACGTAGCCCTGTGCCACACTGGGGACATTCGGATAACAACACAACTGAAACACACATACATTACAGTAGGTTCGTTGTTGGAGTTTTACATCCTGGCAACATCTAAGGTCATATCAAGACGAGTACCGACTTGTGACAGTGCACACTCATGGCAACTTTATAGTGCTGCCCCACTGGAAGACCAGGCCGCCAGCACCATGACTCAATGATCAATTGTTCGCGATTGAAATTTCCCCTGCTCAAGCAATTAATGTACAAACAAAATCACATGCAAAATTAATTTAGGAAAACACTTCAAAACTCTGATACCATAAGCAGAAGCATTAGCAGGTTGTAATAAATTCACTTAGTACAGTATGACACCGTTATAACGCGATCGTTTAAGGTCTATACAATGCGATCTCGATAAAAATTGGGGTTGCGTTAAATCGGGGTTCACTTTACTGAATTACCTTTGGATTAAAGAATACTTGGTCCAATGAATCATTGCGTTATATTCGAATTCGTGTTAAATCGGGGTGCCTTATTATGGGGTTTCACTGTGTTTCCTTCTATGCAATGACAACTGATTAATAAGTTTACCAGTATCTAAGTTAGATAGATACATATAATCAAACCTGAATAAGGGGAGCGGGGCGTAGCTCAGGTGGTAGAGTGTCCACCTGTGATTGAAGGTTTGGATCATCTGATCGATCCTACTCAGTGGACACATTTGGAGTCTGGGCTATTTTTCGTTCCAATCAGTGGTCCACAACTGGTTCATCAAAGGTTGTGGTATGTGCTGTCCTGTCTGTGGGAAAGCGCATATCAAAGACCCATAAGAGCACTAAGAACCACCCGGAGTGTCTGTCAACTGTCATAATTCACTTGTCCGTTCTGATGAGACTTAAGATGTGGCTAGGACGTAAAACATCCAGTTACTTTTTACCGGACATGACTGTGACGCATGCGTGAAATGTGATACGGAAACACTCTTAAATATAATGCTGCAGACCTTCGGCCTCCTCTAACTTACTCCAACACACTACCACATACACTACCACACACACTACCACACCACACACACTACCACACCACACACACTACCACACACACACACTACCACACACACTACTACACATGATACCGCACATGCATACTAGTACTACACATACTGACACACACTACCACACATGCTAGAGCGCGGGCGTCGAGTGCGGGAGATCGGGAGTTCGGTCCCCGGTCGAGTCAAACCAATGGCTTTCAAAATTGATACTTGTCGCTCGGCATTAGTAAGATAGGACTAGGACTGGTCAGCTCAGTGTCAGGATAATGTGACCAAGTGGGATATCGGGTCATGGTGCTGGCGGCCTGGTTTCCCGGTTTCTAAAGTCACCATGAGTGTGCACCGTCACAAGTCGGCACCCGTCCTGATATGACCTTAGATGTTGCTAGGTCGTAAAACAACAACAAACCAAACAAACACACACTACCACACACACACTCCCACACACACTAATGCATCCTATCACACACACTATCGCACACACTACCACACACATCCACACACACTCACTACCACACACATTCACACACTACCACATACATGTGCACACTACCATGCATACTCCCACACTACTACTACACACTACCACACACACACCACCACACACACTCCGACACTATTACATACAACACACACTCCACACACACACTACTACCCCCCCCCCCCCATACACACACACCCCACAGCCCTAGATGCGCCGCCCCAATTGAGACTATTTACGACAGCGCCTTAGCGTTTGGCGAGCCACTTGCGCCCGGCTCATGGCCTACCTATTAGGGTTTTAACACTAATCTGGTCGTGCTGGTGAGTGGGCAGGGGGCGCCACCCTTTCTCACAGCCTGGCTTTACGAGCCGCCACCATACCCCCACACCCCAACACCCACCTCGCCCCCCACACTCTACCCCCACAACCCCGATAATGCGCCAATTGTATTTACAGTCACGTCCCCTGCGCCGATGGTCGCCGCCGAACGCTGGACACGTGGTCACGTGGTACTTGGATGGTCACGTGGTGTGCTTGCTGTTTGGGGCGGTGTGCGACGAAATGGTCAGTTGATTTTATTTATTTTTTTTTTGGGAGGGTTTTTTAGCAGAACAAAATTAAGGAATTAAAATGTATGAAATATTGTTGTTGCTCTTGTTTAATTAAAGCTGTATTGTCCGATGAAAACATCAAATTTTTAATACCCAAACAATTATCTAGATTTGATTCTACATATCAAACTAAGATATTTGTGCCTTTATTAAACATTTATCGCCAGATAGAAGGGAATACAGAGGCAATTTAATTTAACTTGTTACTGCAGAAGTCTATGGTGTCAAAGTTTTGGTGGGTTTGCCAACATTAATTTGGCATGTTTGCACTTCAAATATCTCAAAAGGTAGCCATTTAAAATAAAAATGACTGCAAAGTATAGTGATGTAGATTATGACGAGTAACCTAATGTATTTATCTTAGAAAATGACAGGAACTCAAAATCATCTGACTATGCAACTTTAACCATTCACCGATTCGTGACTTGGGAATATTCACCGCTTGTAAATTAACAGTAATTCACGAATGGTCCACGTGGGTAAGCAGCCCAGCTTCCCATGTGGATGTTCATGGGTTCGATTCGTGGCGGAGTCAAACCAAAGACCTACCAAATTGATACTCGTTGCCTTGGCTGGCACTCAACAGTATTACTAAGATAGGGTTTTAACTGGCTGGCTCCGTGTTAGGATAAATAGTGTGACTGAGTGCGATATCATGTCATGGTGCTGGTGTCACGGTATCCCAGTAGGGCAGCTGTATGAAGCTATCATGAGTGTGCACCTGTCTTGGGGTATTGCTAGGACTTTAAAAAGGCCAATAAACAAACAATAGGTTGGCACCAGTTTTGAGGTTACTTTCAATGTTGCTTGGATGCAGTCACCCTTTATATTGCTAGGATGTAAACCCAAATAAACAACCAATATATAGTACACGTCATGAGAAAACCTCATGTTGCTAGGCTGTAAAACACCAGTAAACAGACAACAGGTTGGTACCCGTCCTGAGGTAACCTCAAATATTGCTAGGACATAAAACCCCAATAAACAAACAACAGGTTGGTAGCCATCCCCAGGTTACCTCAGATGTTGATGGATATAAAACCCCAATAACCAAACAATAGATTGGTACTTGTCCTTAGGTAACTTCAAATGAATCTAGGATATAAAACCCCAATAAACAAACAACAGGTTGGTACCCATCCTGAGATAACCTCAGATATTGCTAGGACATAAAACACCAATAAACAAACAGCAGGTTGATACCTGTACTGAGGTAACTTCAAATGGTGCTATGATATAAAACCCCAATAAGCAAACAGAAGTTTGGTACTCGCCCTGAGGTAACCTCAGATGTTGCTAAGACCTAAGACCCCCAATCATTCACTCAGCCTTCATTGAAAGAAATGGAGAGTGAGTGACTCGGGAGTCAAGGTCAGTTTGACAACTGTGGAGCTATACGGGAAGGTAGACAGACGCACCCGACCTCTACGAATCTCCCAGTTATCGGTGAAATAGCTGGTGTCAAACCAATGCCTTACAAAAGTGGTACTTGTCACGACGTAGCCTGGTGCTCAGCATTACTAGGTTAGGGAAAGGACTGGTTAGCTCATTGTCAGGATAATGACCCTGAGTGGGAAATCGGGTCATGGTGCTGGCAGTCGGGTAATGATGCTCTCAGTGGGGCAGCACTATAAAGTCGCCATGAGTGCGCACTGTCACAAGTCTGTACCTGTCCTGATATGACCTTAGGTGTTACCAGGACATAAAACTCAAACAATCCAACTGTAATGTTGAGCACCAGAAAAAGTAACGAGAAATACCAATTGTTATAAGCCTTTGAATTGATTCGGTCTGGGATTGAACCCATGACCTGCAGGCCGCATGGGAAGCATGTCACTGATATGAACCTTCCATTGTGAGCGCAGGTATGCACACGCACACGCACGCAAACGCGCACACGCAAACGCGCACGTGCATGCGTAGTTATCTTTTTACAATGTATCTAAATAGAAATGCCACTTTTGGTAGCGTTTCTCTTAATTTGCGTTAACATGTTGTAAAATAGCATGTATGAAGATAATATAACAATTACAATCAATATGTCACGCCCAGCATATATGTGATATATAACACATTATGCGAGTATAAAGACACGGAAGGGAATTATTATCTATTTTATTGGCCCAATTATTCTATACCTCTTCCTCTGCTCGACGGTGGCGCCGCCACCGGTTCCCATTGTCACTACCAGGCGCGCTAAACTGCCACTAGCAATATCCCCACTCAGTCACGTTATCTTGATGCTGAGCAAACCAGTCCTTATCCTATTCTAGAAATGCAGAGCGCCAGGTTATGGTGCAGTCACACTACGACGCTTCTCCCGGCGACCCGTCAGCGTTGAAAATAAAATCTTGCGCGTCGAGAAACGTCCAACTTTTCTGCGGTTTGGGAAAAGATCGGCGTCAGCGCGGCGCATTATGCGCGCGCGGCCAACGTGTGTCGACACGTTGGGGAAAAAAAAAAAGAAGTTTGGCCCGACGTCTTCATCTAACCTTAAATGTTGCTAGGGCATAAAACAAAAATGCCCCAGTTTGCCACAACGTGTGAGCAACGACCCTCCCGCGCGCGCACCGTCTTCCTAGCGTTCCCATAATGTTATTCCGGCGCATCCAACGCATCGCGACGCGCGCCTAACGTCCTTACCCATATATTTGCGCGCGCTGCCGGTCATTGTTTTTTTTTTTACACGCTTAAAACCTTGGGCGACCGGCAACGCGCGCCGACGTTGTCCGCCGACCATCAACGTCAAGGATAGTGTACCGACGTGTACCGACGCGCTCATAACGCGCCACCAGCGCGTCCAGACGTTTCACTTATTATCGCCCAAAATCACTACACGTTGCCGTGTCGCCGGCGAGAAGCGTCATAGTGTGACTCGAACCCACGACCTTCCAACATGGAAAGCGAGCCAGAGTTTTTAGCGATCCGGTATGTGTGAGAGCAGTGTGAGTGCCAGTGGTTGGGTTGGTTGTTGGAGTTTTACACCCTGGCAACATCTAAGGTCATACCAGGACGGGTACCAACTTGTGACAGTGCGCACTCATGACAACTTTATAGTGCTGCCCCACTGGGAGATCAGCCCACCAGCACCATGACCCGATATCCCACATATTATCCTGATAATGTGCTAACCAGTCCTTGCCCTATCCTAATAATGCCGAGCACCTGTCTAGGTAGCGACAAGTATCAATTCTTAAGTCATTGGTTTGACTCGACCGGGCTCAACTCATTCGGCCATCCCGTCTGGTGAGTGCCAGTGAGATCATAGTCGCATGTTCGGGGAAGTGTTAGTAGCGGTACCTCATGCTGGAAGCATTACACGGGCGGCTGCAGTTCATGATCCAAACACCGAGTCACTAACAATCCACATATTTTCCCCACCAATGTAAATAAGCGCGTGTCAAACTAGCAATCCCGAACAACCATCATCTCATAGGTACCAAGTCAATGGGTGACTTGGTTATGCTTTAGCTAATGAATGGCATGCGTCAGTCTCCTGTTACCAAACCACCGCAATGTACATGGACAGCTTTTCAATGTACAAACTGTATTTGTTTCATTAAATTTTTCCTCCGATGACAGGTCACCAGCTATATCAGGAGGACATTGGTTTTGATGTAAAGTTGTCCAGTAAAAACAGGTGAAATTATATGCAACTACTATTTGTTGGTTGGTTGTTAGAGTTTTACGTCCTGGCAACATCTAAGGTCGCATCAGGACAGGTACCGACTTGTGACAGTGAACACTCATGGCAACCTTATAGTGCTGCCCTACTGGGAAATCAGGCTGCCGACACCATGACCTGATATCCCACTCAGTCACATTATCCTGACACTGAGCCAACCAGTCCTTGCCCTATCCTAATAATACCGAATGCCTGGCTAGGAAGTGACATGTATCAATTCTTAAGTCATTGGTTTGACTCGACCAAGGTTCTAACCCAAGGGTTCGAATTCCACGATGTACCAAAACGAGAGACGGACGCTCAACCTATTCGGACATCCCGTTTGGTCGTCAGTGGAGGGTAAATGTGTTGGTGGGGGGAAGGGGGATTTGGGGAAGGGAGAAGGGAGAAGGGGAGAAGGGAACTATCTCCCCGATTGTAGAGGTATTACAGTAGAAGGACTTCCCCCTAGTTACTGGCGGAGATGCCATTACTGAGGACGGCTAGGTTCACAAGGGTCTGACGATTCACAATCACCCCCACCAGCCGACCTACTCACTCACCCACTAACGCAGTCATCCGCCAACGTGAACAGTAATACACGCCAATATAGTGCGCAGCGTCCGGGCGCAACTCTTCCCACAATACCTCACTTCTGGGGTACCCAGCAACTCTTCCCACAATACCTCACTTCCGGGGTCCCCAGAGTTGGTATCTTCGCAGATTCGAGTCAGGTGCCCTTGTTTGTTTGAGTTTTACATCCTGGCAACATCTAAGGTAATATCCTGAATGAGTTGAGCATCCGTCTCCCATTGTGGTGGATCGTCATGGAATTTGAACCCATGTGCTTCAAACCCTGGTCGAGTCAAGGAAATGACTTAAGAATTTATTCTTGTCACTTCCTAGCCAGCCGCTCAGCATTATTACTATTAGGATAGGGCAAGGACTGGTTGGCTCAGTGTTAGGATAATGTGCCTGAGTGGGATATCAGGCTGGCAGCCTGGTCTCCCAGTGGGGCAGTACTATAAAGTCACCATGAGTGCATGCTGTCACAAATTGGTACGTGTCCTGATATGACTTTAGATGTTACCAAGACATAAAAATCCAACAACCAACCAATCTAAGGTCATATCAAGACGGGTACCGACTTGTAACAGTGCACCCTCATAGCGACATTATAGTGCTGCCCAAAGGGAGACCAGGCCGCTGGCACCATAACCTGATATCCCCCTCAGTCACATTATCCTGACACTTATCGCTAACCAATCCTTGCCCTATCCTAATAATATCAAGCACCAGGCTAGGAACCGACAAGTACACATTTTTGTAAGTCATTTGTTTGACTCGACCGGGAATCGAACCCTGTCCTTCTGCATGGGAAGCCTGAGCTCTACCGATGCGGTCTGGTCAGGAGCTCTTGAGTAAGGTATAGGGTTCTGGATGGGAATGGGTTTTGCACTGCACTGCAATTACTGAGTTAGTGGCTGGTGGTGCGGTACAATCTGATAATACCTGCCTTCAATGGACAACTCTGCATCATGGAGGCTGCTGTCCTGACATACAAATCACGTGTCCTGTCATCAGAGGGGCAGTTAAAGTTGCATAGTCCGATGGTTTTTGGTTTTCTGACAAAGGTATATTAGGTTGATGACATAACCTATCTTACTTTTAGTTTCACATTTACTTTGATTTAAAATGACTATCTTGGGAGATACTTGAATCACAATTAATTTTGGCGTCCTTGTCAAAACTCTGACCACCTAGGTTTAAGCAGTAATGGGTTCTATTAAATTAATTTATTAAGCATATATTGCTACATAGAAGAGCATACACAATGCATCAGAATCTGAGTTAGATATATAGGTTCAAATCTAGATAACTATTTCGCTTTCAAAAATTTGATATTTTTATCAGACTATGCAAATATAAAGTAGTCTGATGAGGCATAACATTTTCAAGGGCAAAGCAATTATCTAAATTTGATTATATATGTAACTTAAATATTGATGCACTTATTATGCAATCTTGCCACATAAAAGGGAATGCTGAGTCTGAGTGTGGCGTTCTCTGTGGCGGAGTGGTAAGAGTGTCTGACTTTTTTCTAGGTCAGACTCCTAATCTGAGGGTCGGCAGTTCGATTCCCCGTGTCCCCACCTCTGCCAATTTGGATTTCAACCGCTGTGTATAACTTACTGCATCATCAAAGGCCGGTTGCTCGCATACCATGTCTATGTGGTGTGGGAGGTTAAAAATCCCTTGGGTCGGTAAAAGTGTAGGCTCGGGCTTTCTATCGACCAGCAGTGGAATGAGGAAGACCAGTCGTCTATGACTGAAATTTCCCCTGCTTAAACAACTAATGGACCAAAAAAAAAGAAAATTTAATAGAATTTGTTACTGCTGAAGCTTATGGTGTCACACTTTTGCCAACTTTTTTTGGAATATTTGCATCTAAAGTATTTCCAAAGTTAGCCAACTAAAATTAAAGTTACTTCAAACTTAAGTAAAGTAGATTATAATGATCAACCTAAGTTATTAACCGGACGCGGTGGCCGAAGCAGTAGAGCGCAGGCTTCCCGTGCAGACGGTCGGGAGTTCGAACCAATGACTTATCAAATTGATACTTGTCAGTACCTAGACTGATGCCCAGTATTAATAGGATAGGACAAGGACTGATGTGACTGTGTGGGATATCGGGCCATGGTGCTAGCGGTCTGGTCTTGCAGGGGGGTGGCACTATAAAGTTGCCATGAGTGCACACTATCACAAGTCGGTACACTTCTTGATATGACATTAGATGTTGCTACGATGTAGATGAACAACAAACAAACCTGAGCTAATTGTTTTAAAATAGAAACTCAAAACCATCGGACTCTGCAACTTATGTTTGTCTCGCACTGTGCGGTTATCCCTCCTGAAAAATCTTGATAAGGAAATGTCTAAGTTGTATTATTATTACATTACATAAGAAAGGAAGACACGACAGTAAGTTGGATCAAGCCAATAACTCTGGCTGGTAGATGGAAGGGGGGGGGGGGGGCGAGGTGCTGCCATATGGAGGGAAGGAAGGGAGGAGTGCTGCTTTGGAGCAGACAGCCTGCCCTCCAGGCTGCACACCAACCACCAGCCACCACCTACCAACAACTACAAGGAAAGGTCACAGGTGGTTACAGAAGACAATATAGTGATACAGGATAATTCCATTCCATCATAATATATGCATAAGACTTTATACATAACATAATGTTCATACTCATAGCTAAATTGTGCAATGCATTATAATTTATTATGAATAGTGGCACAATATACACATCACCTTTTTATAACCATTGAACAACTTACTATTCTATACATCTATCGTTTAAACCTATTGAGTTTTAAGTTTTTTTGTATATGGGTGGAATATTCCAGAATAAAACTAAGTGAATTGAATTGAATTTAACAGTTTAACAAATAAAATGAAATCTCCAGACCTTTTTTCTGCTACCATTATTTTTACTACCACTCCCTTTCCTCTCTTTCTCCCACACTCTCCTCCCCCCTCCACCACCACCCCACCCCCACGCCTCTTTTCCACACGCCACCTAGTGGCCTTTCCAAAACAGCAGCCCCGACTTCACTCACAGATAACCATAATGTCCCATCCACTCAGCACTTCTTGCTCATTCATCCGTACTATCTTTCGCCACCTATCTTACCCCCAAAGCCCCCCCCCCCCCACCCACACCCCACACATATCCCACTTCCCTTCCTTCCCCCCAGTCCACCCTCTACCCTCACCCTTTCCCCTCTGCCCACTATCTTCTTCCATGCCTGCCGTACACCTTGCGAGATTCCACAACCACCCCATGTGTTTAGTGCTGCATAATCTAATGAAAACATCAATTATATATATATAATTTATGTGATGCATAACGTATTATGTGAGTATAAATATATGTAAGGGAATTGTTATTATAGTGTTATAGAACTTATACTCCGCAACACTCAACACTGTACCGGTGGCGCCATCTACGGCTTGTGTCACCTCCATAGAAGGATTTTTTCATTTTCTTAGGGTCTCTATTCCCTTGCCAGAGATTAAATATAGGCATCAATTATATGTATTTATATATTTAATTCACTTATCATACTTGCCTAGATGTTATCTTGTATTATAGATCCAACTTGGATGCTATTACTAGTAGTAGTACTACTACTTACTACTAGTGCATTCATTAAACATGCATTGCAGACTAATGCATTGAAACCTAGTTAAAGAAAACCGATGTCCAGCGGCACGGCATCCAAGTAAAGGAGCACTATAAAGCCATCAGGAGTACACCCAGTCAAAAGTCGGATACCCTTCCTGACTAGGCTTCATTACACTAGCCTCCATCGCTCACTCACTAGCCTCCATCGTGGGCCCTGGCTACCCCCACCCCCCCTTATCCCCCAGCCCCACCACCACATAAAATGGATACTTGTCCCTTCCTAGCCTGACACTCAGCAGTAATAGAATAGGGCAAGGACTGGTTAGCTCAGTGTCAGGATAATGTGACTGAGTGGGATATTGGGTCATGGTGCCAGTGGCCTGATTTCCCAGTGATGCAGCACTATAAAGTCGCCATGAGTGCACACTGTCATAATTCGATACCGGTCCTGCAGTGACCTTAGATGTTGCTAGGTAAAATAACAAAACAAAACAAAACAAACCCCGTGAAACAGCACTATAAAGCCATCAGTCAAAAGTCGGGTACCCGTCCTGGCAAGACCTCATTACGCTTACTACTACTAGGACCTAAAACCCCAATCACTCACAGTGAAGCAGCACTATAAAGCCACCAGTAGTACACACAGTCAAAAGTCCGGTACTCATCCTGACAAGACCTCATTACTCTTACTACTACTAGGACCTAAAACCCCACTACTCACTCTGACTACCACCCCCCCCCCCCCTTCCACCCCAACTCCACCCATTTCATGCTGCCGTCGTCCTTTTCGACATTCCCTCCCCACCCCCACTCCCTCCCCCACTCCCTCCCCACCCACCCCCACCCACATACCCCGGCCCTGATAGCGGTAGTTAGTGCCCTATCAAATGGTCGTAGAGCATGCTCTCACGCTGACCTCATCAGGGCGCCACGTCACCACTGACGCACCGCCCCGCCCCCTGGCGGCAGAGCCCCCAACCCACTAACTCGGCCACTTCCGGTCCTGTTTACGTCTTCTCATTCTTTTGTTTTGTGTTGTTGTTGTTAACACGAGACTAAGAATCGTCATTTCTTTTGCATCTTCTTCTTGTTGTTATGATTACATTTACTAGTATTATTACAACTGTTAACATTTTGACCGTATCATTATATAACCAGCATTATGGCAATGTCCTTTTTGTCCCTTTTCCGTTTTTGTCATTATTGTACTTTTGTCCTTTTGTAAATTTTGTCGCTTTGTCAATTTTCTCAAGTAATTTTTGTCATTTCAACTTAATAAAACCTGTTATTGCTGAAGTATCAGAGTTTTGAGATGCTTGCCAAAATTATTGTTTGCATGTTTGCACTTCAAAGATCTCAAAAGTTGGTGATTTAAAATAAAAGTTATTTCAATCTAAAGTAAGGTAGAGTTGCTTATAAGTTATAACTTTCATCCTACTATAGTTATCTAAAAAGAAAAAGTGGCAACAATTCAAAACCATCGGACTATATAGCTTTAACATTGATTGATAAACCACGAATCCAATATAAGAATTAAAACAGAAACTAATCTAGACTTATAAAATACAATTAAAAAAGTTTAACACCTAAATAAAGTCCATGCTTCCAGTTTGTATGTTGTTGTTTTACGTCCTAGCAACATCTAAGGTCATATCAGGACCGGTACTGACTTGTGACAGTGCGCACTCGTGGTGACTTTATAGTGCAGCCCCACTGGGAAACCAGGCCACCAGCACCATGACCTGATATCCCACTCAGTCACATTATCCTGACACTGAGCCAACCAGTCCTTGCCCTATCCTAATATTAATAATGCCGAGCGCCAGGCTAAGAAACGACAAGTATCAATTTTTAAGTCATTGGTTTGACTTGACCGGGATTAGAACCCTCAAACTCATGGGTTCGGTTCTCCCGATCTCCCAAAACAGGACGCTTTACTCATTCGGCCACCCCGTCTGGTCCCCTGCTTCCATGATTTAAAAAAAAAGAACCTTAAATGTGCTTCCATTTGTTTTATTTGTTTGTTATGCATCATACATTAACAAGAGTGAATAATGAGTCCAATCTAAGCATTACAACAAGAACTCAAACCTAAAGGGTAAAAAGCTAAACCAAGATGGGGCCGGTGCACCAAAGAAAGATGGGTTTCATTCATCGCAATAGACTAGTGTGTCATTCCAGCTGCGCGGTGCATTGTGGGATGTGTGGAAGAAAAACAAAACCCCCGAGAAGCACATGGCACATGCTAATATACCGGGTGCAGCTATGAAATGTGCTAGTTTCAGCTCATCTCTGCTCTTGTTTGAAACATAGAATACCAAGTACAAATATATATATAATAAATGAAGATCTTAATCTTGTATCCAGCTTTGCATTTACATCAATCTAATCAGCACATCTTATGCATCTGCATTTAGATCTAGACAAATGTGGTCACCCAGACTAGTGTTAGAACTATAGCCAGAGTCAGTTTTACTTATTTTATTCATGTTTTTTATTTATATCCTATGGTTAATAACATCTGTTGAGCTAGGAAATGGGTAGGGTTAGTCAGGCATTGGTTTATATATTTCCTTGAAACAAGTTTCTGTTCACACATTTGACATTTTAATATTTAGAACAAGAATTTTAAATGGTGATGTAAACATCAACCTGTAAAGTTACTGATTGTTTTGTGTGGAATTGTGTGTTGCTTAGCTCCAAATGCTTAATTAATTATATTTGTGTCTTAAATATATTCATTATATTATTATATTATATTGCAAGCATGAGTCCATGTTTATGCAAAATTATTCTGTATTTCCATTAGTTTTGAATAAAATCGAAGTTTTGCCCTATGTATATCGGCAAACTCAATGGCGGGACGCCTTTATTTTGCTCTCGGCGCCGTTTTCAGCGCAAGCGCAGTCGGAATAACGACCTAATCCTGGTTCACAACCCCTTGTCCCAAATACTTGAGACCAGTTATGTTTTTTAATTCAGATTTTTTTTCTCAGAATAAAGGTAGTAATCAAACATTAATACTGTAGTGAAAATGCCTGAATACTCATAGTCATACTAAATGGGATTAATAAAGTCTCCAATTTTGATTACAGATAATCTAAGGAGTACTATGCTGATAAATGAGATAACAGGATAATTAGACCATAAATATTCTAGTACATTTACAAACAAGATTTAAGCACATATAGCTTCAAACTAATCAGTCAAATACACTGATATTTGCCCAAAGAAATATATGCATATTCATGCTCAATCAATCAATCAATAGTTCCGTCCTCTAGTCGAGGGTTGGAACTTGAATGCAATGGTTCTCCACTTGTCCCGATGGTGTGCTGTTCTGATAGACTGTGAATAATTCAAGCCTGTCCACTGTGAAATATTTGTAAACCATGATGTTCTTGGTCTCCCTCTCCCTTATTCATGCTAAGCGGGATAAATAAAGGTTATACTTTTATAAATAGTATCACAGTTTATTTATAATCTGTATGAAAGGAACTTTGGTTTTTGGAGCTTTCAGAATTTTAGAATTTTGGATAATGGTTCGTGCACCTGTTGGTTGGTTCGTTGGTTGTTTGTTGGAGTTTTACATCCTGACAACATCTAAGGTCACATCAAGACGGGCACCGACTTGTGACAGTGTGCACTCATGTCAACTTCATAGTGCTGCCCTACTGGGAAATCAGGCTGCCAGCACCATGACCCCATATCCCACTCAGTCACATTATCCTGACACTGAACTAAACCAGTCCTTACTCTATCCTATTAATCTTCTGTAAAACTCCAACAACCAACCAACCAACCAACCCGGCCAGAATTAAATAGTTGATGCGGGGCATGGTCTGCCACTCAGTAGCCATTGCTAATTGCAGACATATTTGATTGCCTTTCGCGTTCAGCCAGGCTAAATGTAGCTGGCACTGGGGGCACGAGGGCCAAAGCTAAAATCACTAATAAATCTGTGTGTGTGCAAATGTAGAGTTGCAGTAAGCACTGCGGTCATTTCCCGATTGTTTGTACAACAATCAATATACATGTTGTGGGTTCGATTCCTGGCGGAGTAAAAGAATAAAATTTGTGTGTGTGTTTTTTTTTTAAAGACTTGTCGCTACCTGGGTTTGTATTTATTACCCAGGATAAGGCTTGTTTTGTTATCTTCAAAGTAGTGTAAATGGGCGAAGTTATAGCATGGCCAGAAGCCAGTGCCTCTGCGTTGAAAAAAACAAGATCCTATTCAGATGAATAAAGAATTGTTCACGAAAAAAAGGTTAGGACTGGTTGCTTCCAATTCAGGACAATGTGACTGAGTGGAATAGCGGGGTCACGGTGCATGTTGCATAGCTTCCCACTGACGAAGCACTATAAATGCACAATGTATAAGTGTGTAGTGTCACTGTCAACAAGTGGCACCCATCTTGTCGTTTCCATAAGGGTAGGGTTAATAAATAATGTTGTTCATAGGTAGTTCGGCAAGTCCCAAAGTTCAGTGGAGAAAAGAACAAAAAGTGAAGAAAACTGGTTGGGTTGCAAAGTCATCTGCAAAGGTGACCTAATGACAATGACGATTAAGGGATTGATGATGATGCTGATGATGATGATGCTGATGATGATTATTAATATTATTGTGATGGTGATAATGATTATGATGATGATAACTATGATGATGATGTTGCTAGCGCATGAAGTATGCAGAATTATTAGGCCGTTTGTTGTTGGTACATTTTTGTTGTGAATACATATTTATTCAGAGGAATAACTGTATATTCATCACCAATTACAACAAACACACACACATAAACCAACAAATCAATCAACCTGAGTTATTTCCCTTCACCTGGGCAGGAACTGGACAGTAAATTACTTATGGCACTGCGAGGGAGGCTTTTGGGGGTTGGGGGTTGGAGGTAGGTTGCGGGGGGTGAGGGGCAAGGGGCTCAGTGGGTGGGTGGGGGGGGGAGTGGGGTTTCTGTGTGCTATAGGTGCGGTGGGAGGGTGGGAGGTGTTGTGGGGATGGGGAGGGGACTTGGGAGTAAATTACTTATGACACTGCCAGGGATGGGGGGAGGGAGGGAGGGGGGTGTGTGCGCTTTGAAATCAATCAGTTACGATGCCGAGAAGCGGGACGCACATACAGAATTGTACTGCGCAATTTGAACAGGCCGTTATCTTAATTATAGATTACAAGCAAATCAGGGTAAGACGCCGCTGGTGCCGGGTGGTTGGCGTGCGGGCCGAGTGCGGGTAATTAGGTTAATGCTTTATCAAATACTGGGCCACGCGTTTTACCATAAACGATGCGCGCAAACAATGCCAAGTGCAAACAGCGCCACGTGCAAACAGAGCCAAGCGCAAACAGAGCCAAGTGCAAACAGTGCCAATTGCAAACAGTGCCATATGCAAACACCGCCAAGTACAAACAGTGCCATGTGCAAACAAAGCCATGTGCAAACAGTGCCATGTGCAAACAGCTCCAAGTGCAAGCAGCACCAAGTGCAAACAGTGGCAAGTGCAAACATTGCCAAGTGCAAACAGCACCAAGTGCAAACAGTGCCAAGTGCAAATAGCACCAAGTGCCAACATCGCCAAATGCAAAATGCACCAAATGCAAATAGTGCCACATGCAAACAGCACCACATGCAAACAGTGCCACATACAAACATCAGGAAGTGCAAACAGCGCCACAATCAAACAGTGCCAAGTGCAAACAGTGCCAAGTGCCAACAGCACCAAATGCAAAAGTGCAAAGTGCAAACACTGCCAGGTGCAAACATCACCAAGTGCAAACAGTGCCAAGTGCAAACAGTGCCAAATGCAAAAAGTGACAGGTGCAAACAGCGCCATGTGCCAACAATGTCAAGTGCAAACATCATCAGGTGCAAACAGTGCCAAGTGCCAACAGTGCCAACTGCAAAAAATGACAGGTGCAAACAGTGCCATGTGCCAACAATGTCAAGTGCAAACAGCATCTGGTGCAAACAGTCCCAAGTGCAAACAGTCCCAAGTGCAAACAATGTGAAGTGTAAAATTCACCAAGTGCAAAAAGCACCAAGTGAAAACAGCACTAAGTGCCAACAGCACCAAGTGTAAACAACCCCAAATGCAAACAGTGCCAAGTGCAAACAGTGCCAAGTGCAAACAGCGCCAAGTAACAGTAGCGGGAATTATGCAACAGTTCCCGCAATCACGGACCCGCACGTGGCTAAAAACTGTAGAAGGGTTTCAGATGGTGAGGGTGGTACTGGTAGTTTCACAAGCCACACATACTTGCGCATGGCTAGAATGGTTTCAGTTGGCGAGGGTGGTACGTCTAACACACATTAATAGTTATATGCATCACACAGACTTGCGCGTGACTAGAATGGTTTCGGTTGGTGAGAGTTGTACTTCCTCATCATCATCCTCATCATGCTGTCGGTCGCGATGCGACAAAGACTGCTTTCATTACTTGACTGCCGCTCCCATTTCATGAAAGCTGCCTGCAAAAGTGTTGAAGTGCTGCTGGCTTTTGCAAGTTACCAGCGGCACTCTCTTGGGGAGCAAATAGAGGTTTCACACCGGCAAGAACATGTCAAGACATGCGCAAAACTATTTGTCCCTGCAGTGGCTGGTCGGGAGATGTTGGGAGTTCCATACATCAACCACCCTTAATGGTGCCACAGTGACATGGTTTTCTGCTTAGGGTTTGCTCCCTTAGCCTTCGGTTCTGTCAAGAACCTGTACCACAAGGCAGTGGTTTACAACTCTGCAGGGCAGGGGCCTCAAACTCCCTGAGGTATTGCTATACCTGCTATACCAGTGGTACTTCTAACACACATTAATAGCTCTATGCATCACACAGACTTGCACATAACTACAATAGTTTCAGTTGGCTAGGGTGGTATTTCGCACACATATTTACAGTTCTACGCATCAGACACCGACTTTCATGTGCCTAGAATGATTTTGATTGGTGAAGGTGGTATTTCCCATGCACACTAATAGTTCCATGAGTCAGACAGACATTCATGTGACTAGAATGGTTTTGGTTGGTGAGGGTGGTACATTCAACACATAGTTATAGTTGGATGTGTCAGACAGATTTGCACATGATTAAAATGGGTGTGGTTGGTGAGGATAGAAGTTTCAAGATCACACAGACTTTCATGTGGCTAGAATGGTTTTGGTTGGTGAGCGTAGTAGTTTCACAAGTGACACAGACTTTCATGTGACTAGAATGGTTTCGGTTGGCAAGCGTGGTACCTCTAACACACATTAATAGTTCTATGTGTCACACAGACTTGCACAAAACTAGAATGGTTTCGGTTGGTGAGAGTAATAGTTTCACAAGTCACACAGACTTGTGTGTGACTAGAATGATTTAGGTTGGCGAGGGTGGTAGGGCCTACATTTCCACACATATTTATAGTTCCATCTGTCACACACAGACTTTGCCCATAGCTAGAATGGTTTTTGATTGGCGAGGGTGGAACTTCCTACACACATAAATAGTTTTGCACGTCAGACAGAACTGTATGTGGCTAGAATGGTTTTGGTTGGTGATGGTAGTAGTTTCACAAGTCACACAGACTTTCAGGTGACTAGAATGGTTTTAGTTGGCGAGCGTGGTACTTCCAACACACATTAATAGTTATATGCGTCACACAGACTTGCACAAAACTAAAATGGTTTCGGTTGGTGAGAGTAATATTTTCACAAGTCACACAGGCTTGTGTGTGACTAGAATGGTTTCGGTTGGTGAGGGTAGTAGTTTCACAAGTCACACAGACTTGTGTGTGACTAGAATGGTTTCGGTTGGTGAGGGTAGTAGTTTCACAAGTCACACAGACTTGTGTGTGAGTAGAATGGTTTCGGTTGGTGAGTGTAGTAGTTTCACAAGTCACACAGACTTGTGTGTGACTAGAATGGTTTTGGTTGGTGAGGATAGTAGTTTCACAAGTCACACAGACTTGTGTGTGACTAGAATGGTTTCGGTTGGTGAGTGTAGTAGTTTCACAAGTCACACAGACTTGTGTGTGAGTAGAATGGTTTCGGTTGGTAAGTGTGGCACTTCACACACATATTTATACTTATACTTATACGAGTCAGAGAGACTTTCACGTGACTAAAATAGCTTAGGATGGCCAGGGTCACATTTCACACACATTAAAGCTCCTTACTCTACACATCCAACGTAGAAACTGGTGCACATATTAACCATTTGTTACTGAATAGAAAGGGATACTAAGCCAAGTTAATAGAATGTGTCACTGTTGAAGCCTATGGTATCAGAATTCCGATGTGTTTGTCAAAATAAATTTGGCATTTTCACTTCAAATATCTCCAAAGTTAGCAATCTTAAAATAAAAGTTACTTCAAATTAAAGTAAAGTAGGTTATAACGATCAACCTAATGTACATCAAATCCACCACACACGCACCCCCCCCCCCCCAAACCCCGCAGCAAATATCGAAACCATCGGACAATGCAACTTTAAAGTTGTTTGTTGTAGTTTTATGTTCTAGCAACATCTAAAGTTGCAGAGTCTGATGATTTTGAGTTTCTGTCAGTTTCTGAGAGTCGGTTTAGTACTAGTAGCAGGAGAATAGTAAGTAGGGTTCTTCAATTTCTTCTTTTGTTTGTTTTTGTTTTTGTTTAGCATTTTTGTTCTTGAGTAGCGACATTTATTACGTGGTAAACTACTACACGCCTGAGTCATCGGGGCAGATGTGTCGTATGAAGCCACCACATCCCGCGTTGCTGCAGAGGACCAGTGAAGAGTCCCTCTAGGAAAGGAGCCGCTTAGACAAGTAGGCGTCGGTAGTATAGGGTGATGACATCAGGGAGCCTAGGTAGTGAAATCGTTAGAATACTGGCCTTGAATGCAAGAGATGTGGGTTCGATTCCCACTCTAAATGCAATATTTCCCATTGTCATCACCCCTACGACACAAGTAAAACAAAAGGTGGTGTAATGGTTAGCACACTGTAGCCTGAAATGCAAGAGAGGTGTGTTCGATTCCCACTCTTAAGCGCAATATTTCCCATTTTCATCACCCCTACGACACAAGTAAAACAAAGGGTGGTGTAATGGTTAGCACATTGGCCTGAAATGTAAGGGAGGTGTGTTCGATTCCCACTCTAAGCGCAATATTTCCAATTTTCATCACCCCTATGACACAAGTAAAACAAAAGGTGGTGTAATGGTTAGCACACTGGCCTTGAATGCAAGAGAGGTGTGTTCGATTCCCGTTCTAGGCGCAATATTTCCCATTTTCATCACACCTACAACAGAAGTAAAACAAAGGGTGGTGTAATGGTTAGCACATTGGCCTGAAATGTAAGGGAGGTGTGTTCGATTCCCACTCTAAGTGCAATATTTCCCATTTTCAAGCAAAACAAAAGGTGGTGCAATGGGTAGCACACTGGCCTGAAATGCAAGAGATGTGGGTTCGATTCCCACTCTAACTCTAAGCGCAATATTTCCCATTTTCATTACCCCTATGACACAAGAAAAACAAAAGGTGGTGAAATGGTTAGCACACTGGCCTGAAATACAAGAGATGTGGTTTCGATTCCCACTCTAAGCACAATATTTCCCATTTGCATCACCCCTACAACACAAATAAAACAAAAGGTGGTGTATTGGTTAGCACACTGGCCTGAAATACAAGAACTGTGGGTTCGATTCCCGCTCTAGGCGCAATATTTCCCATTTGCATCACCCCTAAGATACTGGTCCCATGACCAGGATACTGTACAAGCTATGTATTGTGTGGTTGTTGAACCTACCCTGTGTATGTATATGTAAGTGCATGGCCTGGAATGCAAGAGTGGTGTGTTTGATTCCCGCTCTAGGCACAATATTTCCCATTTTCATCACCCCTACGACACAAGTCAAACAAAAGGTGGTGTAATGGTTAGCAGACTGGCCTGGAATGCAAGAAATGTGTGTTCGATTCCCATTCTAAGTGCAATATTTCCCATTTTCATCACCCCTGTGGCACACAAGGAAAACAAAAGGTTGCGTAATAGTTAGCGCACTGGCCTGGAATGCAAGAAAGGTGTGTTCGATTCCCACTCTGAGCACAATATCGCCCATTTTCAAGCAAAACAAAAGGTGGTGAAATGGTTAGCACATTGGCCTGGAACGCAAGAGATGTGGGTTCGATTCCCGCACTAACTCTAAGCGCAATATTTCCCATTACCATCACCCCGACGAGTCCGACATAAGGACAACAAAACCAGACCCCCAGGAAAAGCATCTAACGGAACCCATGAAGCGAACGCGATAAGTAGTTTGCTAACGGTCCAATCAATTACCCACCTTTCAGCCCCGCACCTGTTTACATCGCTTTGAATGAGTTCCAGGGACGCTCACTCACGCTCATTAAGACGCAGGGACCGCCCACCCGGCCATCACCTGTCAATCAACCCCCCCCCCCCCCACCCCCAGTCAGCGTCCCTCAAGCCTATCACCATGCCACGCCGCCACCCCCACGACCACGCCTGTGTACCCAAGGTCAGGTTCTTGTCCTGATTACGTCGGAGTTTTAATATTTCAGCATTGCGTTATAAACATATCCTCGCTAGTACTACTGACAATTTGCAATGTTGCATACACGTAGTATTTCCGATGTTAAAGTTGCATAGTCCGATGGTTTAGAATTTCTGTATTTTTTTCTGAGATAAATATGTTAGATCGATCACTAGTATCTACTTTACATCAGTTCAAAGTTACTTTTATTTTAAATGGTAAACTTTTGAGATATTTTGCAGTAACAGGTTCTGTTAAATTGACTCAGTATTGCCTTCTACGCAGAAACAAATGCTTAATAAGTGCATCAGTATATAAGTTAAATATGTAAAATCAAATCTAGATAATTGGTTTGGTTTTGAAAATTTGATATTTAATCGGGCTATGCAACTTTAAATACGATTTACAATAAACAATGCTCCAAGTGTTGACTTTCGTCATTTTTTTCTCCCTCCTCCCTCTTCGTCCATCTTCCGCCCTCTCCTCCATATCCCTCCTTTCCGCCCTCTCCTCTCCTCTGCCTCTCCCCATCCCACTCCCCTTCTCCTCCATATCTCCCCTCTCATCCATCTCCCCACCTCTCCCCATCTCCTCCCCCCCCCCTCTCCCCCCTCTCCTCCATATACCCCTGTTGCGGTTTCCGAGGCACACCAGTTTGCCAGGGACACATCACTTCTGCGCATGCATCAAAATCGAAGAGCATCGTCACTAACCTTATAAATTTAATATAATGTTTTTGGTAAAGATGTTTTCTATATGTGTACCAAACGATTTGTTTCTAGGTGGTGTGGTTTTTAGAGATATTTGACTTTTTCTGTATTTTCTGTATGAACATTGCTCACGACCATTGACAATGCCTTGAGTTTGACGGTACGTGCAGTGCAAAATGTTAGTTTTATTCAAAATTAATAGAAATTCAGAACCCCAACCTTATCAATTTAATATAGTCTTTTTGGTAAACATGTTTTTTATATGTGTACCAAGCGATTTGTTTCTAGGTGGTGTAATTTGAGAGATATTTGACTTTTTCTGTATGAAGATTTGCTCACAACTGTTGACAATGCATTTGAATGGGTGTGTCCATGGCAAACTGGTGTGCCTCGGAAACCGCAACACCCCCGTCCTCCACTCCCCCTGTCCTCCCCTCTCCACTCTCTCCTCCCCATCCTCTCGTCCCTCTCCCCCCTCTCCTTCTCCCCCCCCCCCCGCTGTCCTCCCCTCCCCCCTGCCCTCACATATCCGCCCTCTCCTCACGTCCCCCCTCTGCCCCCCCCCTCCCCCCTGTGTGAAAAGGTGTCTTCGCATTTATGTTGTAAACAGTGTTTCCTATAATAAATGATTAGAGCTACTTTTAATAGTTCAACATTGTGAATAAACATGTTTTCACTCCTAACAACTTGCAACCTTCTTGGCACTGGTTGTCACATTAAGCACCATTCCCAATAAGCAGCAGGCCTACTGAAGTATTGACGTCCCCCCCCCCCCTCTCCTTCCCACCTCTCTCCTCCCTCCCGCCCTCTCTTCCCTCCCATTCCTCTCCTCCCTCCCACACTCTCCCCCCTTTCCTACCCCAACCCTCTCCTCCCTCCCACCCTCTCCCTCTCTCCTCCCCCACCTCTCTCCTCCCTCCCACCCATCTCTTCCCTCCCACTCCTCTCCTCCCTCCCACACTCTCCCCCCTTTCCTCCCCAACCCCTATCCTCCCTCCCACCCTCTCCCCCTCCCCCTCTCCTTCCTCCCACCCTTCTCCTCCTTTACCACCCCTCACTTTGTATAATAAATGATTACAAATAGCTTCAATAGTTCAGCACTGTGAATAAAAGTGTATTTGCGATTATGTTGTAAACAATGTTTCCTATGTTATTGTTAAACACCGTTTATAATAAATAGTACCAGAGCATTGACTGTCCTCCCTCCTCCTCTCTCCTCCTCTCTCCCCCTTCTCTCCCCTCCCCTCCGCTGATTCTGTATAATAAATTATTACAGATAGTTTTACTAGTCCAATTACAGATAGTTTCCCTAGTCCAATTACAAATAGTCTCACTAGTCCAATGTGCATGCACTCTCTAAAAACAACTGATATGAGTTATGACCTTAGATGTTGCCAGGACGTAAAACTCCAACAACCAATCAATCTTCCTCACACACACACCCTCTACTCCTCACACATACCCCCCCCCCCCCCTTCTCATACCCCCCCCCCATTCCTTACACACACCTGACCCTGCCACAACCCCTCTCCGTGAGAGTGCTCAATTTGTACCTGTTGTTTCCACGGTTGCTATGGTAACCGATGCACGTCTGAGGTTAAATGCTCGGGGTTGAATTCCACGACGTGTGTGCATCGATCTCATTGACCGGCGAGCTTTGAGGATAATCCCAAGTCTAAATATCGTCTGCTTTTTGCAATGGCTTAATCTAGGGAATTAATGTTAACACAACAAGGGAACGGTATGAGTGAAGGGATTTTTTTGGTTTTAATTTGTATCTTAATGTAAGTGGTGGATTTTTGTGTGGTTATTTTTGGCGGGGGAGTTGATTTGTGAAGAAGGTACACCACATAAAGATAAATATCAAATAAGTGCTAACTTCTCTTAAACTAGTTAAAGTTGACAAATACGGAACATAGCTGGTTGGTTGGTGGAGTTGTACGTCCTCGCAACATCTCAGGTCATATAAGGATGGGCACTGACTAGTGACAGTGCGCACTCATGGCAACGTTATAGTGCTTCCCCACCGGGAGACTAGGCCACCAGCACCATGACCTGATATTCCACTCAGTCATATTATCCTGACACTGAGCCAACCAGTCCTTGCCCTACCCTAATAAAGCCGAGGGCCTGGCTAGGAAGGAACAAGCCTAATTTTGTAAGGCATTGGTTTGCCTCGACCAGGGTTCAAACCCGTGGGTTCGAATCCCACGATCTACCAAAACGGGAGACAGACGCTCAACTCATTCGGCCATCCCATCCGAGTTAACAAATATGGGACGTGTCATTTTAAAACCAGACGGGATGGCCGAATGAGTTAGAGCGTCCGTCTCCCGTGTTGGTAGACAGTGGGCTCGTGGATTCGAACCCTGGCTGAGTCAAACCAATGACTTAAAAATTGATACTTGTCATTTCCTAGACAGGCGCTCGGCATTATTAGGATTTAAGAAAAGCAGTTGACAATCGACTGGAAAATCGTAAATATAATATTGCTTGTGCGGGGAGGAAAGCGAATGCTATTAAATTAAATCCAGGTGATAGGGTTGTGTTGTTAGTGAATGAATCCGGACCTTTAGAGAGGAAATGTGATCTGGGATACATTGTAGTTAGATCAGGGGGTTCGGTAGTTACCGTGGTTGGGCTGAAAAATGATTGAAAAATTGTTACTCGGGAGAAAGTGTGAATAGTTGATTTCTAAAATTAACTGGGATGATTTGGCATCTAGATTAACTCATACGGAGAGGTTAAAAGGTAGTAGGCAACATTTGCCATTCGATCCAATTGTTTCTGGCCAGGATAAACGAAGTAATATCATGTTACCTAATGTTAACCGTATTACATACTTATCGCTTCCTAGCCTGGCGCTTGGCATTAATAGGATAGGCCAAGGACTGGTTAGCTCAGTGTTAGGATAATGTGACCGAGTGGGATAATGGGTCATGGTGCCGGCGATCTGATTTCCCAGTGGGGCAGCACCATAAAGTCACCATGAGTGTGCACTGTCTCAAGCCAGTAGCCATCCTGATATAACCTTAGATGTTGCTAGGATGTAAAACTCAAACAACCAAACAACCAATCACCCATATATATCTATATGTATATGTGATACAATACGTAAGGGAATTAATTGTTATTATATTGTTATACTCAGTAAGATTCAACACTGTACCAGTGGTGCCACCATCGGCCTACCTCACCTCCACCAGATGTTGACAAGCGCAGGAGGTGGAGCGGTGCATGCCGGTACCCCCACCCCCAATCAGGGGGGGTGATAGGAGAGGGGGCACTACAAAGCTTATTACAGGCGATAAAGGGCTTATCACTATCCACATATATATCGATATATATGTGGGTGGTTATATATATATATACATATGTATGAAATAGATATATAAAATACATTATCCATATATTAATCAACTGTGGACGCAGTTCCTGGATCAGAACTCCACAGCCTTCCCCCTAACCCGATTAGGATATCAACAACTTCAACAAGCGACCTTCAGCCTGAGTGCAGCGGAGTATTGTGTGTGTATTTACAATCATTATCAGTGTTGCCAACTCTCACAAAATTCCTTTGAGAAGAAAACAAGTTTGTTTTATTTAACGACGCCTCTAGAGCACATCGATTTTGATCATTGGATATTCGACGTCAAGCATATGGTCATTCTGACATATTTATCTGGAGGAAACCCTCTGCCACCACATAGGCTACTATTTCTGATAAGCAGCAAGGGGTCTTTTATATGCACTTTCCCATAGACAGGACAGCATATACCACATCCTGTGATGAACCAGTTGTGGACCATTGGTTGGAACGGAAAATATCCCAAACTGCAAATGGGTTCACTGAGCAGGATCGATCGGATGACCGACACCTTCACAGGTGGACACACTACTGCTTGAGCTACGGCTCCAAATTCCTGTGAGAGTCACAGAAATTGGAGGTTCTGATCATGAGTCACGGATCGACCCAAAATTCCCATCAATTTCATGCAAAGACAGGTGTTATGATTAAATAAAGAATGTTTTGGTTACGATTAATTTTCTTCTAATTCATACCCTGTACTACAGTGTACTTTCGATTAAATACAAGTAAATATCATGTTATACATACGCTAAAATATCAGCTCATTATCCCTTGGAAATACTCTCAAATAGTCCATATTAAAGCCATTTAAAAAGAAATTTATGGGGGGCGGGAAATACCTCCAGACCCCCCAAGCAAGCTCACGGCTGCCGCCACTCGGGTTCTACCCCCGCAACGCAAAACCTCAAGGATTCTCAGTATCTCCAGGTTGGCAACACTACATTATCAGTCTAGCATGACCTATCAACATCACACTGCTCTACACATCCGCATTAACGACAGCTGGGACTCGCAATTAAAATGGCTAAAAAAAGAAGTGCTGATTAATGATTGGTTTGAAAGGTTTAGCTCAGACACTAGGGTGCAGGGGTAGCTGGAACGATGTCATAATTCATGGCCATTAAAAGTGTTAGCTCTTAAAAAAAGAAAAAGTGCTTGTTCTTTTGTACTGCGCAATGGAAGCACGATTGCTTACATGAAGTTACAATAGTTTGTATTTAATTATGTATCTTATATCGACATTAATGCTCATGTGGATGGGCATCAAATTGCATCATTCAAGCCCTTGGATGAAGGTAGCCCCCCACCCCCCAGCTCCTTTTTTTTTCTTCCTTTGAAGGATTTATATGTTCTGGTCTCTCAGCCATTTCTTTACTCTACAGCCATTACTTTAAATTAGTGCCATCTCTTTTCATTACGGCTATTACTTTACATTACAGCCATTACTTTACATTACAGCCATTATACTACTAACATTTATAGTTCTGTGTGGTTACCGGACGCGTTAGCCGAATCGGTAGAGTGCAGGAATCCCGTGTAGGAGATCGGGAGTTCGGTTCCCAGTCGAGTGAAACCAATGACTTATAAAACTGTTACTTGTCGCTTCCTAGCCTGGCGCTTGGCATTAATAGGATGGGGCAATGACTGGTTGGCGGAAGATTATATGTTATGGGCAGAGTAAATACCTTGTCTTAAAAAATAAATTTTTAAAAGTGTCAGGATAATGTGACTGAGTGGGATATTGGGTCACAGTGCTGGCAGCCTGATTTCCCCAGTATTTCAGCAGTATAATGTTGCCATGAGTGCACACTGTCACAAGTCGGTACCCGTCCTGATATGACTTTAGATGTTGCCAGGACATAAAACTCCAACAGCGAACCAACCAGTAGTGGCTCACTGCGCATGATCCGCGGAAAAGGTCTATTTGATGAGAGACGTCATCAGTGTGTGCAACACAGCACATGCGTTGTAACTTTGGGGGGAAAAAAGAGAAAAAAAAGCACCATCCTCCTCACACCGGATCCATGCATGACTTAATAACATATCTGAAGCCTCTTGGCAGGTAAATGATGCCCAAAGTAGAGTTTAAAAAAAAAAGTGGAACTGTTTATTCGCTTCTCAGCCATCTTTCGAGACTCTCTTGTACCGGGTAATACAAGTTTTGTGACAGTTTTATTCAGAGCCGATTGTATGGGAGGTCTCTGTTAGATGCATTAAGTAATAATAAAAATCAGTTTGACACGGTGCATCGCAATAACACCAAACTGGTTGTAGAATCTGCACTGGTAAGAGACCTATTAAGTTGAGAATTGTTCCATTCATGTAGCCAAGGCTAATTGAGTAGACCCAGTGTTGTCAGTATGCTCTGGGGATTTGAGTCAACACAATGGAAAAAATGGCTTTAGTGTCACATGTTTGAGGTGATATCAGACAGGGCACTGACCTACATTGTGACAGCGCGTTCCGATGGTGACTTTATAATGCTGCCTCATTTGGGGTACCATGATGCAATAGTCATGACACAGTATACCTCTCAATCATATTAATCTGATCCAGTATATCATATTAATCTGACCTAGGAACTGCATAATGTATTGTATATCTATTTGATATGCACACATATATATATAATCTACCGGGTGCAGTGGCCAAATCGGTAGACTTCCAGTGCAGAAGGTCAGGGGTTCGAATTCCAGCTGAGTCAAACCATTGACTTACAAAATTTATACTTGTCGGTACCTAACTAGCCTGGCATTTGCCATAAATCTGATAGGCCAGGGACTGATTAGCTCAGTAGCAGGATAATGTGACTGAGTGGGATATCAGGTGATGGTGCCGACAGCCTGATCTCCCAGAGGGGCAGCACTGTGAAATCGCCGTGAGTTTGTACTGTCACAAGTTGGTACCTGTGCTGATATGACCATGTTTGTTGCTAGGATGTAAAACTCCAACAACCAACCAAACGGTAGCGGCTCCGTGTGCATGCTCTGAGGAAAAGGTCTTCAGTGTGTGCAACACAGCGCATGCGGTGTAACTTTGAAGAACACATACACAAAAAAACAAAAAACAAAAAACAAAAGAGCACCATCCTCCTCACACCGGATCCATGCACTACTTGATAACATATCTGAAGCCTCTTGGCAGGAATATGATGCCCAAAGTAGAGATTTAAAAAAAAAGTGGAACTGTCCATTTACTTCTCAGCCATCATTCGAGACTCTCTTGTACCGGGTAACAAAGGTTTTGTGACAGTTTTATTCAGAGCCCGATTGTATGGGAGGTCTCTGTTAGATGCATTAAGTAATAATAAAAAATCAGTTTGACACCATGCATCGCAATAACACCAAACTGGTTGTAAAATCTGCACCGGTAAGAGACCTATTAAGTTGAGAATTGTTCCATTCATGTAGCCAAGGCTAATTGAGTAGACACAGTGTTGTCAGTATGCTCTGGGGATTTGAGTCAAGACAATGGAAACAATGGCTTTAGTGTCACATCTTTGAGGTTATATCAGACAGGGCACTGACCTCCATTGTGACAGCACGTTCTGATGGCGACTTTATAATACTGCCTCATTTGGGGTACCCTGACACAATAGCCATGACACACTATACCTCTCAATCATATTAATCTGATCCAGTATATCATATTAATCTGATCCAGGAACTGCATAATGTATTGCATACCTATTTCATATGCACACATATATAATCTACCATATGCAGTGGTCAAATCGGTAGACTTCCTGTGTGGAAGGTCGAGGGTTCGAATCCCGGCCGACTCAAACCATTGACTTACAAAATGTATATTTGTCGGTACCTAACTAGCCTGGTGTTTGCCATAAATATGATAGGACAAGGACTGGTTAGCTCAGTAGCAGGATAATGTTACTGAGTGGGATATCAGGTGATGGTGCCGACAGCCTGATCTCCCAGTGGAGCAGCACTATGAAATCGCCGTGAGTTCGTACTGTCACAAGTTGGTACCTGTGCTGATATGACCATGTTTGTTGCTAGGATGTAAAACTCCAACAACCAACCAAACGGTAGCGGCTCCGTGTGCATGCTCTGAGGAAAAGGTCTTCAGTGTGTGCAACACAGCGCATGCGGTGTAACTTTGAAGAACACATACACAAAAAAACTAAAAATTAAAAACAAAAGAGCACCATCCTCCTCACACCGGATCCATGCACTACTTGATAACATATCTGAAGCCTCTTGGCAGGAATATGATGCCCAAAGTAGAGATTTAAAAAAAAAGTGGAACTGTCTATTTACTTCTCAGCCATCATTCGAGACTCTCTTGTACCGGGTAACAACAGTTTTGTGACAGTTTTATTCAGGGCCGGATTCTATGGGAGCTCTCTGTTAGATGCATTAAGTAATAATAAAAAATCATTTTGACACCATGCATCGCAATAACACCAAACTGGTTGTAAAATCTGCACCGGTAAGAGACCTATTAAGTTGAGAATTGTTCCATTCATGTAGCCAAGGCTAATTGAGTAGACCCAGTGTTGTCAGTATGCTCTGGGGATTTGAGTCAACACAATGGAAACAATGGCTTTAATGTCACATCTTTGAGGTCATATCAGACAGGGCACTGACCTACATTGTGACAGCACGTTCTGATAGTGACTTTATAATGCTGCCTCATTTGGGGTACCATGACGCAATAGCCATGACACAGTATACCTCTCAATCATATTAATCTGATCCAGTATATCATATTAATCTGATCCAGGAACCGCATGCATACTGTATTCTATACCTATTTCATACGCACACATATATATAATTTACCAGATGCAGTGGCCAAATTGGTAGACTTCCTGTGCGGAAGGTTGGGGTTTCGAATCCCGGCCGAGTCAATCCATTGACTTACAATATTCATACTTGTCGGTACCTACCTAGCCTGGCATTTGGCATTAATATGATAGGACAAGGACTGGTTAGCTCAGTAGCAGGATAATATGACTGAGTGGGATATCATGTGATGGTGCCAGCAGTCTGATCTCCCAATGGGGCAGCACTATGAAATCGCCATGAGTGCATACTGTCACAAATTGGTACCTGTTCTGATATGACCATGTATGTTACTAGGACATAAAACTCCAACTCCAAACCAACCAACCATCATATTATTCTTCCACTTAGCCAGCCACCAGACGGGATGGCCGAACGAGGTAGAGCATCCGTTTCCCGTATTGGTAGACCATGGGATCGTGGGTTCGAACGCTGGTCGAGTACCAATGACGTAAAAATTGATACTTGTCACTTCCTAGCCAGGTGCTTGGCATTATTAGGATAGGACAAGGACTGGTTGGCCGAGTGTCAGGATAATGTGACTGAGTGGGATATCAGGGCATGGTGCCGGCAGCCTGGTCTCCCAGTGGGGCAGCACTATAAAGTCGCCATGAGTGTACACTGGCACAAGTCGGTACTGGTCCTGATCTGACCTTAGCTGTTGCTAGGACGTTAAACAACAACAAACAAACAACCCACTCATCCAACCAACCAGATAAAATGCCCCCCCCCCTCTACCTCTAGTAGAGGTGAATGACCACCATGTCTAAACCGGAGCAAAAGCTGCTCGGGTATAAAAAAGATGTGGAGCTCCTGGTTCATGTATCCAGCGTTGATCTGTATTGGCACCACCCAACCCCCACATACATACTGTGTTTCCCTTCTGGGCCTGTGTGCACACTGTCAAATATACCCTTTTTTGTGGAGCATGATGCCAGTGGCCTGGTCTCCCAGTGGGGCAGCACTATAAAGTCGCCATGAGCGCGCACTGTCACAAGTCGGTACACGTCCTGATATGACCTTAGATGTTGCAAGGACATAAAACTCCAACAACCAAACCAAACCAAACCAAACCAAACCAAATCTGGCAAAGGCTCGACCGGAAATCGAACTCTCGACCTTCTGCACAAGAAGCTTACGCTCTACCGATTCCAACCAGTGGTCCACAACTGGTTCATCAAAGGCTGTGGTAGGTGCTGTCCTGTCTGTGGGAAAGTGCATATAAAACTATTAAAAGACCCCTTGCTGCTTATCGGAAAGAGTGGCCTATGCTGCAGCAGCAGGTTTCCTCTAAAATAGATATGTCAGAATGACCATATTTTTGATGTCCAATAGTTGATGATAAAAATTGATGTGCTCTAGAGGTGTCGTTAAATAAAACAAACTGTTATTGTTGATTAATGCCCAGTCTTTGAGTTTGAGGCTTGTGGAATGGAGAGGGTGTGGATGTGGATGTGGCTGAAACTCAGAGCACATTAGGGAGGGGGGATATGCGAAAACAACACCTACTCATGCATATTCATATTGGTATTTGTAGGTACGCGCATGCGTACACACGCCTGCTTGGACACGTGGGTAGGGTATGGGTGGGTGGGGGTGGAGTGGGGCTGTTGAGTAGGGTGGGGTGGGGTGGGGTGGGGTGGGAGGGTGGGTGAGGGGTGGGATGATGTGGTGTGGTGTGGTGTGGGGTTGTTTTGTGCTGTGGTGTGGGGTGGGGTGGCGTGGGGTGGGGTGGTGGGGGTTGTTTTTTGGTGTTGTGTGGTGTGGGGTGGGGTGGGGTGGCATGGGGTGGGGTGGATTTGACGTGGGTTTGGGATAGGCGAGAGGTGGATGGGCGTGGGGTGGGTGGGCGTGAGGTAGGTGGGCGTGGGGTGGAGTGGGGTGAGGGCTGGAGGTGGAAAATGCGACTACAATATTTCAGGTATTGATGTTTTCATAGTTCTCTCCCTCGGTTCTAAAACCTTATCTCAATGAAAAGCTGTCGATTCTGACTCTTCATATTCATAATATTTAATCAAACACATGAAAAGAGCAATGTGTAATTTATTCAACTGTTTCTCAGTTTTCCCAATTGGTTTGCTTACCCCGAGCCACTCCATTATTTTTATCACAACTGATATATTGCGACCTTACTATAAAAAGGTTCTATTGAACAAAATGGTGCTTTCGAGATAATTTTCTTGAAGATTTATACTGCCTGCTATGGATAAGCCTGAATAAACTTGTTTTCACCATTAGACAGTTTGTCGATAGAAAGCCCGAGCCTACACTTTTACCGACCCAAGGGATTTTTAACCTCCCACACCATATAGACATGGTATGAGAGCAACTGGCCTTTGATGACGCTGTAAGTTATCCACAGCGGTGGAAATCCAAATTGGCAGAGGTGGGGGCACGGGGAATCGAACCACCGACCTTCAGATTAGGAGTCTGACCTAGAAAAAAGTCAGACACTCTCACCACTCCGCCACAGAGAACTGAAGCCGTGTAATTGCATAATAGCAAAGCAGATAGAACAATATTATTTTTAATATAACTCAGTGAAAAATACAAGTTGAGAAACAGTTGTGTAACTACATGATAGATAGAATATTTTTACATCCATAACACAAATTCACTACTTTGTCAGATAGAACATTTTTATAGTAATGTCACGATATATATCCCCAACAAATGGACTATATACCCAACAAATACACTATATTATATGTATATACGGTATATATATAATGTAATATAGTGTATTTGTTGGAGGGGGGGGGGTAACATTGTTTTTAGCGTCCGGTGAGACTGTGGAAGGCGCAATTTAGAAAAATACCGAGACATGAGATGAAGAAATAGAGATAGAAATAGAGAAATATGCGATAGAGAAATAGAGATAAGGAGGAGAGAATGGGAGAGGTGAGAGAAATGGACAAAAAAATAGAGAGGGGAGAAAGGAGAAAGGAGAGAGACAAAAGAGAGGACAGAGGAGGGGGAGAGGAGAGAAGAGAGAAGAGGAGAGAAGAGAGATGAGAGAAGAGAAAAGAGAGGGGAGAGAGGAGAGAAGATGGAGGAGAGAAGGGAGAAGAGAGAAGAGAAAGAGAGAATAGAGAGGAGAAGAGAGAGCGGAGAGAGAGTGGGGAGAGGGGAGAGAGAGGAGAAAGAGGAGAGAGAGGAGAGAGAGGAGAAAGAGGAGAGAGAGGAGAGAAATGACAGAGGACAGAGACGACAGAGGAGAGAGTGGGAGAGGAGAGAGGGGAGAGAGGGAGGGGGAGAGAAAATACGAAAAAATGCAAACGATAGGAGAAGGAGATAAGAGGAAGTTGTGAAGCGGTGGAAGACGAAAGGATATGATGGGCAAAAGAAAGAGAAGACAAGAAGTGAGAGGGGGATGACACGAGATGGGTGAGGGGTAGACAGAGAAAGAGGGGTGGTGGAAAGCGAGGAAGAAGGAAGAGAACAAAACTTGAGGAAGGAGAATGTTAAAGGGAAAGAGTAGCGAAGGAAGAGAAAAAAAAGTTGAGGAGGGAAAATGTGAGAGGGAAAGAGTAGCGAAGGAAAGAAGAAAGGGGAAGAAGTAGAAGAAAATGAGTGAGGACAGAGAAGAAAAAAACCAGAGAGCATGGGAGGGAGAGAGCAAGAAATAAGAAAACGGAGGTAAGTGGGAGAAAAGGGAGGAGGCGGGGAGGAGGAGGAGGGGGGGAGGGGGTGGGAGGGAGGGAGAAGAGAGGGGGCAGAGAGACAAACAGTCAGACCTAGATATAGGGGAGGAAGAAAGGAGTGAGAAAGGGATAGAAAGAATGCGAGAAAGAGAAAGAGAACGAGTCCGGGTCGTTAGGTGGAATACTCTACATCCGGGACGGGTGGTAGGGTGGGAGGGTGGTAAGTTGGTGGTTTGGTGGGAGGGAGGGTGGTAGGTGGGCGGGTGGGTGGGAGGGTGGTAGGAGGGAGGGTGGTAGGTGGGAGGGTGTTAGGGTGGTAGGGAGGGTGGGTGGGTGGGGGGGGGGGGGCTTAGCGTGGCGCGCATGCGTAGAAGAAGGGCGTGGTTAGTGGGTGACTGTACTTTGACGCGCAAACGACCCAATCGACGGCCAAAGTGGCTCTCTCCAACAGTGTTTTAATGCGCAGATCCGCACAGTTTTAACAAAAAGGGAAGCGCTCAATTAATTAGCAGCCATTTGCAGTCTCGTCACTGCCGCCATTACCCCGAACACCCACCAGGCATTTAGCGCGCATCCCCTACCAGATGGCGTAACGCGCGGTAAATTTTCTCCATAGAGATAACTAGGGCGTCTGTGGGGGGAAATTGGCTGCAATTTTTTGGGGGGTTTTCCTTCTGTTTTTTTCTTTTTTTTAAACCAAGCTTGAATGGTTTTAGGTTTGTGTCATTTCCTGTCATAACCATATTAGGTTGATTGTTACAATTCACCTTGCTTTAGTTTAGACTAACTTTTAATTTAAATGGTAAACTTTTGAGATATTTGAAATGCAAGCATGTACTATTAATTTTGGCAAGCACACCAAAACGCTAACCATATAGGCTTCTGTAGTGACCGGTTTTATTAACTTGACTTAGTATTCCCTTCTGTGTGGCATCGAATGTTTAATGCGTGCATCAGTATCTCAGTTGGAGATGCAGAATGGCATCTAGATAATTGCTTTGAAAATTTGATGTTTTCATGGGACTACGCAGCTTTCATTGAATTTTGAATGTGAATTGAAAATATTTTCCGCTAACAGTATTGTATTTATATTTTAAACAAAATACACACAGAAACTTATTTATTTAGAGAAAAAAACACACGGACTGTGGTAGTAGTATTTAAAGTTGTATATTCCGATGGTTTTCAGTTTTTGTCAATTTTCTGAGATAATTATATTAATTTGATTGTTATAATCTACCTTACTTTAGTTTGAAGTAACTTTTATTTTAAATGGTTAACTTATGAGATATTTAAAGTAATGCTGTACACTATACAGCATACGTTGCTCCCTCACTTTCCTTTTATGTTCAGAATGGGTTGTGCTGCACACAATGCGACACATTCCACTTCCACTATGTACAAATCAAACGTGATTGCTCCAACGGCTGGAAGACCAGTGCCTCAGCGCTGACAAAATATGTATTCAGCTCAATAAAAATATTGACAAAAAGAAACTAAACAAAAAAAACAAACATGACAATTCATTCCGGCAAGCATGCCAAACCCCAGACACCACAGGCTTCTTCCGCCGTATAAGATATTTGAGGTAGATGATAACAATCAAATTAATATATCTATCTCAGAAATTGATAAAAACTCAAAACCATCGGACGATGCAACTTTAAAGTTGCCATGATTGTGCACTGTCACAAGTCGGTACCCATCCTGATACTAGCTTAGATGTTGATAGGACGTGAAACAACAACAAACCTACACATGGACTATTCTTGCTACTTGTTACCAAAATCGCGAATGAACCACGACTGAGTCCAGTAGCCTAGCCAGGAAATTAAAAATTGTAAGTACAATATTGTTTGCATGTGCTTACAAGTTACAGGAAGTAAAACAAATTATAAGCACAACATTAACAAAAGTGGACGTAATAAAAGATTGAAGTTTGGGCACGTCAGCTAAATTAGGCTTTATAAAAAATATGGTCATGATTTTCCATTTTCAAGGACTTTCAAGGATCTTTAGACAAATTCCAGGACTTTCCCTGTTTTCAAGGACCCGTAGGAACCCTGTTATAGTTACAGTGCGACAATGTAGCTACACGCTTGGGGTCCATCTACTAGGAATACTAACGCTGCCCTACAAACTGACCCCGTTCACAACGCCCACGCAGAGGTCAAAGTTCAGAGCAGCATGCGGGATGGGCGGAAGTCGGTGTGGAACAATGCGCGCGCAGCGGATTGTGCGCGTTTACACTTCCTGAGTTATGTGTGTACTGACCACGCACTCCATCGGCAATCAACGCAGTTGTGGGAACATCTGGTTGGTTGGTTGTTGGAGTTTTACATCCTGGCAACATCTATGGTCATATCAGGACGGGTGCCGACTTGTGACAGTGTGCACTCATAGTGACTTTAAAGCTGCATAGTCCGATGAAAACATAACATTTTCAAAACCAAAACAATTATCCAGATTGGATTCTACTTATCCAACTTAAGCCGTGTTTACACGGGCAATTCTAAACCGATTTAGACAAATCGATTTATATGAAGCGATGTAGTGGCGCGTTTACATGGACCGAGTTTGAAAGTGTGTCGGCGCCGGGAACCAGCAGCCTTAGCGGTGAGCCTGTAGCCGGCGAGTACTGCTATTTGTTTAGTAGCCGCCCGGGAACCAGCTGAATCGCTTCACATAAACCACCTCGCGACCTGGTATACATGAAGCGTTTCATATGAATCGATTCAGCCCTAAAACGCCACAGCATCGCGTTTACACAGCAAATGTGAATCGATCTAGGCAAGTCGTTTTATATGAGGCGTTTTAAATCGCCCGTGTAAACAGGGCTTTAGATACTGGTGCACGTATAGAAGGGCATACAGAGCCAATTTAATAGAACCTGTTACTGCAGAAGCCTATGGTGTCAGAGTTTTGGTGTGCTTGCCAACATTATTTGTGGATGGTTGCTTTTCATATATCTCAAAAGCCCCGTTCACACTGGCAAGTTAAAACGCTTCATCTAAATCGCCTTGCCTAGTTCGCTTCACATTCGCCGTGTGGACGCTACGCTGAAGCGATTTAGGGCTGAATCGATGCATCTAGTTCGCTTCAAATAAACCACCTCGGGAGGTAGTATAGATGAAGCGATTTAGCTGGTTCCTGGGTAGTGATAGTGTAAAAGAGCAGTGCTTGCCAGATACAGGCTCAGGTGTAACTATTGCTGGTGCCCGGCAGTGTTAGGGCCCGATTAGGCCGAAATCTATTGAATGCGATCATATTTAACAGAATTACATACTCAAATAATGAAATTTAATTAAATTAACCTTAAATTCCAGGCGATATTAACGTAGCAGCTAGATCGGTGTCAAATCGCCGAGTGTAAACAACACAAATAGCAGGGCTTGCCAGATACAGATGGGGGTAGTTGCTCATGCGCAGATATCGATTTCCGCCTTAAACCGCTCCGTGTGTGGACAAGACACTAGTTCGCCTCATCTAGTTCGCCTTATCTAGTTCGGCCTAAAGTTGTGCTGTGTGAACGGGGCTAAAGGTTAGACATTTAAAATAAAAGTTACTTCAAACTAAAGTAAGGGAAGCTATAACAATCAATTTCATATATTTAACTCAGAAAATGACAGAAACCCAAAACCATCGGACTATGCAACTTTAAAGTGCTGCCCCACTGGGAAATCAGGCCGCCAGCACCATGACCTGATATCCCACTCAGTCACATTATCCTGACACTAAGCTAACCAGTCCTTTCCCTATCTTATTATTAGTATTAATACTCAGCGCAAGACTAGGAAGCGACAAGTATCAATTTTATGAATATGAGTCATTGGTTTGACTCCACCGGGGTTCGGATCCATGGGTTTGAATCCCACGATCTACCAAAACGGAAGACGGACGCTCAACACCTTCGGCCATCCCATCTGGTCTGTTGTGGGAACATCTGGCTAACCTACCCAGTCCACCTGAAAAGTAGATTATTAGTGGTAAAGTCCAGCCTCCCATTATGCCACCACAACCCATAATTTAAAAATGTGCGATTTCTCTCTCTCTAAGATTGCCTTTATTACATCTGAAACGGTTGGTATTCATACAATCACAACAATAAAAGCGGAAGAAGCAAAAAGTTTTTTTTGTTTTGTTTAAAGATGGCAGATCATGCACTGGCGCCGTAGTTATAATTGGTGAAATATTACTATGAATTTATTACCAAAATACCCCCCACCCCCACGCCACCCGTCTTGACCATTGATTGACCAGTAGTCATGTACTGACCGTCCCACCCACTACCACCACATGGCCACCACCATCACCATCACCCACACCATCACCATCGCCACCACCAAAACACGGAGCCCCCGCCCCAACTAAACATTCACCCACATTCCCGCAAAAATATGCAAGTCATAGTAAACTAATGTGACTCAGTGGGATATCAAGTCATGATGCTGGGAAGCCTGGTCTCCCAGTGGGGCAGCACTATAAAGTCACCATGAGCGTGAACTGTCACAAGTCGGTACGCATCCTGAAATGACATTAGATGTTGCTAGGACGTATAACAACAAACAAACAATGTTATTGTTATATTGTTATTATTGGGTAAATTGCTGGTGAACTGCATGTGCCTCTCTCCGCTGGTGTTTGCGTGTCCTTAGGGGGTCAGGCCCGTGCACCGAGTGACCCTGGCCGTATCTTAATTAGGTCCTGGTGTACAGTAACGTCCACCGCCTGGTCATACGTCACGCCCTCGGGGGGAAGTGGTTAACTGTACGCGGCGCCACCACCAAAACACACACTCACAACTCAAAATTTGAGGGGATGCATTTGAGTCAAATGCATTTCCCTTTTAACATTTGTTTTGTATATTTTGCTTATATCGACGAATTATCTGTGTTTCTATCGCCTCCCCGTCCGTCCGCCGCATCTCTTTCTTCCCAGCTCATCTATGTCTCTCTCCCTATAGACCCCTTTCAATGTTTGTAAACATTGTGTATGCGTGCGCAGATTGGCTGCAGAACGAATGCACACTGCCACCGAGTTTGCCAGTAAAAACGTTTATTTTATTCAAAATTAATAGAAATGCAGAACCCTAACCATATAAATTTTATAAAATCTATTCGTTGAATATATTTTCTATCTGTGTTCCAAGCAGTTTGTTTCTAGCTTGTGTAGTTTTAGAGATATTTAACTTTTTCCGTATGAAGATTGCTCACCGCCATTGACAATGCATTGAGTTTGCCGTATGCGCACTGCAAAACGTGAGTTTTATTCAAAATTAATAGAAATCCAGAACCCTAACCATATCAATTTAATATAATCCTTTGGGTAAACATGTTTTCTATGTGTATTCCAATCAGTTTGTTTCTAGGTGGTGTGATTTTAGAGATATTTAACTTTTTCTGTATGAAGATGGCTCACTGCCATTGACAATGCATTGAGTTTGCCGGTACGCGCAGTGCAAAACGTCAGTTTTATTCAAAATTAATAGAAATCCAGAACCCTAACCTCATTAATTTAATATAATCTTTTTGTTAAACATGTTTTCTATGTGTTTTCCAATCAGTTTGTTTCTAGGTGGTTTTAGAGATATTTAACATTTTCTGTATGAAGATTATCTAGCTATGTGCGAAAACCGCCGATCGCCGCGAAGCGGTTCGGCAACGACGATAATGCTAGCTCCATTCCGCTGCGGGGAGCTGCTTTGCAGTAGGTGTTACCTTTCAGGTCGCTAAAAGGAGGGTTTTCTAGCTACAATTTAACTCTTGGATTCATGACATAGAGCGCATATTTATCTACATCCTCATTTTTTAATTGTTTCAATTGGACCAGTATTAGTTTCAAAAGTTGATGGTTGAATTTCAAGTTTTACTTTTCTCCTCAAAATCTTCATCAAATCACTCAAAGGTGATTGAAATATCCTATCAAACTATGAAAATATTGTTCCCTTATTAGTTCTCTACATGTTGTGAAATATTAAGGATGTTTGATAGATTGCCAAGAGAGTTATTTAATCCGCAGCACTTGCTTACAATGTCCCCTCTGTCTCACAAATTGGCAGTTGGCATTCAGGCCTCAGCCTTGCTCATAAAACGAGTAATATGGGTCACAACTTTTGGCTGGTTTACTATAGAACAAAGGGTCCATAATTAAGCATATTTTTCAAGTTCAAATCGATGTAACTTTCTTGATATTTAGATTAGAAAAATTATATGACTACCAAGTTTAAGGTCTATTCAGGCTCTTTCCATTGGAATATGTTCCATTGAGATAAAATGCTTTAAAAATAAATTCACACAGCATTGCTCACAGCCATTGACAATGCATTGAGTTTGCCGATACGCGCAGTGCAACACGTCGATTTTATTCAAAATTAATAGAAATGCAGAGCCCTAACCTTATAAATTTAATATAATCTCTTCTTTGAATATGTTTTCTATATGTCTTCCAATCGGTTTGTGGCTAGGTGGTGTGGTTTTAAAGATATTTCACGTTTTCTCTATGAAGATTGCTCATAGCCATTGAGTTTGCAGTGTGACCCGATGTTGTCCTGCAGCCAAGCAACGCGCGCACTGACCTAAATACATGTGCTGACGTCATATGAAATTGGTCAATATATAGGCCCTATATATATAGGAAGAGAGACATATATATTCCCCAGCTCATCTCTCTCTCCATATATATATATATAGAGAGATAGAGAGAGAGTGAGAGAGTGAGATATATATTCCCCAGCTCATCTCTGTCTCCCTATATATATAGAGAGAGAGAGATAGAGAGAGAGTGAGAGAGACAGATATATATTCTCCAGCTCATCTGTCTCCCTCCCTGTGTATATATATATATATATATATATATATATATATATATATATATAGGGAAAGAGACAGAGATTCTCTGGCATTAGGAAAATGATGCTATTACGCACCTTTATACTCACATAATCCTTATATATCACATATATAATAGAGTTGGATGATATATCTATATAATCCCAATATATATAACGAATTCGGATTATTTAGAAGAAAAATCTGAATTTATTCCATATACATAGTAAATTCGGATTTTGTTCTTCTAAAATAATCAGAATATATATTTTTATTATATAATAAATTCTTATATTTTCTTATTAGTCTTATTTTAGAAGAAGAAAATCCCAATAAATATAATAAATTCAGATTTATTTCTTTGATATAAGTTCAATAATGAAAGTGCACCCCCCCCCCCCCACACACACACACACATACACCCCTCCCCCCGCACCTGACATAGTTGTATGACCCTGCACAATAATGTCACAGAGGGCATTCGGTGCAGCTTGCCTTAATTATTATTATTATATATATATATATATATTCGGAGTTATATATACATCTAACAAATTCCGATTTCTTTCTTCTAAAATAACACCTACATAAATACTAGGATAGCCCCCCTTCCCCCTCAACCATTCTAAATACCTTATGTTTTACGCGGTTCTTTCAGCGTTTAGAGGTAGAAATGGGACCGCAGTGCACAGGTCTTTTGGAGTCACTAGTTGTAGTGGGCGGTGGTAAGGAGGGGGAGGCGGAGGGTGGGAGGGGAGGGGCCGTGGGGGGGGGGGGGTAAAGGTAGCCACCCATGGGGGTGTTTGTTACAGGGGCTTGCTTAGAAACCCGCCCCAGGTGAATGAACCGTGAAGGGACGCAACATGACGGTGTGAGCCCAAAGGGTGTGCATTTCACCCCTATCCATGTAAGGTGACGGAGGGGCGAGGAGGCGGAGGCGGGGGGGGGGGGGCTGGGGGCAGAGAGGGGAGGGGGTAGAGTCAGGTGTTACCCCTATTCAACCAGACCCATGGATCATTTGTTATATGTTCCCAGGGCACCCCTTCCCCCCAATCCACCCCAACACACAGGTTTCTCAACTCACCCCCTCACTCACATACACACACGCGCGCGCGCACACACACGCTCTCCACACACCGCCGCAGCTGTCCATTTTTGAGCAAACTTCACCCAAAAGGAAACCCCAATTTTCTGGTGCATTAGGCGTATCTCAGTATATTGCGACGCACAAGTAGGAGGAGGGGAAATGGGGGGTGGGGTGGAGGGGAGAATGGAGGGGGGAGGGGGGATAGGAGTGGAGGGAAGGGAAGCGGGGAGGGGTGAAGGGTGGGAGAGAAGGGAGGGGAAGGGGCAGAGGGAAGGGGAAGGGTGGGAGAGAAGGGAGGGGGAGGGGGAGAGGGAAGGGAAGGGTGGGAGAGAAGGGAAGGGGAGGGGGAGAGGGAAGGGAAGGGAAGGGTGGGAGAGAAGGGAATGGGAGGGGGAGAGGGAAGGGAAGGGGAAGGGTGGGAGAGTGAAGTGGGAAGAGTGGTGGAGGGAAGGGGGAAGGGTGAGAGAGGGAAGGGGAATAGGGGTGGAGGGAAGGGAAGGGAAGGGAAGAGAAGTGAACGGAAGACAAGGGACGGGGGAGGGTGGGAGTCATGGGGGCATGGGAGGGGGCATGAGGCATGGGAGGGGGTGTTGGGGGGGGGGGGGGGGTGCAAAGGGCTGCTGGCTTGTTTTGGTGAAAGTCTGTGAACGGTTTAGTTTCTGACCTCGGTCGGGTCACGGAGTGCAGTACTGCCCAGCAAAACGCGGGAGATGCGGCGCGGGAGTTTGCGGGCCGACACGATATTTCGCGAGATCTGCTTAATTTCATTGCTACACTATTTACGAAAGTTAATGGGCAACGTGGGGCGTTATCGTTCGTTAAGAAAGCAAAATTAATAATAAATGCCGAATGAGGTTATGATGTATGGGGGAAAGGGGCGTCGAATTGTGTTGCCGCCAAAGCCACTTAGCATGCTTAGAAAGCATACGTCGCCATGACTAAAGTGATAAGAGAGATAAGGAGAGTGCGAGGGGGAGAACAACGGGAGAAAAAAAGGGAGGTGATTGAATACCGAGGGGCGCTCTTCAAATTGGAAACAGTTGACTAAAAGGTCCGATTCTTCATCATAATAATAATTAAGGCAAGCTGCACCGAATGCCCTCTGTGACGTCATTGTGCAGGGTCCCACAACTATGTCAGGCACAGGGGAGGGTGTGTGTGTGTGGGGGGGGGGCACTTTCATTATTGAACTGTTATATTTGTATATGCACCTCTTACGTTTGAAATAATTTGTTTGCGGGCGATTTTTTATCAAATAATTTGTCTTCTTTTTCATATCTTTTATTGTTGTCATTAATATTAATATTGGTAAAATAATAATGATTATTATTATGATAACTGAACATGGTTCAGATTTCAAATAAATGAAATGGTTGGTACAACAATGATATGGGTAAGGGGGGGGGGGTTGTAGGTGGTGTGGTGTGTGGAGGAAGACACGAATGAATGGTGTGGACGGAGAAGGGAGAAGGAGGAGGTGTGTGTGGGGGGTGGGGGGGGGGGGTCATTGGACCAGCTAGAGGGCGCTACGGTGGCAGGCCACCCCTGACAGCCTATAGGGCTGATGGCGTATCAATCATATTTTCGCGGAGAGGGAAGAATGGGGTGAAAGCGACGCGTTGGAAAACAGGACGCGAACGCGCATGCACTCAATGACCGCGCGTCCGTGCGCCAAAAACAGGTCCATAAATCAGACACGTGACCAGCTTTATGCTGGGGCTGTGGGCGGGAGGGTGGGCGGGGAGGAGGGCGGGGGAGATTGCGCAGCGTTCGGCGCTCACTCGCCAAGCAGAGGTTTCCTTCCCGGACCCAGTTCCAGTCCCGATGCGCTGGGTAGGAACGCGGCAGCCCGGGGGTTGAAACTTGAATGGAGGAGGAGGGGAGGACCAAAGCGATTCAGACTACGTCAACTGTCCGCCACCCACACAGTGATGGGTGTAACAACAATAACAAAAAAACATATATAGATAAAAGAAGAAAGACTCCACCAGAACAACAAAGAAGAAACAATCTCTCACCCCCCCCCCCAACCCACGCTGCTTCTTTTTTCAAAGAGTAGTACAAATGAACAGCATGAGTTGAACCGCATAAACGAGGGGAAATAAAATAAAAGGAAGTATGTATGTGGGGGTTGGGTGGTGGAAGGGGGACCTACTTTTGAGTATCAAGGTTGGTCGTGAATGTATCAAATTGAACAGGTTTTTGCACCTCCTTGGGCTCTATTTGAGGTGAGGGTTTTGTTTGTTTTGGGGCTTTTTTTTCCCTTGTGGCTTTCTTTTGTAGTGTAGTTTAATTTTGCTGTGGGGCGGGTGGGGTTGGGAATTGGGGGTCGAAGGGTTAATACAGAATTGCCCCCATTCTTTTTGTTGTTTGTCTATGGCGAGAGGGGGGCACTGGGAGAGGGGGGGGGGGTGTACGCCAGAGTACAAAGCAATATTTTACGCCCTTTTAAGTAAAACACACACACACAAAAACACACAATTTACCGGAAATAAATGTGCCATGGTGTACTTTGGCTTTAATCTAATACAGTAAAGTCAGTGGTGGCCGAAAGAAATGCGAAAAAAGAAAATAACCCAGATAAAGATGTCGGTCAGTCAAAAACCAAATAAAATCCTATAAGTTCAACTTCTTTCTGGACGCGCGCTCACGTTTTAAAAAGTAGATGCAATTGAAACACCTTCACCATTTGTATCCGTTTGACGCAATCCCTTGCGTGTGCACACATGTGCCATCTCTATATATCTCTGTATAATATATATATATATATATATATCTATATATATATATATATATATATATATATATATATATATATATACATACACACACACGCACAGAGTAAAACCTCTCTAACAGACCACCTCCACAGATCGACCACTCCCCTATATTGATTGTTTTATTTGGGTCCCAAATGATCGCCCATACAATACCATTTTAATGTTATAAAAATACCTCCCTAAACCAACCACCTCCCTAAATGGACCATTTAAATTCGGTCCCATGGTCGGTTGATTTAGAGAGGTTTTACTATATGTATATATATATATATATATATATATATATATATACATATATATATATATATACATATACATGTATATATATATATGCAAACCTGTACACATTAAACGCATTTATATGTAGAAGTAATAGAAAAGTACCTAAAACTTAGTTATGAATTTCATTGATCAACATGTCTAATGGTGAACTTACTCTATATGCAACTTATTTTTATAATTCGATTTTTGGAACTTTATTTTCTTATTGAAAATACCCAATACCCAAATGCTGGTCGGGCCAAACAAATAACAATGGGCTCGTCGTATAAACGATGATATTCTGATATAACCAAAATATATCCTGGTGATTATAGAAAAAGCGTTTCATAGTCCGCTGTTTTTGTTTAGTTTCTGTCATATTACTAACTTAATCGTTATAATCTGCATTATCTTAGTTTGAAGTAACTTTGATTTATAATGGCTAACTTAGGAGATATTTGAAGTGCAAACATTTGAAATTAATTTTGGCATGCTTGTCAAAATTCTGATCCTTGACAGGGTTCAGCAATAGGATAGTATAATAGGTTCTATTAAATCGACTTAGTATTCCCTTCTATGAAGCAACATATGCTTAATAAGTGCACCAGTATCTAAGTTGGATATATTTTATGTAGAATGAAATCTACATGAATATCTTTGTTTAGAAAATTGGTTTAGAAAATTTGATACTTTCATCGGACTATGCAGCTTTGAAGTTTAAGTTGTTGTTTCATAAATTAAATTTGCCGGGCTTATTAATATTACTAGTTTTTGCGTAATTTTATTCAATTAACTAACTTTCAAAGACTCAATTTGCTAACTGAGGGCTTTTGTTTTAATAAAAGAAATATATGATGGATGTGAGACACGGCGACGCATATTATAAGTATCCGCGCAAAGCTACATGCAAATGATGCTTATTCGCACATATTACTATTTTATTAGGCCTACATATTACTATTTTATTAGGCCTACATTTGGTTGTATGGGGACCAAATTGAACATCTTCATGTGTTTCACTCAATCAGCCTAATCTGTTTCATATACTTACTTCATGGTCATATATACGTCCATAGCAACAATGTCGTAGATTATATGCTATAATCTAGATTTGGTTTTGTTATAAAGGTTTACAAACTAAATGCATTTCCGTTTCACCACCAGTAAAAACTGCCAGAACGTTTATAGTGGGATGTACCTCTTTCTTGGGGAAGTGATTAATGGTGGCGAGGGGTGGTGCAAATTGTTTGTGGTCAAATCATATTTTTCATGGACTATTAAAATTGCATAGTCCGATGGTTTTGAGTTTCTGTCATTTTCTCATATAAATATATTGGGTTTGTTTGTTTGTTGTTGTTTTACGTCCTAGCAACATCTAAGGTCATATCAGGACGGGGATATACTGGGTTGATCATTATATAACTATAAGCATAATCTACCCTACTTTAGTTTGAAATAACTTATTTTAAATGGCTAACTTTTGATATTCCAAGTGCAAACATGCCAAAACTCTGACTCCATAGGCTTAAGTGCAGTAACATGTTCTATTAAATTGGCATGCTATTCCGTTCTATGTGGTGACAAATGTTTGATAATTGCAGTATCTAGGGTCTAAGTTAAGCCGAGTTCACACCCACAACTTTAGGCCGACTTAGATAAGGCGAATTAGATGAAGCGAACTAGTGTCGTGCCTACACACGGAGCGGTTTAAGGCGGAAATCGATATCTGCACATGAGCAAGTCCATACTAACCAGCGCCAGTTTCGGTTAGTCAACGTCGCCACGAGAGAGTGTGGGTTCGACCTAGATATGTATGGACTGAATCGTATTGGTTTGGAATGGTCAAAACTTGTGCTGGGCAGTGAAAACCTTAAAATAAATCATGAAAAAAATATCTGTGCACCTCTAGCAGGTTTATAGAGCAAATTTACCGGAAAGTCAACAAACTCAGGTCTCAACTGTGACGTCCTTAATCCGCCTCATCTAAACCGCTACCGTCCACACATGCACTATGGGCCAACTTAAGTTAGATCGCTTCATATAACCTACCTCACGACACGGTTTACTTGAAGCGAATTAATTGAGGCGAATCAGCCCTAATCTGCCTTAGGGTCGCGTCCACACGGCGAATGTGAGCCGAACTAGACAAGGCGAATTAGTTGAGGTGACTTAACTCCCGTGTGTGAACATGGCTTTAGATATGTAGAATCAAATCTAGATAATTACTTTGGTTTTGAAAATTAGATTTGTTATCTGACTATGCAGCTCTAATTAGCCCTGATTTTCTATGCATTTGCAATAAATACCAATACAGGAATTCAAAGTAGTGTATGTATTCACACATCTAACAACCACTAGTGAACCTCACAAACTAGAATTAATTTTTAACATCTGGAGTATCATTTTCCCGAAGCGCACATATTGAAATTGAATGAGAATGGCGCACTTTGCTCTAATTCTAAATACGAAACTGTCACCCACCGACAACACATCGGCGGTGTGTCTCTGGGTCTCAGCATGCATATCTATGCCAACGATCGCATATCAATAATTACAACGTGTGCCGTCGGAGAGTCCTTCACCAAATGGTCATGATGAGTTGACTTGACCAACGACCAATGACCTATTCCACACAGACCGCCACGTTGCCCGCCAATTTGCTCCCCCACTTGACGACGCAAATGAGGATGAAATTGTTATGACGTACAATAAAGGTCACTTGAGGCCAATTCGGACTGATTAATCTACCGGCCAAGTGTCAGCGCTGGACGGCTGGTCCTCGGGGCCTAACTGTAAAACAATATTGCAATTTAGTAATCGGAACCCTTATATGCACTGGGCCTCTGGGACAATAGAACTGAGAGGCAAGAGGGGGGAAGGAGGAGGGTTTAGCTTTAGCAACGTAGCAGGTGCTCCTGACTTTTCAACGTGTTTACCAGCAGCTGTGAAAAGGGCGGGTCAGAAATGGTAACGGTGTGCTTGGGTGCAGTCGGGTTTGAGCGCGGGGTTGTCAGTTGATAGGGTACCAGATTTTTTTTGTTTAACACGAAAAAACGGGCCGGTGTTGCAGTTTCCGCGGTATACCAGTTTGTGAAGGACACATACATTCAAATGCATTGTCAATGACCGTGAGTGATCTTCATACAGAAAAAGTCAAATATCTCTCAAATTATACCACCTAGAAACAAACCGCTTGGCACACATACAGAAAACATATTCAACAAACAGATTATATTAAATTTATAACGTTAGGGTTCTTGATTTTTTATAAATTTGGAATAAAACTAATGTTTTGCACTGCGCGTACCGTCAAAGTCAAGGCATTGTCAATGGCCGTAAGCAATCTGCATTCATAAAATACAGCAAAAGTGAAATATCTCTAAAATGACACCACCTAGAAACAAATCGCTTGGTACACATATATGTTATGTATCAGCATTTAAGCTTACATTAGATTGAGAACTGGAGAGCTAACTGTGGCACTATTTGTTTATTGTTTCCTTTGTTCTGGAACCTCCTTCTGAGTATGGTGGCCCAAACTTACAAACACGACAATATAGAAAACATCTTTACCAACAAAATTATATTAAATTTATAAGGTTAGTGACGATGCTGTTCGATTTTGACACATGCGCAGAAGCGATGTGTCCCTCGCAAACTGGTGTGCCATGGAAACTGCAACACCGGTAGTGTTGCAGTTTCCGCGGTACGCCAGTTTGCGAGGGACACATACATTCAAATGCATTGTCAAAGGCCGTGAGCAAATCTTCATACAGAAAAAGTGAAATATCTCTACAACCACACCACCTAGAAACAAATCCCTTGGTACACATATAGAAAACATGTGAACCAAAAAGATTATATTAAATTGATAAGGGTAGGGTTTTGGATTTCTATTAATTTTGAATAAAACTAATGTTTTGCACTGCACATACCGTCAAACTCAAGGCATTGTCAATGGTCATGAGCAATCTTCATACAGAAAATGTGAAATATCTCTAAAACCACACGACCTAGAAACAAATCACTTGGTACACATATAGAAAACATCTTTACCAAAAACATTATATTAAATTTATAAGGTTAGTGATGATGCTGTTCGATTTTGATGCATGCGCAGAAGCGATGTGTCCCTCACAAACTGGCGTACCACGGAAATTGTCTGGCTTGCGGAGGAGTTTTCTGGAAATGTAGGGCGAGACAAGCAAGGACTCCTCTAGATAAAGGATTCACCATGTACTCCCAGTACACTGGTGAATGACAATGTCGATTCGTCGTATAAATACGGCCAAAAATAGCTTTAGTATGGAACAGGAAGTAGAATATCCTGCCTCCAGTAACAAATGGGTACTTATATCAGCACAGAGTTGGTGCAATGGGAGAGATGCAAAAGACAAGATGGTGGCCATAGAATGCCGTCGATATACCTTTAAATTTGATTAGACTGTATGTTTTATTATATTTTTCAACTCAAAGATAGCAGGGAAATATTAAGACATATATTATAAAGAATAAGTATTGCTTTTTAGATTCTGGATTTAGGCTCTAATTTCATTTACCCACTTCTTCGACAGCTTTTATATAGGGTTGGTATTCACCTGTGTACTGCGAGTACAGGGTGAATCCTTTATCTAGAGCCGTGTTTACACGGGAAATTATAAAGCGAATTAGACAAAGCGATTTATATGAAGCGAAGTAGTGGCGTGTTTACACACGGAGCGGTTTAAGGCGGAAATCGATATCTGCGCATGAGCAAGTCCAGACTAACCAGTGCCAGTTTTGGTCAGTCCACATCGCCACGAGAGAGTGTGGGTTCGACCTAGATATGTATGGACTGAATCGTATTGGTTTGGAACAGTCAAAACTTCTGCTGGGCAGTGAAAACCTTAAAATAAATCATTAACAAAATATCTGTGCACAGCTAGTGGTTTCATAGACCAAATGATATACTATGCGCTTTTGATCGACCGGAAAGTCAACAAACTAAGGTCTCGACTGCGCATGCGTGTGACGTGCTTAAGCTAGTTCCCTTTATATAAACCAACTCGCAAGGCGGTTTACATAAAGTGAATGATACGAATCGAATCAGCCCTAATCCGCTTCAGCGTCGCGTTTACACGGCGAATGTAAACCGAACTAGGCAAGGTGCTTTATTTGAGCCGTTTTAACTCGCCCGTGTAAACACGGCTTATGACTCCTCTAGATAACAGATTCACCTGGTACTTGTAGTACACAAGTACTGCAAGTACGGGGTGAATCATTTTGTGGTGACTAATTTTATGCTTGATAGTATATATTGTCCTCTGCACTAACAAGTGAACAAGCAATTAACAATTTATTAAACATGGGTACAATCTCAATCAGGCAGAAATGCATGCGCATGTGCATTCTGAAAAGCCTTGTTTTAAACCGGGCACCCTTTTAAACTGCGACACGGGGTGTTGCAGTTTCCCAGGGACACCAGTTTCCCAGGGACACATCGCTTCTGCACACGCGTCAAACTCGAACAACATCATCACTAACCTTATAAATTTAATATAATTTTTTGTTAAACATGTTTTCAATATGTGTACCAAGCGATTTGTTTGTAGGTGGTATCGTTTTAGAGATATTTCAATTTTTCTGTATTGTCTGTATGAAGACTGCTCACGGCCATTGACAATGCCTTGAGTTTGACGGTACGCACAGTGCAAAACGTCAGTTTTCTTACAAATTAATAGAAATCCAGAACCCTAACTGTATTAATTTAATATAATCTTTTTGCTAAGCATGTTATCTATATGTGTTCCAAGCGGTTTGTGTCTAGGTGGTGTAATTTGAGAGATATTTGACTTCTTCTGTATGAAGATTTGCTCACGGCCGTTGACAATGCATTTGAATGGAAGTGTCCCTGGCAAACTGGTTGTTGCGGTTTCCCATGGACACTAGTTTGCGAGGGACACATAGCTTCTGCACATGTGTCAAAATCGAACAGCATCGTCACTAACCTTATAAATTTAATATAATGTTTTTAGTAAAGATGTTTTCTACATGTGTACCAAATGATTTGTTTCTAGATGGTGTAATTTGAGAGATATTTGACTTTTTCTGTATTTTCTGTATGAAGATTGCTCACGACCATTGACAATGCCTTGAGTTTGATGGTACGCGCAGTGCAAAACGTTAGTTTTATTCAAAATTAATAGAATTCAAGAACGCTAACCTTATAAATTTAATATAGTCTTCATGGTAAAGATGTTTTCTATATGTGTACCAAGCGATTTGTTTCTAGATGGTGTAATTTGGGAGATATTTGACTTCTTCTGTATGAAGATTTGCTCACGGCCGTTAACAATGCATTTGAATGGAAGTGTCCCTGGCAAACTGGTGTCCCTCGGAATCCGCATCACCGTGTCCCTCGGAATCCGCATCACCGGGAATGTGTGTGATTGGGGTGTTTGTAACCTTACGACGGTTACCGGTTGCAGAACTGCAACATTGGGTAGAGAGGCTCCGATAAATCGGCCCAATCTGTGGTTGAAGACTTAACTTCATGGCCGGCAGCGAATCTCTTCGTTCCGGGGTGTAGTTGAGCTGTAGGTGTAGTGTAGTGTAGCACTTGAATCCGGTCAGCAGGAGGGGTTTGAGGAAGGCGGTGTTGCGGATTCCGAGGGACACCAGTTTCACAGGGACACATCGCTCCTGCACACGCGTCAAACTCGAACAGCATCGTCACTAACCTTATAAATTTAATATAATGTTTTTGCTAAACATGTTTTCTATATGTGTACCGAGCGATTTGTTTGTAGCTGGTGTCATTTTATAGATATTTCACTTTTTCTGTATTGTCTGTATGAAGACTGCTCACGGCCATTGACAATGCCTTGAGTTTGACGGTACGCGCAGTGCAAAACGTTAGTTTTATTCAAAATTCATAGAATTCAAGAACCCTAACCGTATAAATTTAATATAATGTTTTTGGTAAAGATGTTTTCTATATGTGTACCAAGCGATTTATTTCTAGATGGTGTAATTTGGGAGATATTTGACTTTTTCTGTATGAAGATTTGCTCACGGCCGTTAACAATGCATTTCAATGGAAGTGTCCCTGTGAAACTGGTGTCCCTCGGAATCCGCAACAGCGGGAAAAGGTGGGAGCTGAGGTCGAAATGGGAAAATGGTGACGGTACCAGTCAGGTTTGAGTGCGAGGTTGTCAATTGATAGGGTACCAGGTTTTAAAAAACCCACAAGAACAACAATGATAAAAAAATAAAAACAATTGGGTGACCGAGAAGTCAGTCATAGTGACAGAAAAACAAAGAAACAAGTAAAGACAGTATAACTGGGTGACCGAATTTCAAGAGCTAAAAGTAAAAAGGAAGCGGCACGGGGAAATAAATGAGCGAACCCATTAACCGCGCAGTCGGTGCCGGAAAGTTACGTGAGTGGCTGCTGGGCCGCAGGCTGGGGCCTCTTTGTGTCTTTAAAGTCTAAAGTGTTACTGCTATTGCTAAACCTGACAGCTAAAGGGGCTGTCACATTAGGGTTTTTTGCGTGAACGTATGGCGGCGTAGGCGCGTTACGTCATATACGTCGGCATACGCCGTATACGCTACTCATACGCCAGGCATACGCTACTCATACGCTTCTCATACGCCACCAGGTGAGGGCTTATGTGAAGCGTATGAGGCATACGCCGCCATACGCTTTCATAAATCCGTCCGTCCAAATTTGTTTGTGCATGCTAAAAAGATCTCGACCTATGAGGGCGTATGGCCCATACCGTCAAAAAATGTCACAGCACGCTCCCATACGCTCCTCGTAGGTTCCACATACGCTCAAAACCACCCAAAAGGTCACAAAATGTCATCATAGGCCAGCACGCGCAGGACCTACGTAGGTTTTCAATACGCTCCCGCCATACTCCGTAATGTGACAGGGCCTTCAGGGAAATCGAATTCAGAAATGGTGCTGCCATAATATAGGACTGCTTGATATGCCAGTATTGAATAGAATTGCCAATGCGGAAAGATCTATAAATTTCAGTGGTTTTATTTATTACATGAGCCGGTGAGTATGAGAGAGTACTATAGATAAAGGATTCACCCTGTACTCGCAGTCCACGGGTGAATACCACCTCTATATAAAAGGTGTCGAAAAAGCGGGGAAATGAAAATTAGAGCCTAAATCCATATATTTATTCGTTATATATGTCTTAATATTTCCCTGCTACCTTTGAGTTGAAAAATATAATAAAACATCTAGTTTAATAGAATTTAAAAGTGAAATCGACGGCGTTCTATGGCCGCCATCTTGTCTTTTTTCATTCTCTACCATTTCACCAACTCTGTGCGGATATAAGTACCCATTTGATACTGGAGGTAGGCATTCTACTTCCTGTTCCATACTAAAGCTATTTTCGCCCTTATTTATACGACGTTGTTGTTCACCAGTGTACTGCGAGTACAGGGTGAATCTGTTATCTAGAGAGAGTCGGCCTATGTGTTGAGCCCTGACCAAAGGTGGCAAAGGGGAAGTTGCCGACTAAAGGTTTCAACCCGATTAATTTGAACAAACCTAATCAGTGAATAGGCCTAATGGTGACTTTACATTGATGAATCAGAATCGGTAAGGCACAGCCTTCCCGTGCGAAAGGTTTGGAGTTTGAATCCCAGCCGAGTCAAACCAATGACATATGAAAGTGATAATGGTCGTTACCTAGTCTGGCACTCGCCATTAAAGGGGCTGTCACATTAGGGTTTTTTGCGGGAGCGTATGGCGGTGTAAGCGCGTTACGTCATATACGTCGGCATACGCCGTATACGCTACTCATACGCTACGCATACGCTACTCATACGCTACTCATTCGCCGCCAGATGCCGGCTTATGTGAAGCGTATGAGGCATATGCCGCCATACGCTTTTATTAATCCGTCCGTCCAAATTTTGTTGTGCATGCTAAAAAAAACTCGACCTATGAGGGCGTATGGCCCATACTGTCAAAAAATGTCACAGCACGCTCCCATACACTCCTCGTACGCTCCTCGTAGGTTCCACATACGCTCAAAATCACCCGAAAGGTCACCAAATGTCATCATAGGCCGGCACACGCAGGACCTACGTAGGTTTTCAATACGCTCCCGCCATACGCCGTAATGTGACAGGGCCTTTAGGCTACATAGTCCGATGAAGCATCACATTTCCAAAACCGAAACAATAGTCAATACCTACATTTGATTCTGCATATCTAACTTGAGTACTGATGCACTTATTAATTATTTGTTGCTACATGGAAGGGCATACTGAGTCAATTTAATAGAAGTTGTTATTGTATAATCCTATGATATCAGCGTTTTGGCATGCTTGCCAAAATGAATTTGGCATGCTTGCCAAAATGTTAGTTGGCATGTTGTCAAACTAAAGGTTACGTCAACCTGATGTAAAGTAGATTATAATAATCAATCTAGTGTATTTATCTCAGGAAATTGCAGATATTAAAGACTATCAGACTATGCAACCTTAATAAGATACAACAAGGACTAATTAGCACAGTGTCGGGTTAATGTAATTGTGTGAGATATTGCGTCATTGTGCCAGTGACCTGGTCTTCCAGTGGGGCAGCACTATAAAGTCGCCATGATTGTGCACTGTCACAAGTTAAGCAGGCATTCCTTACACGCGCTAAGCGTAATGCGTTATGCGGCATGCGGTATGCGAATGCCATCATTCCTTACACACGTTATGCGGCATGCAGCATGCAGTGAAGTATATAAAAAGTACATGTGGCTATCTATCATTCATTCTGTCAATGTCTTTGCTGTAGAAACATGGCAGCTCATTCAAAGTTTGACTGGACACATATACATATACATAAATGTACATATATATACGTATTCACATGTATTATATATATATACATATATATATATATACATATATGCATATATACATATATGTACATATAATAATATACGTATAGACATGTATTATATATATATACATATATATACATATATACATATGTTTTATACATATATATATGCATGTATTATACATATATACTGCATATACACTATAACGATTCTTAAAATACCCCCTAAATGGACCATTTATAGAGGTTTTACTGTACACATATACATATACATGTATTATATATATACATCTATATACATATATACATATATGTACATATATATATATGTATAGACATATGTATAGACATGTATTATATGTATACATATATATGCATGTTTTATACATATATATGCATGTATTATACATATATACTGCATATATATACATATATACACATATTTATACATATATATATATATACTACTAATTAAAAGAAAACGTAAGCAATGTATTTACCTGGCATCTGGTGGTCTTTGGCCATCACGCTCGCTATACTCGCCTACAAGTTATACATCCGTTGCTCAACCGTCCTTCTCCCGGCTGTCCGTAATTATCAGTCGCCTCCTCCAGCCTTATATCAATGGACAAATGCGACTGATGCTTTTCTATTCGGACCACCTTGTCGCATACCGCATGCTGCGCCGATCGCCACATGGACCGATCGGGAAAAACGCATTCGCATTCGCATTCGCATACCGCGTGTAAGGAATGTAGCTCATAGGTTTCAAGGCGTTTCGATTTTTGTCGCATTCGCATTCGCATTACGCATAACGCGTGTAAGGAAAGCGCCCTTTAGTACCCACCTTGATACGACCATACACGTTGCTAGGATGTAAAATAACAACAAACACTTCACCATATATGTAGCTTCCTGCAGATTGTGTATTGTAATACTGTGTTGTAAACAAATATGAGTGGTTGTGTGACCATCGTCGTTTCCCACCGTATAATAGATTGCTGGATTATTTACCACAGTGTATGTGCACAACATGCAGACAGCGTTTATTTCTTTCATTCAAAAGACCAAAAAAGGTATCGATATATAGTCCGTGTCGCAGATTTCATCAGTAAAGCTGAAGTCATACAATGAATCGCCTGGCAGTTCGTGAATTAAAAGTGAAAAAAAAAGTAATAATACATGATTTGGTGAATCAAAAGAGTTGGTGACTTAAAAAGTAAATGTATAAGTTTTAGGCTACGTTAAAGGAAAGAGAGAGCGAACAATGAGTAGTGGTGGGGAACCTTCTTTTATTTTTGCTTGAAGGTCCCTTGGCCAGGAAAAATAACAGCCCTACCTAAAGCTAAAAATAAGTGGTGCTGCGAGTGCAATTAAAGGGGAATGAGCCAAGCGGCAATGAAATGGCAGTCCCGGGGCAAAAGAGTGGCCCGAGGTGAATATAAAGTGAAGAATAAATAAGAAATTAATAATAAATAATTAATTAAAGAGAGAAGGGGGAAACTCCGCCTACTTATATATATATAATAAATTATATTACACATGATAATAAATTAACCTTGATTCCGGTGAAGCAATTTTAACCTGGATTTCTTAGACCTATTCTATAGATATTACTTAAACTTTTAAAGTTGTCCGAACCTCGAAACCTGAAGCTCGAAACACAGTCTGCTCGGAATATTCACAGAACTTTTATTTAAATAGGCCTTTTCTATAGAGCATGCGCAGTGAGCTGCTACCCACAACCTTACTTCTTGTCACTACCATCAGAGGGCAGGTTGCTAGGGGAAATCCTCTATAATCCCTCTTCAACAGAGCATATTGAAAAGTGAGCTGTTACCCATAACACTAGTTCTTCCACTTCCGTTAGAGGGCAGGTTTGTCCATTAAGGCTGCACAGTCCAATGAAAACATCAAATTGTCAAAATCAAAACAATTATCTACATTTGATTCTACATATCTAACATAGATACTGGTGTACTTATTAAGAATTTGTTGCTGCATAGAACGGAATACTGAATCAATTTACCACACAAACAAGGAGCCCGTCTTATGGATCTTAATGAACAATACATGTAAGACAGTAAGTACAGTAAGGAAGAGCAATATGATGACAGTTTGAATGTTCGACTCAGGCCCTCAACCCCATGCGTATTCTGTTCGTTTGAAGGGTTGGGTGGGCGGCTGAGTTGAGTCGGTCTGTTGAGTTGCTCATCTGACTGCCGGGTTGGAAGTGAGGAATAAGGTTTGTTGATTTCCGATGAAGGGCCCGTGACGTCATAGTCTCGCGAGACGTGATCGTGACGTCAGAGTCTCGTGTGGCTGGTTCTGGGTGAGACCAGTAGGAGGCCAGATGGGGGAACACTCCAGGCGGCGCCACCATAGGGCTTCTCGTTTGCGCACAAATTACTCATGTTGGCAAACCACCATGAACAATTTAATAGAATCTGTTACTGCAGAAACCTATGTTGTCAGAGTTTTGGCGTGCTTGCCAACATTAATTTTGCATGTTTGGACTTTAAATATCTCAAACGTTAACTATTTAAAATAAAAGTTACTTCAAACTAAAGTAAGGTAGAAAATAAAAATCAATCTAGTATGTTTATCCCAGAAAATTACAGAAACTCAAAACGATCGGACTGTGCAACTTTAATGTCACCTGAATGACCAATTCATAAGTCAAATTAGTTTATATGATACCAAAAAAAGGACTCCAAATACATACGTATTGAAAGGTAAATAATTTCCTATTAACTACCTGACACTAGTGACAGTGTAGTCTAATGCATCTAGCAAGTCATGGGATTCGAAACCTCGGGGTTCAAATCCGGCCAAGTCAAACCAATGACTTAAATGTTTGTACTTATCGCTATCTAGTCTGTCGCCCGGCATTACTATAATATGCGAAGAGCAGTAGAATGGGGAAGACCAATTGTCCGAGATAGACATTTCCCCTGCTTAATCAAAGCGTGTAATGAAATAATAATATGATGGAAACTTGCATTTAATGAAACCTTAGCTTTAATAGAATCTCAGCTTTAATGGAACATCAGCTTTAATGGAATTTTATCTTTAATTGAATTGGGCTTAAATTAGAATATCGGCTTAGTCCAGGTTGTATTAGCCGCTCTTTAACTCTCGGGCTGAGGCTCTTCTCCACGTGCCATTTCATAGGTGCGGGCGGGCGGCAAGGCGGGCACAAAGCGGCGGGCGGGCTGCAACCAGGCCTGGAGAACCCCGCGCTTTCCCGGCGCCGCCCGCTGATCGTTCCCTGGGCCCGCCCGGCGGGAAAGCATCATCCCACCGACTGCGTCCTTCCCCACCCACCACCATCACATCACCACTACCACTTAGGTGGGCTGGCCATTATGAGGATAGAATAGCAAAAGGTCTCTTCCACCGTGAACTTGTAAAAGGACAGAAATCAAGGTGGTCAGAAGAAAAGGTTCAAGAACTGCCTTAAAGTTGCAGTCCGATGAAAGCGTCACATTTTCAAAAGCAAAACCCTTATCTAGATCTGAACCTACATATCCAACTTAGATACTGGTGCATTTATTAAGCATTGGATGTTAGATAGTATGGCGTACTAAGTCAATTTAGAGTAAGAGTTTTCGCAACTATGCCAATTAATTAGCGAAGTTACTTCAAACTAAAATAAGATAGGTAATAAGGATCAACCTAATAATGTATTTATCTCAGAAAATTACAGAAACTCAAAGCTATCGGACTATGCAATTTTAAATATAACTTAAAGAAATGTAATCTCAACACTGAAACCTGGGAAATAGTAGTGGCCAAGGACAGGAGTTCATGGTGTGCATCTATTCGCAAAGGCACAACACAGTTTGAAATTGATTGTGTATCTCAAGCTAAACAAAAGCATCAGCAGAGAAAAGATTGTCTCATTCACCTACCAGACTCTCTGACTGTAGCTGCACACACATGTCCAAGGTGCCACCACACATTCCGAGCACAAAATGGACTCATCAGTCATCGATGAGTTCACAACAAATGATGAGTTGCTGTCATCACCACTGATGGACAACCAAGAACAAAAAAACTAAAATGTTGGTTAATACAGATTTTAATATAAAGAGCTTAGGCCTGCCTCTAATTCTAGTTACTTCCATATTTTAAAGCTGCATAGTCCGATGAAAACATCAAATTTTAAAAACCAAAACAATTATCTAGATTTGATTCTACATATCTAACTTAGATACTGCTGCACTTATTAAACATTTGTCATCACAAAGAAGGGAATACTGAGTAAATTTAATAGAATCTGTTACTGCAGAAGCCTATGGTGTTAGAGTTTTGGCGTGCTTGCCAAAATTAATTGTGCATGTTTGCACTTCAAATATCTCAAAAGTTAACCATTTAAAGTAAAAGTTACTTCAAGATAAAGTATGGTAGATTATAACCACCAACCTAAAATATTTATCTCAGAAAATGACAGAAACTCAAAACCATCGGACTATGCAACTTTAAGCAGTTTGTAAAAGAACCAACAAATAAATTGCCACATTTACATATAGGGCGGACATATTTAGAAGGGTAAAATAATTAAGCAATTGAAATAATCCATCACAAATAGCGGGTCGCGTATTTCAAAAAGAAAAAGAAAAAAGACTACTTCTGCTGCTGATGTTTATTGTGTTTCGCTTGCACCGTGTGCCCGCACTGGTTGCCTCAAAAAGTGACCCCATTATTGGTGTCACTTCTTAGACCAATTCACTCAGCAGCTGCGACTAGTTTTATGCCTGCTAGGGTGACCCCTTTCTCCCTCATCCCCAACCATCCCCAACCATCCATACCGGATTCCTGCTTCTCAAGTGTTTAAATTGCATAATCCAATGATTTTGAGTTATAAATATATATCCCTCTACGCTCCCCGAACGGAACTCCCTTCTTTAGGCTAGGTTGTTTGTTGTGGCATTTTGTGAGCCCCATAAACATGTAAGGGTTATCCAGGCACTATCGATTTCTAAAGCCGTGTTCACAGGGGCAAAATCTAAAGCGATTCAGCCAAGGCGAATCATATGAATCGATTTAGCCGCCCGTTCACACGGGCAGTACTTGGGCCGGAAATCGATATGTGCGCATGAGCAAGTCCAGTCTGACCAGTGCCAGTTTTCGGTTAGGCGACGTCACCATGAGAGAGTGGGTTCGACCTAGATATGTATGTACTGAATCGTATTGGTTTGGAACGGTCAAAACTTCTGCTGGGCAGTGAAACCCTAAAAATAAATGATGAAAAAAATATGTGCACAGCTAGCAGTTTCATAAAGCAAATTTACCGGAAAGTCAACACACTCAGGTCTCGACTGTCACGTCCTTAATCCGCCTCAAGTAAGTCGGTTGCATTCACACGGGCAAAATAAATCGATTCACAGAAATCGACTCACGTAATCGACCTCCACAAGTGGTTTACAGTATCCGCATCACAGAAATCGATTCAGCCCTAATTCGACTCAGACGCCCATTCACACGCGAAATGTGCGTCAAACTAGGCAAGTCGATTTCTACGAATCGATTTACATTGCCCGTGTGAACACGGCTTTAGTGTTGCGTTACACTTAAGGAACAAGCTGTGTTAGCCCATAGTAATACTAATAGTCTGGACAGACACAACAAGTGTTTGACCATTGACTATTCTCACACTTTGCGGGGCATGTAGCCCTCGCTTTCGAATGCAATCGAGGTCAGCGCTGAGAGATCTGTAATTGCACTAAATGCCTAGTGAACGGCTGGAAGTGCAGAGACACTCACCAGCACAGCTGTAATTATACATACTGGCACAGTTTTCCTACACAGTGCTGAGAGATCTGTGATTACTCTGAACCATCAGCACATTATTTATGCCTAACTTTCATCATCCCTGCTCGTAAATACAAAAAAACGTATTGGACTACCACTTTCGCTACCATACCAGCTTTTGTATCCAGGCACACAACAGTAAACCATGGCATTGCAAGGGCTCTGCTAGGTTCAGTTGTGCTACTATTACTAACCCAGCCATGTGACTTTTCCGGATTTCTGGACTTTTTTTGTGTGGAGGGGATGGGGGTGGGAATTGACCCCTGTTGAGACAATTTTGGGTGGTGGGTGGGGGGTAGATTTCGGGTAAGCATACTGCATGCATCGATAATCTATTTTTGTCAAGGCTTTTTTTATTATTATTAATATTATTGTTGTTCCTTCCGCATCTCGGCGCTTTGCATGACAAACATTCCAGATATCTGCAAAATTGTTGGATTTTTCATAATGTCAGAGACACATACATGCCTGTAACCTCGTTTTGTATCAAGATGGTGTGAGTGTGTGTGATCAGTCAATTGCATTTTGCAAAACAAAGGAAAATGTAACCTGCCCCCACCAACACAGTCCCTTCCCTATCCTCGTTATGAAATCATTTCATTAAAGTTGCATAGTCCGATAGTTTTGAGTTTCTATCATTTCCTGAGATAAATATGTTAGATTGATCATTATAATCTACCAAAGTTTGAAATAACTTTGCTTTAAAATGACTAACTTAGGAGATATTTGAAGTGCAAAAACTAAATTAATGTTGGCATGGATCCACTTGTCAAAACCTCAGCAGTAACAGGTTCTCTTAAATTGAATTATGATGTCCTTCTATGTAGCAACAAATGTTTAATAAGTGCACCAGCATCTAAGTTGGATATGTAGGTTCAAATCCATATAAGTGTTTTGCTTTTGAAAATTTGATGCATTTATCGGACGATGCAACTTTAATGAAGACAAAATCCTGACCTGAAGCATGATAAAAGACGTGAATTTAATGGCGTGTCCAACTCCTTCCATAAGAACTCTTCTGATTGGTCGATAAGCATGGCCACCTTAGTTCAGAAAGAAGTCAGGATAGCAGGCAGTACAGCTTTGGGGATATACTGATTGATTGATTGGTGGTTTCTTTACGCCGTGTCGGCAGCATAGGCCATATTCACGGCGTTGGGGGGGGGGGGGGGGGGAGGGGGATATACCGACTTCTGTGGTTAAGTATTTCATGAACCAATAGATAGAGATAGAAAACCTGTATTAAGAGTGTAAACAAAACACAAAGCAGATTTATTAAACTGCCCAGTGCCATATACATTGCGTCCTGGCAACACTGAAGGTCATATCATGATGGGTACTGACTTGCGACAGTGCGCCCTGATGGTGACTTATGACTGGGATACCAGGCCACTGGCATCATGATCTCATTTCCCATTCCTTATCCTGACACTGAACTAACCAGTCCTTGCCCTATCCTAATAAGAAAAATTCCCCATCGCCAACAGCTAACCTTTACTTTGATTAGGTTAGATGTGATCTGAAGCACATAATTTTGTCACATACCTATAACTTTATCACCATCATCCAACATTGCCTTTCCGATATTGGTTGGTTGTTTTACATCCTGGCAACATCTGAGGTCACATCAGGACAGGTACTGACTTGTGAGTGCACACACATAGCATCGCACATGGGGAAATCATGCCGCCAACACCATGACCCACATAGTCACATTATCCGAGAGCCAGGCTAGGAAGTAACAACTATCAATTTTATAAGTCATTGGTTTGACTCAACTGGGAGCCGAATTCCCGATCTTCTGCATGTGAGGCCCATGCTCTAATAGTTCGCCCAACGCGCCCGGTCCAATACCGTTATAAATATCGGTTCTCATCTGCTCACCCAGGTTAAGCAACATTGAGCCCCATCAAATAGGAATATTAGGTGCTGCAGACATTCTCATACAAGGCTTATGACCTTCCAAATCAGTACTGGATAAGTAACTAGCACAAAATGAAGCAAGTCAGTTTAAAATAAGTTATTCGCATTTGTTGTTTTTATTATTATTCTGGTGGAAAAAAATCTACCGATCTCAGCAGAAACAAACAAATAAGACATTGTGGCACATTCGGCACTAGGAACACAATGTTCAGCACTACATGGAACAGCAACAGTTGTCTTGTTTGCAGAACAGCAGTCTGCACTGAGGACTGCTATGCCCTTCGCATCTCCTCACAGCCAGCTGTCAATAGTTGACAGTGGCAGTGACACCAGGACTTGTACATTTCACATATTTGCACAAGCATTGTGAACCATCAGGCTAAAACCCCGATAGCAACCCAATGATATAGAGATGCTTTTCTTAATACTTATATATAATCACTTTATATACGAGAAAATTAAAAGAAAGAGCACTAGTTGGTTGGTAGTTTTACATCCTGGCAATATTTAAGGTCATATCAGGACGGGGAGCATTAGTAGTAGTGTATAAATATATATATATAGTTCTTCACATATAACATATATAAGAACTGTTCAGAGAAAGGGCACTAGTTTATTAGTGCACGTCTGTTGGTAATCAAGGTACGTGGACGGTTTCATTTTTCCAAGTTGATAGATCTTTTAAAAAACAAAATGTCCCCCTGTTGGTTTGGTTTGCTGTGCTTATTTTTCCACATTTTAAGTAGATAAAAGATTCACGCCGGACTTGTAGTAGGGGTGAAAAACAGCCTATTAGAAAAAGTGGCAAAAGGCTGGGTAAATGAAATGAGCACATAAATTAATAATTTAATATAGCAAAATATATTCTTCACATACCGCTTTATATTTATCCACTACTTTTGTAGGAATAATTGATTAAATAACATAGATTAAGCGGACTTTAAAACTCGAATCGAGAGCATTTAGTGACCACCATCTTGGGCGCTTTGCATTCTCGCTCATCGCATCAACTCTGTGGCAATATAGATAAACACTGGATGATCGAACCAGGAGCTCATTTTCTCTGATTGATTGATTGATATCAAAGAGTTTTCGCTTGTTTTCAGATATGGTTGTCATTCACCCCTACTCTGGGTAGGGGGGAATCTTGTATCTACATTTTAAGAAATGTGAACATCAATAGCTGTTCTTCGTCATGTGAGACCTGCCGCGTTACTCCAGCAGGAGTGAAAGACTTGTGCAGTGCCAGATTCTGCTGGTAGAATAGTCGGTTGAAACAAAAAATGATTGGAAAAAAGAAGCAAACACCTAGGAAATACTCGCAAGAAAGGAACAACAAAATACGCACTCACAGCTAAACGCTCGTGTAAAACGGAAGTAACTGGGGAAAAGCGGAAATCTTCACCAGGGAAAAGAAGGCGAGAAGGTGGAACTCTTCAAGTTGTCCATGTAAGAGGTAAGAAAAGTACAGCGTGGCATGCCGACAATGGTTCGTTCCATTCTACCGGTCACTCACTGCCTCTGTTGGTTATGTATGATAAATAGATTACAGTTTAGATGTGTAAATTTCAAGATTTTCTCTCCTTTTAATATAGTCCATAGTTTAGATAATACAGATAAGGGCCCTCAGATCTATTTAGTAACAAAACAACCATGTACTGCCCACAAATAATTTCTATTTAAATGTATGTGTATCCAAATAAAAGCGCCCAATATTAATTATGATGCACAGAATTTAAAGTTGCACAATCCGCCGGTTTAATAGTCTGGAAACAACAAATTTAAAGTTAAATACATCAGGTTGAAAATGATTATATACTCAAGATACTTTAGAGTAACAATAATAACTTACTAGCTTTGAGATATTTGGAGTGCAAGCAGTTTTTGCATGCACACTGGTTGAAACCAAGTGCAATATGCCTATGGCATATTAACTATGTCATGTCGAAACCAGCTACCTTAACAATTTTCCTGAAGGGGACCCCCCCCCCCCCCCCTTGCCCGAAATGATAAAATGAGGTGGATAGGCGAGATCAAATCAACGTGTATGTGGGTTTTGAAAAAATGATTTCATCGGATCATACAACTTTAATGCACCCCCGGAGTTGCTACAATAGAAGAATGCAACCCTGCTCCGATATGTTATAAGTTATTTCGCTAGTTACACGCAGGGCGTTGACCAGAAGGTGAACGAAAACTAAGGCTTTGAACACACCCAACAAAAACCGCGGAGGGAGGGAATTTAGGAGGGGTAAACTTCAAAATGTCAGAGATATATTTACAAAATGTAAATATTTACATACATTCGGCAAATGCTATCCTTTTCATCTTCAAGCAACAGTTTTATAAACGTTGGGTTAGAGGATATTTGGGGGGGGGTGTATTTTTCTTTTTTTACATGCTAGGCGTCAACAATGTAAAGTGAATAACACTAGCTGCTACTGCTGCTACACAGTGCCCGGTAGGTACTGCTAGGCAGTAACGACGGCGGTCTCTGTGGGTTGAGACGAGGGCGAGCTCGGCACGTTCCCTTCTGCTTCGGGTTCCGTGAGCTGGTTTTCGGGCGCTTCACTAGAGGGCGCGTCGCCAGCGGCGGGGGTCGGCACCTCCGCCTCGTTCCCTGTGCCGCCAGTCGAGTGTGGCGCCACCTGGTGTGGCTCTCCGCCGGCCGCTGGTGGCGCCACCATCAGCGGCGCGGCCAAATCTGCAGAAGCCACAGCTGGTGCTGGTGCTAGTGTTGGTGTTGGCTCTGCTGGTCCTGGATCTGCTGCAGCTGGCTCAGGCTCTGACGTCAACTTTGCCTCTGCTGGTGCTGGCTCTGCCTTTGCTTGGGCTGACTGTGCCTCTGCTGCTGCTGGCTCAGGCTCTGACATTGGCTGTGCCTTTGCTGGTGCTGGCTGGGCCTCTACCTTTGCTGGCTCTGCTGCTGCTGGCTCAGGCTCTGACATTGGCTGTGCCTTTGCTGGTGCTGGCTGTGCCTCTACCTCTGCTGGCTCAGGCTCTGATATTGGCTGTGCATTTGCTGGTGCTGGCTGTGCCTTTGCTGGTGTTGGCTCTGGCTCTGATATTGGCTGTGCATTTGCTGGTGCTGGCTGTGCCTTTGCTGGTGTTGGCTCTGGCTCTGGCATAGGCTCTGACATTGCCTCTGCCTCTACTGCTGCTGGCTCTGTCTTTGTTGCTGTTGCTGCTGCTGGCTCTGCCTCTGTCGGTGCTGCCGCTGGCTGAGACTCTGACATAGGCACTGCCTCTGCTGGTTCCGTAGTGGAACTGCTTGTTGCCGGCTGTACCGCCGTGACCGTGCTGCACGGAGGTGCTTCCCCTGTAAAACAGCAATTCAAACTCATCAGCAACTCCCACGTGGGGGTAGGGGTGGCTTCTTGTTGGAGTATAATATTTTGTTCACCATTTCACTCTTTACTGTTTTTAAATTTCTTTAAATAACTCAGGGGCCCCAGTGTAAAAAAATTAAAAATCCCTGAAAAAATAGGAGGCTGGGGGGTCTGGAGGAATGCCCTCGGCCCAAAACCTACGATTAAAATGATGCAATCTGGCACGTACTTGGACATATTTTGGCATTGAAAATTCAAACTGTTTTAAGACTTCAAGACTAACAAATAATTAAAAGGACAAGTTTTTTCTTGGGCAGGGTTCCCCCCGCTGATTTCGGCGAGAAATGGGATCCCTGATAAAGTACCAATAATGACTGAAAGACTGTTCAGTGTGTCAGCGTTACAAAAAAAAAATTTCAGGGGAATAAATATACCTACAACAAAAAAAAGACCATGCAACACTTGGACGTGAATTAGCATTAATTTAGTGCACATGTTATAATGTCATTATGCTTGATCTTTAAAAAAACCAACCACCACTAAATGGCATTATAAGTAGTGCCTATAGTCCCACCATCTGTGTTTTACAGATGGTGGGACTATAGGCTTCTATGTATTTAAGAGAAACTAAAATGTTTCATGGCAAAGCGCTATACTTAAAACTGTATAAACCCACACTGAGGCAATATAATATAGCCGCTATACAAACCCAGTCATCTACTTAAGCTGTTTTGATTATCGCGTTTGGGTGTTCACATAGACAAAATGCCACCTAGACAAAAACAAAATTATAGTTTATTGCAAGAAAGAACAAACACCTACTGGAAAATAGGCCAGTTAGGAATACAGAACTATCATATTTAAAATAAACCAATCTGGGTTAGTTTACATTCATTAGCGTGCTATATTAAAGTTACCTAATCCGATTATTTTGAGTTTCTGCCATTTGTTTTTGGTTGGTGTTTTTAGATGAATATCTGAGGTTGATCATTATAATTTAGGTTACTTTAAATTGAAATAATTTATTCTCATATGTTAACTTTGGAGTGAAAACATGCTAAATTAATTTTGGTTCATGTCAAAACAAACGATGGCCATTATAGGCTTCTGCAGTAACAGGTTCTATTAAATTAACTTAATATTTCTTTCATGTAGCAATGGACGTTTAAATGAATGCAGCAGTATCTAAGTTAGATATGTAGGATCAAATCTAGGTAAGTGTTTTGGTTTAGAAAATGTGAACCTTTTATCCGATTATACAGGTATAAGAAATGTGAACCGACTAACAGCTAAGCATATATTGCTGGACTACTTATTGAATAAGGCTGACATATTGTCCAAGATCTTTGATCTAGAAAGTTTATGTGCTATAGGGTACCTTTTGTGCACGGGAGAAAAGAAAGAAGGTCCCGAAGGTCATATCAGCGTGATACGAGAAAGCTTCACCAGGTGGCGCCACATGCTAACACCATACGGTGTCATGCAGATATTTACGCTAGGTGGCAGCACCCGATTTACTTGCGCGATGGTTGCCGAGATATGTACCAGTAAATCACCAAGTGTTTAATTCAGCCTGTGTCAACTAATACATGATTTAACCAACTTGATGACACAAAACTCAATCTTTTCTTGAACCATAGTGGTGCTATCAAATCGAGAAGCAGTCTTCTCATCATCTGGTGTCACCAAGGAATATACCTTATATAGTTCATTAAAACAATTTTCACCAATCAGGAAGAATGATATCTTTTATCTAGAATTTTACCTGGCCTCAATTGTTTTAAAATAATAAATTCTGTGCTTTTAACTTAAAAAATATCTCACCACATAGTTGATTGTGTGCTTTTACATTCTGTGTAAAAGTGATGGCCCGATAATAATACGACAGAATAAAGATTTGAACACTTCTCACCACGATAATGGCTTTTGCTGCCAACATAGCGTTAAGCAATCACCACTAACTAACCCCTCCCCCAAATAATAATAAGCTTTCATCGAAGTATACAACTGTGAGAAGAGCCACATGATTGTGCGCCAATGAGAACCAAGTTGGACTGACCGGCTGCGGGTGCGGAGCTGCCTTTGTTCCGCTCCTGCTGCAATGCCCGACACAGACTCTCCAGCTTCTTCACCTTGCTCATCAACAGCGTATTCTCACGGTCATTCTTGGTTTTCTGCGCAAACACAAAACTTTATTATTTTTAAATACAATGAATTCATGGTAAAAAAAACACACCTATTACCTGTCCAAGAAATTCTCAGACTTCAAATCACATATCAGACAATAATCATTTTTAACCTTATCATAATTATGCCAGATACACCTAAAATTACTAGCACAGTAACAATTGAGGCATTATACCATACCCGCCATTCGTCCAAGAAATTCCCAGATTTCAAACTGCATATCAGACCATAACCAGTTTGAACTATTTCATCATAATTATAGGGTCCATACACCTGTGAGGATATGGATTTCAAGCCGGTCTTTTTAAAAATAGGATTATTTTTATTTATATTTCAGGGAAAACACAACAATGGCGAATAGTGATTTCATACTAATTTAGATAAGTGGGGACAGTTTAATGCAATTCAAGGCTTTTCAAGACTATTTACCCAAAATAGGTTTAAATTCAAGGTTTTTCAAGGCCTTGAAATGGGCAAATGAAGTTCAAGACTTTTCTTCCAAGACTTTCCAGGCCCCGTACAGACCATGTAGTTATTCCAGATATACCTAAAATACTAGCACAGTAGCAATTGGGACATTATACCATATCCGCCATTTGTCCAACAAATTCCCAAACTGCACATCAATAACCCGTTTCATTTTTAACCACAATGACGTGCAAAATGCATAATTATTAGCACAGTAACGATTGGGTACTGTACCTCATCCGCCATCTGCGCCAGTGCCCGGTTGCTGTTCTCCCAGCGCTGCTTCCACATAAGCGTCTCCTTCTCCAGCTTCCTAATCTTCTTTGTCATCTATGAAACCAGAGTATCCGAGAATTCCAATTCTTACTCACACACTCTATAAGCCTTAGCATCCAATTCACAATATGCTTTCTTTCAATTAATTTGTCATCTAATTTCTTTTTTAATAGTAAAAATGTGTTTATTCACCGAACAATTTCTCTTTCGGTACTGAAGCAGTGGCATTCGGGCCATGCGACATGAGTTTGCACCCTCGTTAATTAAAGTGATTATTCTTTAAATAAACTTAGTCAGCACCAGGAAACTATTGTCAATGTCATAGAAATGACCCCCTACGGAATTCTTGAGCAGTTGAATGAGGAAGGTATACGATTGAAAGTTCTCCTGCTTAATCAACAAATGTAAAAGTATTAAGGGAGGGGGGGGGGGGTAAATAATATTGTACCTTGTCCATTTCACCCTTGAATGAGCTGAACACTTCGTTACTTTTGGAGAGAGTTTGTTGAAATTCTTCATATTTCTCAGTGTACAATCCGACCTGAAATTCACAAGAGAATCAAATGGCTCTTAGATAAACAAGTGTATTAGGCCTATAAATAGTTAGCCATTTAATCAGAACTTATAATCACTAAAACAAAAACCATAAGAAAGTATTTAAAGATACAGTAGATTATGCAAAGACGTCTGACAGGTAAATTTGTACTTAGTCCAGTGTGTAAATCTGTACCTAGTCATCACCTGGCATATATATCTGTACCCAGTACACCCTCTGGTGTGTAAATATGTACCCAGTCCACCTCTGGCCTGTACATCTCTACCCAGTGCTCCCTCTGCTGCTAAATATGTACTCAGTACTCCCTCTGGTGTGTAAATATGTACCCGGTGCTCCCCTTGGCATGTACATTTGCACCGAGTGCGCCCACTTGATATTACTGATATAAAATTACTGATATAAATATCAACTTGTGTGTACATTGATCATGTGGAAATACATATTTTATTATTATTATTATTATTATAATTATTACTACATAGAACGGTAACTTGCCTGTGCCCGGAGCGCCTTCTCCTGCTCCTCCAGTAGCTGCACCTTCTTGTTCGCCTCGGCTGCCTCAGTCAGCAACTGCAAACACAACGCAAGACATGAAATAAAAGGGTCTAAAGCTAAGATTCCATAGAAGCGCCAACAAATAATCAGTTTACATTTAAGCATTCATAGGGGGTCATTCATTTGCAAAAAAAAACGAAAATAAAACCACCCCCATAACCAATTGCATATGATATACAATATGTGTCATGTGACTTGCTTTCTAAACATTACTTGTCTGAGATTTTGCACAAATTTGATACAAACATTTTGATTGGTACATTGAGCTGAGTGCATTTGACATATTATGCGTAACACATATGTGACATACTCAAGTAGGCCGCTCTCCGCAAATACGGATCACTGTCACCCACACCTCTAATTGGGAACAAGTCGGGTTGTCAGAGTGCTACCATAACAGGCCAAGCCATAAATACCAGCGTTGCCAACTCTCACAAAATTCCTGTGAGAGTCATGGAAATTGAGAGTTCTGATCAGTCACCTCACGAGTCACGAATCGACCCCATAACGCCATGAATTTCAATATCATGTTATATATATGCTAAAATATCAGCACTTGGCAATGCCCTCAAATACCTGATTAAAACGTTTTTGTCTGAGATGGCATGACCGTGGACCCCCCGTAGCAAGCTCGTGGCTGCCGCTACTTGGGTTCCACGCCCCAATGCAAAACCTCAAGGATTCTCAGTACCTTGGGTTGGCAACACTGACATATACACACATGTATGTTGCTTCATCAGTCCACATGCCTTTCATGAATACTTACAAAGTTCTTCTCCTGTGTCGCCCGCTCCTTCTCTTCGGAAATCTTGAGGTTCGCCTGCTGAAGACGCGCATCAACTAGCTGCTGTTCGAGTTCCTTGTGCTTCAGAACCTTATCAATATGCTGCAGTGGAAATTGGGCAAGTTAGAATAAGGCAAATGTGAAGTTAGACTTAATGTTAAGAATTTTGTTGTTCAAGGATAAAAAAAAAAAGGAACGCGACATTGGCTCATGGTCATAATTCATAGATGTTTCTTTGTTGATTTACATCCTAGCAATATCTAAGGTTATATAAAGCATGGGTAACGACTTGTGACATAGCGCACTCATGGTGACTTTATGGGAGGCCAGGCTGCTGGCAACATGACCTGATATCCCAGTCACATTATCCTGATATTGTGCTAACCAGTCCTTGCCCTATCCTAGTACTGCCGAGCGCCAGGCTAAGTAGCGACAAGTATCAATTTTATAACTCATTGGGTTGACTCAGCTTGGATTCAAACTCCCGACCTTACACAATGGAAGCCGTCACTCTACCGATTCGGTCACTCTACCGATTCGGCCACCGCGTCTGGTCATAATTCATAGAATAGACTTTATTTATCAGGAATGGAAGCTACTTTTGGCAAAGATTTTGGGCTGATTATCTTGGGTGAATTTTGGTAAATTTCCTTAAATATAGTTTAGCTCCTGATTTAGCACATATATACATGTATGATATAAATGCACAAACTCCCTTACACTGCAAGTGCAATTTGAAACTCACCTGTTCGCGTTGTTTGTATTGCTCGATGAGAGTTTTCAGTTTGTTGGTCAGATCCACATTTTCTTCGCGCAGTTTTGCATTTTGTGTATAGTGGTCATTCATCTGCTGCTGAATGTCAATGATTGTTTGCTGCAAGTCACACAAAACTAATATTAGAGTCTATGGTATGGAAGAAAACTATATATGTTTCTATATTCACCCGTAACATTATTTTCATCACATTTCTTTTTATCTCAGAAAGTAAAGTCATGTTCATTTGTGGCTATGGAAGAAACCTCTTTTATTTGTGTCTATACTCAAGCAGGGCATTATTTTTATCACATTTTTCTCGCTCGGAAAATAAAGACAAGTTGATTTGTGTCTATGGAAGAACACTTTTTTTTGTTTGCTTTTATGTTCATGCACAGCAACCATATTTTGTCTTGGGCATCGCGCATCAATCTTGAGTGCCGCCCAACCCTCTTTATAATAGCAATTTTGAATTAAAAACATCAATAACAAATCAAATATACAAATTCTTGAACCAATTTAAAAGTGCAAAAATAAACCTGCCCCAAATTCTGATTTGTTGTTGCTATATTATTTTATTCTGGAGAAATGCTAGTGTTCTTACCTGAAATTTGTTGGTGACCTCCTTACGCTTCTCCTCCTCCTCACGGGCTCGTGCAAAGCTCTCATCCTGCAAACAATGTTACACAGCATACATCACATCAAGATGGGTACCCACTTGTGACAGTGCACACTCATGGCTACTTTATAGTGCGGGCCCAGTGGGAGACTGGGCCACTGGCACCATGACCTAATATCCCACTCACTCATATTATCCTGATACTGAACAAACCAGTCCTGGCCCTATCCTACTAATGTCAATCGCCAGGCTCAGGTAACGACAAGTATGAGCTCTTACCAATTCAGGCCAGAGCTCTTACCAATTCAGTCGTTATGTTCAGAATGTCATCGTTAGGTTATGTGCTAAAATCATTGTATAACCACATTCATATCCTAATTCAAAGATGCAGGTTGAGACAAAAATCAACAACTTTTTGTAAAGTAGGAATGCACAGAGATCTTCACGTAAACCTACAGTCTGTTTAATTGACAATCCTGACATAATTTTTTCTTGCAGATTTATACTGCCTATTATGGATAAGTTTGAATAGACTTGTTTTCACCATTAGACAGTTTATCAATAGAAAGCCCGAGCCTACACTTTTACCAACCCAAGTGATTTTTAAGCTCCCACACCACATAGACATGGTACTAGAGCAACTGGCCTTGATGATGCTGTAAGTTATACACAGTGGTGGAAATCCAATTTGGCAGAGGTGGAGGTATGGGGAATCGAACCACCAACCTTCAGATTAGGAGTCCCACCTAGAAAAAGTCAGACACTCTCACCACTCCACCACAGAGAACACCACAAATTTATCATTTTTATTAATGTTACTTCGATTTACACCATCCTACAAAATGTCTAAAAAATAAGGCAATTCAGACACGGCTACGGTAACAACAATTAAGCTGCTAATAACAAACATTACTAACCTTGATGAGTTTGTTGTGCCGCTGCAGTTCCCGACAGAGGCTCTCCAGTTTGCTTTTGGCCAGAATAGATTTACTGTGCTCCGTCTGAAGATGGTCCTTCTCGCGCAAAGTCTGCACAAGAAAAACGGAAATGCATTAAAATCGGGGAGGTAAGTTGAGACGCCAAATAAAATCGGATTATATAGATCCTTGCAAAGATTTTTTTTTTTTTTGGCTGATGAATTTATTTGCCCTGCTCATAATGGATAAGTGTGTTAACACTTGTTTACACCGCTGGGCAGCACTAATCCAATTTCATTTAAATTTGTTGAATTTTGTCTTAGTAATAATTTTGGCTTTCTTGCTTGGCTTGTAACTGTTTGTATATTGAAAACAGTCCAAAATCCAGCTTTTACTATCCTAGCAACATCTCAGGACATTCACACAACTTATCTTGGTTTATAATGCCAGCCTAACAAGGCTTTCCGCCCTAACATTATTTGTGTGAGATTGTGCTGCCCTGTTTGAAATTTAACTATCCTGGTGCTTACAATGTATTCTCTATCTCCACCCCCCCCCCCCCTCCCCCCCCCCCCCCCCCCCCCCCCCCCCCCCCCCTCCACATGCACACTATGAGTACTAACTGCGTGAAATTGGGCTAGCTCTACTTGAATTGTAATTTCATGCCTCACCACTCCCATCCCCCCATCACCCTCTCCTCTTCCACCCCCCCCCCCCCCCCCCCCCCATACATTATGGGTACTAACTATGTGAGATTGTGTAACTTCATGCCTTATCGCTGTCAATCCATTCCCCATCACCCCTCAATAACTCCCTGTAATTGTGCTAGCCCTAATTGAACTGCAACTTCAAGTCTCACCACTCCCATTCCATTCCATATCACCCCCCATACACTATGGGTACTAACTATGTGAGATTGTGTAACTTCATGCTTTAACGCTCTCATTCCATTCCCCATCACCCCTCATACACTCCGTGTAATTGTGCTAGCCCTAATTGAACTGCACCTTCATGTCTCACCACTCCCATTCCATTCCCTATCACCCCCATACACTATGGGTACTAACTATGTGAGATTGTGTAACTTCATGCCTTATCGCTGTCAATCCATTCCCCATCACCCCTCAATAACTCCCTGTAATTGTGCTAGCCCTAATTGAACTGCAACTTCAAGTCTCACCACTCCCATTCCATTCCCTATCACCCCCCATACACTATGGGTACTAACTATGTGAGATTGTGTAACTTCATGCCTTATCGCTCTCATTCCATTCGCCATCACCCCTCATACACTCCGTGTAATTGTGCTAGCCCTAATTGAACTGCAACTTCATGTCTCACCGCTCCCATTCCATTCCCTATCACCCCCCCCCTACACTATGGGTACTAACTACGCGAGATTGTGTAACTTCATGCCGTATCGCTCTCATTCCATTCCCCATCACCCCTCATACACTCCCTGTAATTGTGCTAGCCCTAATTGAACTGCAATTTCATGTCTCACCGCTCCCATTCCATTTCCCCCCCCCCCCCCCCATATACTATTTGTTGTTGAAGATTTATACTGCCTATCATGGATAAGCCTGAATAGGCTTGTTTTCACCATTAGACAGTTTTTCGATAGAAAGCCCGAGCCTACACTTTTACCGACCCAAGGGATTTTTAACCTCCCACACCACATAGACATGGTATGAGAGCAACTGGCCTTTGATGTCGCTGTAAGTAAAACACAGCGGTGGAAATCCAAATTGGCAGAGCTGGGGGCACGGGGAATCGAACCACCGACCTTCAGGTTAGGAGTCCGACCTAGAAAAAAGTCAGACACTCTAACCACTCCGCCACAGAGACACCACGACTTGTGACATAGCGTACTATGGGTACTATGAGATGGTACTAGCCATACTTGTACTCGAACTTCATGCCTCAGTCCATCTAACCTAATCCATATTGCTCCCTCCATCCAGACACACCACCAGTACTACTTGAACTTGAACTTCTTGCCTCATCACCCCATTCTTTATCGCTCACTCCGTTCATATGCACTTCGGATATTATAAGTACTAACCGCAGTGAGTTTGTGCTGGCCCTGCTTGAACTTCAACTTCATGCTGCGGTGTTCCTCATGCAGATCTGCATACTTCTTACACAGCGCAGCCAGCTTCTCCTCCGGAGTCTCCAGCGAGTTCAGCGCCTTCAGGATGTGCTCTGTCAAACAAAAAAGCAGCATGGATAAATAACACACTCAATTTCACTATTCAAACGCAATAAGAGACAGGCTAAAATACTTATACTCCTGTAGACTGTTTGTTTGTTGGAGTTTTACAGTCTGGCAACATCTAAGGTCATATCAGGACGGGCACCGACTTATGACAGTGTGCACTCATGGCGACTTCATAGTGCTTACCCACTGGGTGACCAGGCCGCAAGCACCATGACCTGATTTCCGACTCAGTCACATTACCCTGATACAGCAGCAATGACAAAAATAAACTAATGCTGCAAACCACCATCAAGATCTTAGGCCTGCAGCAGCTCATCACTGAAAACACAAGGCTAAGCAACAATAGCTCAACAATAGACCTAATATTAACCAACTCAAACCATGCCACAAAATGGGGCACTAGAAGCTGGGGTATAAGCGACCACGAACTAGTATATGTAACCAGGAAAAAGCTTAAAAGCACAAATCACTATGAATACAAAATGGGCAGGTCCTTAAAAAACTACTCAGAAGATACATTAAAAAATCATCTGCACCAAAACATAAACAACATCACACAAAACAGAGATGATGTTGATATCTATTGGGACAACATCATCACAGAAATAAGAAAATCAATTGATGAGATGTGTCCCATGAAGAAAATAAAAGTACAAAAAAACCAAGACCCTTGGGTAGACAAAGACCTGCTAACACTCATCACAACCAAAAGTAAACTGGGTGATAAAGCAAAACGCACAGAAACAATAGAAGACAAACTGGCCTACCGCATCGCCAGAAACAACTGTCTCAAAGCTGTGAGAACAGCAAAAAAGAAATACATAATAAAGCAGGACAAAGACTGGGGAAGCAACACAAACAAATTCTGGAAAAATGTAAACCTATTATTCCCAAAAAATAACAAAGAAGAGCATACAAACTTCCAAGATAACGAAGGGGCAATGCTCACAGACAAAGATGCAGCAAACAAACTGAACAGACACTTTGCCACAATAGGGCAAAAGCTGTCAGAAAAATTCAAAAAAAGATGGGAAAACAGATCAGGAACTGTGGAGAACGAAATCCCCACCTGCAAAACAGATATGATAGAAGTAAAAAAATTAATAAATGACATAGACACGAATAAACCAAGTGGAATAGATGAAATACCAACCAAAATACTGAAAGAGGCACTCCAAGCCATCCCGGCCACCATAGTAGACCTATTCAACATCTCCTTTGAGCAGGGGCGTTTTATCTCAGCCTGGAAAATGGCAACCATCACCCCCATTCACAAGGGTGGAGACAAACAAAACATGGGAAACTACAGGCCAATATCAATTCTTCAAACCCCAGGCAAGCTCATTGAAAAAGTGTTACATAGACACATCAATGAACACCTGGAAAAAAATGATATACTAAACGAAAGACAAGGGGGCTTCAGGAAACTGCACTCCACATCAAAAACAATAGCTAACCTAACAAATGACATAATGGCATCAATGAACCAAAAACAATTAGTTGGAGCAGCCTTCATTGACTTCAGCAAAGCATTTGACACAGTAGACCACAAAATACTACTGGAAAAACTAAAAACCATGGGCATAAAATCCAACACTATGGATTGGATAAGATGCTACCTGAACAACAGGCAACAGAAAACAAAAATAAACAATACACTATCAGACAACCAACCTGTCACATGTGGTGTACCCCAAGGGTCAGTGTTAGGGCCACTACTCTTTATAATCTATATAAACGACCTTGAAAAATGGTTGCAAACTGAATGCCTCCAACTATATGCAGATGACACAGTCATATACGCAAATGGCACCACAGAGGAGGAGGTAATAACTAAACTAAATAAACTCCTCCTAAAACTAGATGAGTGGTGTGAGTCCAACAAAATAACCATCAACACAAGCAAATCAAAAACAGTACTCTTCTCGCATAAACAAATGCCAGAAAGAAAACTACACTGTAAGTTAGGAAACCAAACACTAGAAAATGTAGACCATTACAAATACCTAGGCCTTGAGTTGGACAGCCAACTAAACTACAACCTATGTATAAATAAAATTATACAAAAAGTAAACCACAAACTGTGGCTATTTGCAAAGCTAAGAGACTACATGACACAAGAAATGTCAATAAAAATCTTCAAGGGCATGGTGCTCCCCTATTTTGACTATGGAGATGTAAACTACATGGGTGCGAGAAAAGAACTACTAAAAAAACTGCAAACACTGCAGAACAGAGCCCTAAAAATCTGTCTAAGAGTAGACAAGCTGCACCCAACCTATGACATACACAAAAGAACCAAAGTGAAACTACTAGAAAATAGGAGAATAATTCATTTGAAAACATTAGCATATAGCTATAGTCAAAACAGTAAACTTCTAACAAAACCACAAAGGGCTACTAGAGCAAATAATGCACCACTACTAAAGCAGACCAGAAGCCGAATAAAAGCTCATGAGGGAAGCACGCTGGAAATGGCTGCCAAGTTGTGGAATGCCCAAACGGTAAAGGAACGACAAATTCCTGACCTAAAAACTTACAAAAAATATCTGTGCAAAATAAGGCTAGGAAACCCCCAGTAAGCTGCACTGCAAAGGGGCATGTGATATGTCACGGCCCACCAGCGGGATGCCCAATGGAAGGTAACCATGCCAAAAGTAGCCAGATAACACACCACACAGCTACGTACAAGCCTATGATATGTAAATAGGAGTAGGCTAGTCTAGTAATAAGAGTAGAAAAATAAAAACATATATACCAAGAAAATCCAAAAAAACTAACATAGGCTACTAACCATACCAACCAATTATCTATCTGCTACTGAAATGCAGGCAATCAAATACCTTATCAGCAGCCACTGTGTGGTAAGATAACACCAACACTACAACTGGCCAGCATTGAAAACAAGCCTGGGTACCCGGGCTTATATGCTATGGACAGTATAAATACAGCCTCAATAAAAAAAAAACAAAAAAAAAACTGAGCTAACCAGTCCTTGCCCTATCCTAGTAATGCAAAGCGCCAGGCTAGGTAGCAACAAATATCATTTTTGTCAGTCAGTGGTTTGACTCGACGGGGAATAAAACTCCCAAACTTTCGCACGGGAAGCCTGCGCTCCAATTTCGCTACCACGTCCGGTTACTCCTGCAGAGGTTGGGTAATGTTTACGGATATATAAATAGTTTACGCTCGCCTGTTTTCTACTGCCACTCAAAGCCATTTCCAGTCTGGCCAGGTAATACTTTACCTAATACTCAGGTGGAGGTACAAAGTTTTGATATTTTGGACTTTCCAGAATTTACAGTAGCCGCAGAGCGAAGGAGTAGAGGGGAGGAAATACCATATTCTCGCGGGTTAACGCCCTGGGCGTTAAAATTGGCAAATCACAGAAGTGGGGTGGGGGTGGCGTTTAGCCACACATGGGTGTTAGTGGTGGGCGTTTACGAGATATTGGCCAAGTGGGGGGTGGTATATGATGTATCAATTGATGAATGAGTCAAGAATTATGTTATAAAATATAACTATTGTACAAAGTTATGGGGTCTATCTGTATGGTAATTATATTATGCATGGAATGTAGTGAGTTTTTGATGACGGGTGTTGCATGCTTATATTAAGGAATAGAGTCCAGTTTATAGTGGTGCCTGAGGCACAGCGCAATCCCTAGTAACAGCCACATAGAAGGAAATCACCATATGTAAGACAGGTTGCTATGTGTTGACTAACAATTTGTTCCGATCAAAAGTTATGAGGAACATTCCTGCTAAGAAAAGTCGAGGCAGAACAGCCACAACAAGTCTCATAGATGGGTCATTCTCAGAAATTGTGTACTGCTGTTGTGACATGGAAACAAAAAGTGAAAACATTCCAAATAATAGCAAAAACATTCCAAATAATAGCAGCATCCATATTTATATGAAGTTTATTATATACTGTGCATGTCAGAGTTGACATTTTTTCTTTCACTTTTTGATTTTGATCTATACAAATTGAGAAAGCTGTTAAAATTAACCGAGTAGCATCAATCGATAACATCATTTTAACACATACAAATTTCAAACAAGATTTTATTGAATACAGCTAACCAAGCATGATTGTGTCCTACAAAGAAAAAGGTTGAAAACCCATTTGGGTAGATATGCAAATTTTCATATTTTCACTTTTTTAGTACAAAATCATATAAGCACATTTGAGATACATTTTGTGGGATAGATTAAATACCTGTAGCATTGATAACATACTTAATACTCTACCCCCCCACCCCCACCCCACCATCTCAAAAAGGAAAAATCATTAACAATGTAACACGGAAACCAAATATGTGGTACACAGTTTCTGAGAACGACCCATATATACCAGTACACATACGGAGAGCTCATCTGTGCTGGTTGAGGGGAAGCTTCAATGTTGGGAGAATGGTGGCATACACAAATATGAGCTGCAATTGCTATATGTGCATTCAGAACGAAGTTGACTGGCTCAGAAATGATAGCTATTGCCATGGAGGAGAGCTAATAAATCAAAGGTTAGTCTTGTCCAGAAACCAAACTATATTCATTTGCAGCTCAACTCAGTAGCATCGCTCTTGCAGCAACAAGGAACTACAGTAAAAGCTCTCTTACCAACTGCCTCCAGAGATCGACCACTCCCCATATATCGATCTCTTTATTTGGGTCCCAAACTATCGCCCATACAATACCACTGTAACGATAAAAAAAACTCCCTAAACCAAACTACCTCCCTAAGTGGACCGTTTAAAATTGGTCCCATGGTCGGTCGATTTAGAAAGGTTTTACTGTATTTAAGTAGTATAATTGAGGGCTAGCATCAGGGAAGCTTACACTTTGGTGGCTACCTGTCTACCTGCTAGCTGCCTAGGCACATTCCACTACAATCATGGATATTACCAACAAAACATTATACTAGCATAGAGGTTGATTGATTGGGGTCTTACATTCTAACAACAGCCGAGGTCATAGCATGACAGCTACCGACTTCTGGTTTGACAAAATCAGGGACCAGTCTCACAACTCAGGGATTGCTCCCATGATTCGTGACATGGGAAACTTATTGATTGATGGTTGCTCAATAATATGTTGGCAGCAAAGGCCATATTCACTGTGCAAAATGTTCAACTCATATTCTATCGCTTTTACACAAAACGTAAAATAAATCATATATCATACAAGTTAGCAAAATGATTTGTCTGCCATTAGAATAAAACTACACCACAAACTAAACATCAACCTACATGCGCAACATGCACACTTCCCACCAATCTTTTGATTTCTGTTGTAAATATAGTTTATTCATTGAATAAAGTCTTTTGTCAGCACCGTGGCACTGGTCTTCGAGCCATGTGACATTACAGTTATTTACAATATATGTATATGTAATCTGATATTGTCATCAGCAAGTAGCTCAAGTCAGCTGAAATAACAATATTAATCATTCCAAGACTTACATATGGCATAGTTTGACAATTCACATATAAGATAGTAGTTATTATATGTTGTACACATACATAATTAGACAACCCACTCCCCCAGGATGAACCGCTTAGATGTCAATTTAAATGGTATAGTCCGATAAAAGCACAACATTTTCAAAAGAAAAACACTCATCTAAATTTGAACCTAAGTATCCAACTTAGATACTGGTGTACTTATTAAATATTTGTTGCTACGTAGAAGGGCATACCAAGTCAATTTAATGGAACCTGTTAGTGATAAACCCTATGGGCTCAAGAGTTTTGACAAGCATGACAAAATTAATGTTGCATGTCAAATATCTTCAAAGTTGGCCATTTTAAATCAGTTACTTCAAGCCAATGTAAGGTAGATTATAACGATCAACCTAATATATTTATCTCAGAAAATGTTACAAACTCAAAACCATCGGACTCATGGCCCTCCCCCCACTCCTTATTTGGGCGAGGTGACCTATTTCAGAAGGTCACGTGACGCTGCCTCCACAATTGCTATTTATTGCTCTCCCATTTCCCACCAATCAGGGTGCTTACTGAATGGCAAGCACCATGTGGTTTCTGACCATGTGGCTATTTATAAACACTGGGGGAGGGGGTGGGGGGGGGCGGAGGACAGTTGTTATGGCAACCGACCTGTCAATCCCGAGTCATAGAGAGAATGGCCTGACAAAAAAAGCTAGACAAATAGTCGGGGAAATGGGGTGCCAAATTTCCATACCCTGGAAAAATCGGGCAGATCAAAAATCCGGAATTCTGGATGATTCTCATCTATCCTAGCTCTAACAGTTTTGGTTATTTGAATTGAAAATGTGCAAACATTATCTATAACCTAGCAACATCCACGGTCATATCAGGATGGGTACCGACTTGTGACTGTGCATTCATGGTGCCATTATAGTGCTGCCCCACTGGGACATCAGGCCACATGCACTATGACCCGACATCCAACTCACATCACATTATCCTGATACTGATCTAACCCGTTCTCACCCGATTCTAGTAATGCAGAGGGCCAGGCTAGGTAGAGATAAGTCTCAATTTTGAAAGTCATTGGTTTGACTCAACAAGAATTGGAACTCCAGACCATTAGCACACGAAGCTGTGCTCTACATCCGGTTCTGCCACGCTTCTTGCATGCAATAACTTACCCCATCACATAACAGAACACCCACGCCATTGAAATATATAAATATATATATATATATACCTGGGTACAGATGATGGATAACTGTTCTTTTCCCGAGGTACAAGCCTTTCCCGAGGAACAAGCCTCGGATAGCCGTGGGCTAGGGAGAAGGAAGCACATCCGGGTCCAGCAATCTTTACCTACTTATTCAGGATAAAAATGGTCTTAAACTTCTATGGATACTACAATGTTTTCGTCTTGGCACAAGCAAACGTAATAGTTGTGGCAGGGTGTGGTGGGCGGGCCCTAGCCCACGACTATCCGAGGCTTGTACCTCGGGAAAACAACAGTTATCCATCATCTGTACCCAGGTAAGATTTGTATAACTATACTATTTTACCTCGGCACTAAGCCTCAGGCTACTCATAGCCGAGGGAGACTTTTACGTAACTTCATTTTTATCCTTAATCCATTTCAAATAAATATACATTAGTATCAAAACCAATATCTATTTCAATTTAGTATACATTAGTATCAAAACCAACTATACTTGGTAACTTTCTCACCTGTCTTGTTAATTGGTGAGTAAGCGTGTCGCTAGGCCGCTTGACTTCTCTAGTCGTTTGTTGTAATGTTTTGCAAACGATCTAGCTGTCTTCCAGCCTGCGTGTGCCAGGATCCTCTTAACGGAGATCCCTAGCAGTCATGCCTTCGAGACCATAGCTCCCCTTTCCGGGTGGGAAGCGTATTGGCCAGTACCGACCCATGCAGCCTTCAGCACTTTAATGGTCCATCTTGCGAGTGTGTCTCTCGAGATCCCCTTGTGTGGTTTAATAAAGCTCACCAAAAGCTGTCTTGAATTTTGTATCCCCTTTGTCTTGGATATATAAGCCCGTATGGCTGACACTACACACAATCGTCGATCATCTGGGAAGCTACTCACATGCACTGTGGACAGTGGGTCCCTTGTGCGGTTTTATTTTAATAACTGTGCCAAATCAAACGTTGCTTCTTTTCTATCAATCTCCAGTCATCTAGAGACACCGCTACAATGGTTTGTCCTCTATGGCCTGTAACTAGCAGTAATAGAACTGCTAATTTAAATCCTAGCTCCTTTATGCCTAAATGATTATTGCTAGGCCAGGACTTAAATAACTTAAAAACTATCGATACATCCCAAAAACGACTATATTTTGGCTTTGGCGGATTTCTTTCGTAAACCGACCTTAAGAATCAGGGTATCACCTGTTGTTTACCAACCGTTTGTCCGCCTATCCTTGGGAGTACAATCGATAACGCACATCTGGCTGCGTTAATAGCCCCAAAACCTAAACCCTCATCCTCTAACATTCTGTAACAATCAAAAGAAAGTTACTATAAACCGAGTAAACTCGACCAAATGTCACAAACAGATTAAGTACAACCAAAATTGTGCATCTAGTGGTGTTGGAGAACATATTTAAACCGTTCCAACACAAGCGTGAGCAAGCTAATGTGTAATGTCATAGGTGAGTAGTATCAAAACCAAAACCAAACGAGGGGTAGAGACCAGTGTATCGGTAGCCTCCCACACTCTCTGTTCCGAACACTTCTCCCTCCTGTGGCTACTGCGCCACAAGTTGGAGAAAATACTACGAAACTCAGAGGTACGCCTAAAATTTTTTTGGGAATCCATAAAGAAACCCAGGATTAAATCCCAAGGAGAATCCATAAAAAGAAACCCAGGATTAAATCCCAAGGAGATGTGGCTCCAACCACATCGCTCTCCGTTCGGCAATGGGCGGCTTGTAGAACAAAGGAAAAAATGGCGCTTTGTTCTATCAATGTTTCACAAATTGTAAAACACCCATAAAAGTAACAAATTAGATCTCAAAGTTCTAAAAACTTCGTCAAAAGGTGCCAAAAGGTATCATAACCAAGCTGCACCATATTCAAATAAATACTTACAGTTAGTATGTCGTCGTAGATCAAAAACTGCCGGAGCAACTCAATGAACATCCTCGCGTCGTGAGTTGATTATGCTAATTGCTGGACCCGGTTGTGCTTCCTTCTCCCTCGGCTACGAGTAGCCTGAGGCTTAGTACCGAGGTAAAAAAAATATATATATATATATATATATATATTATATTATAACAATCAATTTTATATATTTATCTCAGGAAAATGACAGAAACTCAAAACCGTTGGACTATCAAACTTTAAGCAGGAGAAACAATATACATATAGCCCCCCTACTTTCAAGTACGGTTTATTTTAAACAGCTAAGTTTTTAGATATTTGAAGTGCAAACATGTCAAATTAGTTTTGGCAAGCCAAAACTAACACAATAAACCTCAGTAGAAACAGGTTCTGCCAAATTGCCTCACTATTCCCTTATAATAATATAAGTTATAGGGCTGTCACACTACGACGTAACGCGGTAGCATAAGCCGATGTAGGTGAAATTTGGCCATTACGTCGAGATACGTTACTCATTTGTTAAGCCTACGTCGAGATAGGGTGACACATGTCAAGGTTTTGGACATTCCCAAAACTTTCTACGTAAGGGTGTTATGTCAGGCTACGTTGCACTCACGTTGAGATACGTTGGTCTACGTTGACTTACGATAGACTGATGGAGAGCATGGAGGAACGTGCAGCCAGCGCGCTGACGTCGTTTTAACGTAGACCGCCATATCTCTAACGTGTCTATAACATTAGCCTAAAGTAAGTCCAACGTGTTTTGACGTATTCGACGAATGGCTGGCGCGTGCGTAATGTATGTAACATGTGCCAATGTTCTTCAAACCTAAGCAAACGTTCTTCAAACCTAAGCAAACGTGGTGTGAACGTGGTGCGAACGTTTTGCCTTCGAGTATATAAAGGTGTCTGTTACGCTCACGCCGAGCGCTCGCTGAGCACGCTGGACTGTCGTTAGACTGACGCTGCTCACTGACGGGCCTGACGTAGACTCACATTACAGATTATGCCAGTCACACGTAGCTACGTTAGGGTGGGCGTAATTACACGAATCCTACGCTAAGCCGACACTAGGGTTTCGCTAGGCTGACACTGCGCGTGCGGGAGGCTTGTTAGCCTTACGTTGGAACTTGGGGGGGGGGGACTTTCTAACTCACGTTACAACTATGTTGGACCGACGTTTCGCATACGTACACATAAGCCGTGTTCACACGGGCAATGTAAATCGATTCGTAGAAATCGACTTGCCTAGTTCGACGCACATTTCGCGTGTGAACGGGCGTCTGAGTCGAATTAGGGCTGAATCGATTTCTGTGAGCCCCATATTGTAAACCACTTGTAGAGGTCGATTACGTAAATCGATTTCTGTGAATCGATTTATTTTGCCCGTGTGAACGCACTGAGGCGGATTAAGGACGTCACACTATATAATATAATTTGGTCTATGAAACCGCTAGCTGTGCACAGATGTTTTTTTCATCATTTATTTTTAGGGTTTCACTGCTCAGCAGAAGTTTTGACCGTTCCAAAACAATACGATTCAGTCCATACATATCTAGGTCGAACCCACACTCTCTCGTGGCGACGTTGACTAACCGAAACTGGCGCTGGTTAGTATCGCCTTGCTCATGCGGTGATATCGATTTCCGGCCCAAGTACTGCCCGTATGACCACCCTTTCGTGGCAAAGGTCATTTACAAAATGAACCACCTAGCAACAGATGGATATGACATTCACTTGTGTTGGGTGCCTGGCCATGCCGGCATCCAGGGAAACGAACGAGCTGATCGGGCCGCGAAGGAGGCTCTGAACTATGATGTTGAGCCATGTCTGATACCCCACTCTGATCTGAAACCACTAATAGCCACCCACATCAAATCCAAATGGCAACATGAGTGGAATGAAAACATTAATAAACATTAATAAACTTAAAGAAATTGAACCATATGTGGGAAAACCACCACATTCTCATGTGGGGGGTCGGCGGGACCAAGTGGTCCTTAGCCGATGCCGTATTGGCCACTCGTGGCTAACGCATGTTTTCCTGCTCAAGGGGGACCCTCCCCCTGAATGTATTGGATGTCAGTCCCCACTGACAGTCAAGCACATTTTATTAAACTGTGTTGATTTTATGGCACTGCGTCAACAATTTTACACTGCAAACAGCATGCATGACCTTTTTACCAAAGTTAAACAAGAAGACATTTTAGCTTTTTTGAGGGCAGCTGGTCTGTACCGCCTCATATAATTCATATAATTCATTAAAACAATTTTTATTAATTAATTCTCTCACCTATTTCATTTAATTATATTATTTTGTGCTTTTAAAAATTAATAAGTGTCTATTGACACCTAACTAATTGTATGCTTTTACATTATATGTAAAGGCGATGGTTGAATAAAAAACAAACAATTCTCGCCGTGAATATGGCCTATGCTGCCGACACGGCGTAAAGAAACCACCAATCAATCAATCAATCTAAATCGATTCATATGATTCGCCTTGGCTGAATCGCTTTACATTTTGCCTGTGTGAACACGGCTTTAGATAAAAGATTCACCCGGTACTTGTAGTACACGGGTGAAGACCACCAGCCTTATATAAAAACGGTCGAAAAATCGGGCTAATGAATTGAGTCGTTAGGAGAGCCTAATTTCACAATCTAAGAAGCAACATTTATTCTTTGTATATGTCTTCATGTTTACCCGCTACTTTTGAGTTTGAAAATATAATAAATCATATACTTTAATGCAATTTAAAAGTGAAATCGACAGTGTTCTCTGGCCGCCATCTTGTCTTTTGGCATTCTCTCCCATTTCACCAACTCTGTGTTGATATAAGTAACCATTTGACACTGGTGCCAGGCATACTACTTCCCGTTCCATACTAAAGCTATTTTCGCCCGTATTTAGACTATGTTGTCGTTCACCCCTGTACTGTAAGTACGGGGTGAATCTTTTATCTAACATACACTATGTTGCACTGACATCCAAATTGGCCCTGCAACGCCGAGAATTTCGACGTATCTCGACGTAAATAAGTGATTTTGACATTCCCAACTCGCTGGCCCATTACGTCGTAGTGTGACAGGGGTATTATATGTGGCAACAAATGCTTAATAAGTGCATCAGTATCTAAGTTAGATATGTACAGGTAATTGTTTTGGTTTTCAAAATTTGATGCTTCATCAGACTGCAGCCTTAAACATCAGTAAATTTCGCGAAAACAGATACACACGGACAATTTATTACGCTTGATGTTTTATAGTGCTTCATTCAACCCACACCCATGCGCCAGTAAACATTTAGGCCTTACCCTTTCGCTTGACACTGGGATACTTCCCCTCCCCCCTCTCCCCCATCCTGGTTAGACAATAATTGGTAGTGTTCTGCATGAGTGAACGCTCTCTGGCTCGGCACTGATTTTCCAGGCTATTAATAAATAACGGCGTGAGATCCTATCACAGCAGATCCACTGTTCACCAACTAATTACTGTCGATTTTAACATAAGGACTCCTGCTCCCAGTCTACAACCTAGTCCCCCCCCCCCCCGACCCCCACACAATTGTTATATCCACCAATTACATATTCTTTTTGCACCACCTACCGGGCGCGGTGGCTGATCGGTAGAGCGCAGCGTCGCGTGCGGTAGATCGGGAGTTCGCTTCCCGGACAAGTCAAACCAGTGACTTTTAAAATTTATACTTGCAGACCTGTGCACCGGATCTCGCAGCTTTCCGTATTGTGAAAGCTATTTTCCGTATTCTTGAATGACTTTCAGTAACACATTTACAATGAAAAACAAACAATTACATAATATCCATAAGCAAACTTTTCATGCTTGATAATAACTGAAAGTCATTTTCAGTATTTTTTTTCAGGGACTTTCAGTATTTGTACAGACGCGATCAGTAACTTTTAGTGTGATAAAAATATACACTAATTTCCGGAACAAAGGCCAAGAAACCGTATTTCCCCTTGCAATCTGGCACAAATCCAGAAGGTGCACATGTCTGTACATGTCGCTTCCTAGCCTGGTGCTCGGCATTAATAGGATAGGTCAAGGACTGGTTAGCTCAGTGTAAGGATAATGTGACTGAGTGGGATATTGGGTCATGGTGCTGACAGCCTGATTTCGCAGTGGGGCAGCAATATAAAGTCACCATGAGTTTGCACTGTCACAAGTCAGTACCTGTCCTGATATGACCTTAGATGTTGCCAGGACGTAAAACTCCAACAACCAACCATGTTGCACCACCGAGATTAAGCACAGTTTATGTTTACCAGTTTGTTCTAGCAACGTCTACAGTCATATCAGGATGGGTACACACTTGTGATAGCGCACACTCATGGTAACTTTATAGTGCTGCCCCACTGGGAGATCAGGCCGCCAGCACCATGACCCGAACATTATCCTAATACTGAGCAAACCAGTCCTTGCGCTATCCCAGTAATGGCGAGTGCCAGACTAGGAAACGATAAGTATCAATAGTTAAGTCGTTGGTTTAACTCAACCAGGGTTCAAACCCGTGGGTTCGATTCCCACGATCGACCAAAATGGGAGACGGACGCTCAACTCATTTGGCTATCCCATCTGGTCGGTTCTGTTCATATGAATTGATGTACATTACACGTCTGCGAATTTAATCGGCGAACTGCTGAGAATGCAGCTTTCAGACCCAGATGTCACAATTGCAGTAGGGATGGGGAAAGGTGTTACTAACATAACACTAAACTGTTCGACCATTACGTACCACAATTTCCAACTATGGACAGCCACCCCACCCTCCTGCCACCATTTTCTGACGTACTAAAAAGACATTAGCAATGATTATTTGTTGGGGATTTATGTTCTAGCAACATCGAGTGCCACATCACGACCGGTAACGAATTGTAACAGTGGGCTCATAGCGAATTTATTTATAGTGCTGCCCTACTGAGAGACCACACATAATCTGCATGAGAATTTGGGTTAACACCAATCTCTTCCAGTCTCAAATCACAACAGAACACAGTGAGGGCCCTTGATGACTCGGGAGCCCGGGTCAAATACGCGTGAAACCATGCATTTGACAATGAAAAATGAGCGAGGTCTCAGTAGCTTCCTCGACTTAAATATGCGTCGAACACCCGATGTACGCATAATAATAACGCAGACGTGCTTAACACGGAGGTGATTTGAACCGATTCGATCAGCTTGCTGCTCTCGTCATGAATGCTTTACCGTAGGAGTTCTACACCAAGAACGCTTCGAAACCTTGGTGTCAGGCGTGCTATGACGTCGCTACTGCCTAGGATACTCGGCAACATAATTCGGTATGGCGCTAAGCAACACTATCACGGTCTCCAACGTCTCGAATTACCCATGTTACCGGCAACATGCATAATGTGCACTGATGGCGACTTCATAGTGCTGCCCCAATAGGAAATCAGGCTGCCAGCACCATGACCCGATATCCCACTGTCACATTATCCTGACACTGAGCTAACCAATCCTCGCCCCAACCTATTAATGCAAAGTGCCAGGCTAGGAAGTGACAAGCATAAATTTTGTACGTCATTGATTTGACTCGACCGGGAATTGAACTCCCGATCTCCCACATGGGAGACCAGTGCTCTAGCGATTCGGCAGCCACACCCGGTCAGGACACTTGAGCAAACCCTATCCTAGAAATGCCGAGCGCCAGGCTAGGTAGAGACAAGCATCAATTTTTATGTCATTGGTTTAATTCGGCCGGAATTGGAAATCCCGATCTCAGAGATAAGGTGATCAGGCTGGGAATGACCACACAGGCACGCTGTCCTCTGTAATAGTAAACCGCCCCCCCCCCACCACTACAACCCCCCCCCCACCACTACAACCCCCCCACCACCACCACAACCCCCCACACCCCCTCCCCAGTTAGACACATGGTAGTCTGATAGTAGGTACCGACAGCGCCCTGTAAAAGTCCAGGAATGGTGCTTTTTCATCAATATTCACATGCTTGTAACTAATTCTGTATGTATATGATTTTGATGAAATTGCATAACTTAGAACATCAACATATGTTCTATCTGGTGTTGTTGTTGCATTGAATATGTAGTAAGTTTGTATTTAAGTAAACTTCATTTGTATGATGAGTGTATTTAGTGAATATCCCTTCATTACTGATGTAAATGGAAACGACTGAAAACAGGGTATCCTTAATGGGCTCGCGCTTCCTTGTACTACATCGTAGAAAGTCATGGATGAAGCCCAATGACCTCAGCTTTCTAACCATATATGGGTTGCCCTAGCTCAAAAAGAGCAAGGAGGTCAAATTCTGCAATTTAAATAATTTTGAAAGTTCAAAGCCCATCTACTGAATTAAAAAATATTGAAAACCTAATAACATTTGATATGGATAGATAGACAATTTGATTCCCTTTCCAATGATACCAATCTTAGTATAGTGCTAGTTAGTGCAAGGAGCCGCAGACAGAATATTGACACCAACCTGTCTGGGTCTTTGCTGACCACACTAGTTTCACAATGGTGACACCCATGTAGAAACATGTATATGACATTGCTGTCTAGTGAGATATATCAGAGAATATATACTCTAATATTAGGCCAAATTTGGGGAAGATTCAACCATTGCTCTAGCCACAGTGAATATTTAAAGATTTATTTAAATCAATAGTTCTGGTATCAGACACTTTTAATTTGTATTTGCCATCAAAATGAACCTTTTGATAGGTTTAGCTGAATTATTGGCATAGCTAATATGCATTAGTTCCATATGCTATGTCTGCAAAATTTGAAGAAGATCCACCTATTGGATGAGGCACAGTGAATGTTCAAAGTTTGATGAACAAATCTTTATTATTTATTTTGTACACTTTTCTTTTGTAAGCGCAATCAAAATACACTTTTTGTATTTCTAGACAGAATATTAATATGATAATGTGTATTAGCTCCAGATGATGGGCACTGTCAATTTATAGGTAGTTTAACCAATTGGTTAAGCTACAATGAACATTTAAAAATTCATTAAATTGATATATTTGGTTTTCCGACAATTTGTCTTTAAAGTTTAATGTTCAATCAAAATTAAATATTTTCCATACTTTTGGACATAATATTGAAATCAATAACATCTATTAGTCTCGGTGAATGGTTATTGTAATACTGTGCCAAATATGAGGAAGATTCAAAAGTTTATTTGCTGCAATGAGCTTTCAAAGATTGAAATGTTGAAAAGATTTCACTTACAGATGCTGTTTACATGCAAACAATTACACTTTTTGACATTTTAGGATGCAAATAAGTTTGGATCTTCTGAATATAGAGATCTGAAAGAAAATAGGATGTTACACTGTTATGAATAGGTGAACTATTTAGCATTTATTCAGTCTTTTTGTAGTTTTCCAAGAAAATATCATGCTTTGAAAATGGCTATTTGGCCAAATCAGAATGATTTTTTTGGTCATGAATTGCACTTTTTGATATTGTATTATTAAAAATCTGCTTTACTAATTGATTTAGCAATTGACAATTTAAATTCCTTTATATATGTACCATGGAAATTGGTTAGCAGAACGCCCACCACATCCTTCCACTTTTTATTATGGTGCAGTCACACTACGACGTAATTTCCAACGTGAGCCCGACGTGGGCGACTTTTGAAAAAACCCGACGTTATATGCTAACACGGGGCCAAGTTGGACGACACCACAGCGTGGTTGACGAGGGTATATCGTCGTCTGAACGAGAGAGGACAATTTTTGGTACTAGTAGTACTATTAGTGGTACTAGTAGTATTATTAGTGGTACTAGTAGTACTATTAGTGGTACTAGTAGTACTATTAGTGGTACTAGTAGTACTATTAGTGGTACTAGTAGTACTATTAGTGGTACTAGTAGTATTATTAGTGGTACTAGTAGTACTATTAGTGGTACTAGTAGCAACCTACCAACAATCAACCAGCAACCAACCAGCAACCAACCAACAACCAAACCAACCAACAATCAAGTGGTACTAGTAGTACTAGTAGTATTATTAGTGGTACTAGTAGTACTATTAGTGGTACTAGTAGCAACCAACCAACAATCAACCAGCAACCAACCAACCAACCAACCAACAACCAGTAGTAACACTAGTAATACTAATCCACAACATTGGCCATTATGTTGTAGTGTGACTGCACCACGGCTCCACCATAACTTGACCTTGAGCCTAACGTGACCGAGAGCTTAACGTGACGCGCACGTCTTATCAACTCGTCGCGCCACGTCAAAGTATTTTGAACATGCTCAAAACCTCGACGAGAGGCGATGAGAGTTGACGTGATGCGACGAGAGCTTAACGTGACTGTAACGTGACGACGAAAAGCCACCAAGTCCGAGTCACATTATGCCATCACATTGTAGTGTGACTGCACCGTTATATTTGAATAAAGTTCCACCTTTAATTCAGAATTAATACATTTTTATATATTTAATCTTAAAAAATTATTATCTCCAGAACAATACTATATATAGCCCAACTGTTTTTGGATTTGCGTTTCTAATTTCAACGTCTACAGGAAGCACTAAAAATATTGGACCATAGGCATATTTTTAAATTTTGCTGCCGGTACTGATAGCAAGGATTTACATTCAGTTTAACTTCGTCGAAATAGACTGGACGCAGCGGCCGAATCGGTAGAGCGCAGACCTCCCGTGCGGAAGGTCGGGAGTTAAATTCCTGGTCGAGTCAAACTAATGACTTACAAAATTGATACCTGTTGCTTCCTAGCCAAGAGCTCAGCATTATTAGGATAGGGCAAGGACTGGTTGGCTCGGTGTCAGGATAATATCACTGAGTGGGATATCAGGTCATGATGCTGGCAGCCTAATCTCCCAGTAGGACAGCACTATAAAATAAAGTCGCTATGAGTGTGCAGTCGGTACCGGTGCTGATATGACATTAGATGTTGCCAGGACACAAAACTCCAACAACCAACCAACCATCGAAATATTTACAATCCCAACACTGCCACTGGATAGCTACCCTTTGACCCCAGAACCCCAGTAAGGCAGGATGTCAAGGTCGAAGTAAACGGTCCCTACGGAAGTGGTTCCGAATTATAATGCCTCCACAGCCCGGGATAAACTCATAATGAAGCCCGAAATGTAGCACATATCAGGGTAGGACAATAAGGTTGCCCGGGGTACCTAGTTTACTCGGTCGAGCAGGTGAAGTTCTCAGTGACCTGCCCGAAAGGGCAAGTCGTTATTTTTCTAATCTGCAGTAGCAGATTTCAATCACAATCGGCTGACTTGGGCTTGGGCAAGTAGGTTTACCACTTGCCATGTAGAACCTACAGCTCATGGAACCGGAGTCCCTCAGCTCAATTTGGATATATGAATTTTGGTAGCATCAGAGTGTGTCTGGGGTCCTGCTCTAGAGTAGGTGTGTCTCACTCAAGAGCCAGGAGTAGAGTGATCTCTGTCCAGTGTGTCTGAAGCAGAGTCTAGAGTAATGAATTAAATCTCAAAGTGAGGCTAGTGTGTGGCCAGAGGGCCAAGGCAGTGTAGGTGACTGGGCATCCCCACAGCCAGCCAATCAGGCACCCCCACAGTCTGGGTGGGTGGCACCCCCACAGTCTGGGTGGGTGGCACCCCCACAGTCTGGGTGGGTGGCACCCCCACAGTCTGGGTGGGTGGCACCCCCACAGTCTGGGTGGGTGGCACCCCCACAGTCTGGGTGGGTGGCACCCCCACAGTCTGGGTGGGTGGCACACCCCAGTTGGGGTGGCTGTCACTCAACCAAGCTGCAGGCGGTGGCCTGTGTGTATATGCAGATTAGGCTGGTGGGCCCGCCCAGTGGTCATGTAGGGACAGGTAGCTGCAGACAGTTACAATAGATCTCTGTTAAAATGGTCTTTTTCTCCAATTGCACTCTTTATGGATGCATAAAGAAGCATTTCAACAATCATGTACTGCCTCTTATATAGGAACATCTCTTCATTAATCTCGGGCATCATATATGAACATATAATTCAAACAGATTATATCATGTCACAATGGGAGTGGGGTATTATTACTTTTAGTTTATATAACATTGTCCCCACTCCATCGCCCAAGAATAATAATGCTCTCTGCCAATGTATAATTCTGAACCGAAAATCCGTATATTTTTTACAAAATATTTAATAAGTGCATCAATATCTAAGATATGTAGAATCAAATCTAGATAATTCTCTTGCTTTTGAAAATTTGATGCTTTCATCGCACTATGCAACATTAACCACCCCACGCATTCCCTTAACAGCTGCCAACAAACCAAGTTATCCACCGTACAAATTATTTGCCCAGCAAATTCAGAAAATGTATATCAGTCTGGTAGTACTAATAAAGACTGTACTAGACTACTAAATGACTGAAATGTACAATCCTCCAAGCATAGTTTATCCCATCATTACTAACAACCTACTTACTAAAACTACTTCCTGTAGTCAAAGATTAACAAATGACATGTGTCATTGTTATTATATTTATGGAAGATGTCAATTAACAAAGGAGAAAAAAAAAGACAAAAATAAAAGGATGGGCAACTGACAGACCACCTAGGTTAACATGAGTTTATCAGACGAATCTACTTCACTGTGTTACATTGTCACTGTCTGTTCTGTCAATGACACTAGTTCTATACAATGTCATTCATTCTGTAGAAAATAAGGAAACGCCTCAATACATACACAATAAAACCACACAAGATAGGAACAGAGATATAGTCCTTGTATGTAAGTGAAGTCATTTCAAAATGGGATAGGCTGTTTGTTTGTGTCTTAAATCCTGGCAACATCTAAGGTCATATCAGGATGCGTACCGATCTGTGACAGTGCACACTCATGTCGACTTTATACTGCTACCCCACTGGGAGACCAGGCCGGCAGCACCATGACCCAAATTCCCACTCAGTCGAATTATCCTGATACTGACCTAACCAGTCCATCCCCTATCCTAGTAATGCTGAGTGCCAGGCGAGGTAGCGGCAAGTATCAATTTGGTAAGTCATTGCTTTAACTCAGCAGGGATTCAAACTCCTGACTTTCACATGGGAAGCCTGCGCTCTATGGATTCGGCCATCGTGTCCGGTTGCAAATGGGCTAGGCATTCGACTTCAGCCAAATTAAAATCACCATATCCACAAAATTATACCTATACTAGCAACGCCCAGAGTCAGACACGGTAAAGGCAAGTACGTAATGTTTTTATATAAATTATAACCTTCGATGAGTAAGCAAAGGAACTTTTAATCGCTGACAATTTATTCCACCATTTCACCACTCCTTTTCCTATCCTAGAAATGCCGAGCATCAGGGTAGGCAGCGACAAGTATAAATGTGTATGTCTTTGGTTTGACTCGACCAGTGTGTGACATCGGTTTTGTAAGTCCTTAGTTTAACTCAGCCAGGGATTGATCCCACAACCTACCATAAAGGAAGCAGCCATTCTACTCTTTTACTTAAATTATACAATTAAATTTGTACTTGACTTATTTAAGTTGTGTAAAAATGATTGATCCATAATAAATTGACTTTGTTCATCTCGTACCATGGCATATATTTACTGATTTCAAATGTGTTCTGTAATTTACCTCATGGAAAGTCCCATGACATGAATACTGACCACTGTTCCCTGATTTTAAATGTGTTCAGTAATTTACCTCAGGGAAGTCCTGTGACAGGAATACTGACTGCAATTTCCCAATTCCAAATGTGGTCAGTAATTTACCCCATGAAAAGTGCCATGCTATGAATACTCACTGCTATTTCCTGATTCCAAATGGGTTCAGTAATTTACCTCACGAAAGGTCCCATGTCATGAATACTAAACGTTGTTTCCTGATTTCAAATGTGTTCAGTAATCTACCCCATGAAAAGTGCCATGCCATGAATATTTCAAATGTGCTCGGTAATTTACCCCATGGAAAGTGCTGTGCCATGCCATGAATATCGACCGTTTTTCCCTGATTCCAAATGTGTTCAGTAATTCACATCATGGAAAATCCTATTGCCATGAATACTGTCCAATGTTCCCTGATTTGAAATGTGTTCAGTAATTTACCTCATGCAAAGTCCTATGCCATGTCATGACTATTGACAGCTGTTCCCTGATTTGAAATGTTTTCATCGAAAAACCACAGCCAATCAAAGCTAACAATTAAAAGAAACAAAAACACACAACAGCGCCAAAAACAACTGTTGAATGTGGGATGGTCACAACAACCAAGTTGAGTATATACACAAACATGGAGGTGTACTGGTGTTCAAACTGTGGACGCTTACAGTGTAAGTTACACAGACCCCAATCGATAGAGCGCAGGCATCCAGTGCGGAAGGTCATGAGTTCGAATCCCGGTCGAGTCAAACCAATGACATACCAAATTTATACTTGTCGCTTCCTATCCTGGCACTTGGCATTACTAGGATAGGACAAGGACTGATTAGCTCAGCATCAGGATAATGTGACTTGAGTGAGATATCAGGTCATGGTGCCGGCGGCCTGGACTCCCGGTGGGGCAGCACTATAAAGTCACCAAGAGTGTGCACTGCCACAAGTCGGTACCTGTCCTGATATGACCTTAGATGTTGCGAAGATGTAAAATTCCAACAACCAACCAACTGTATAACATAATATGCAAGTATAAATGTACTGAAGGTAATCTGTCATTTATACCTTTCTATATCAACTTTCTATAGGACGTAAAACCCCAAGCTACAACAACAGTTACACAGACCTCCTCCAGCATGTTTGTCCCATAAAGGCCATATGTTAACAAACACTTGTTAACCTAAGCACACCCATGATGTAATGCTTTGCGAGCAGGCGTGCACACTGCTCTACAGAGGACCGGGACGTAGCCCAGGCGGTAGTGTGTCTGTGAAGGTGTCGGTCATCTTATCGATCCTGCTCAGTGGACCAATTTGCAGTTTGGGCTATTTTACGTTCCAACCAGTGGTCCACAACTAGTTCATCAAACTAGTCCTACCCCTATGTGCTGTCCTGCCTGTGAGAAAGTGCATATAAAAGACCCCTAGATGCTTATCAGAAAGAGTAGCCTGTGTCAGCAGCGGGTTTCCTCCACAGAAATATATCAGAATGACCATATGTTTGACGTTCAATAGCCGATGATATGAAAATCAATGTGCTCTAGAGACGTCATTAAATATAACAAGCTTTTACACTGTTCTACTCACCCGGATCACAATGCACATCCTTCTCCACCTTCTCACAAGCAAACTGCATCGACTTGCCCTTCTTCTGCGGCATTTTAATTCAAATGTCCACCCTTGTCCACAGACTATTTCTTGATGTCCACACACACAACGCCCAAAAGATTATCGCAAGAATTGTCATGAAAACGACTGCCTTCACTAAGTAGATAGATAGCTATGTAGTTAGACAGACAGACATATATATAGATAGGTAGATAGATAGAGATATATATAGAGGAAAAGAATGATAGATTAATAGCTGGAAATCAGGGATAGATTAATAGCTGGATAAGCAGGTGGAGATAAATAGACAGATGGATAGATAAATAAACACACGGATATATCGATAGTGTGTAGATAAGCACAGACGTATCAATAAGTGGAATCAGTGAGGTGTGTGCTCCGAGTTCGGCTACCACGTATAGATATAAAATATATGGAGGTGTGTGCTCCGAGTCCGGCTACCACATATACATATAATATATATGTGTATGTATTTCGGGTATTCCCTTGTGAAATACAGTGCTTTAAATCACTTCTTGCTCCTGAGTGAAACCAATGAGGTATTCTCACGACGGGCCACCTCCTGGTACTCCTGCCACTACCGCCGGGAGGAAGGTATGCGGCGGGAGCAGTGTGTCCCGACTTGCCTGCCGCCTATGAGGACGAACCCACACTGCTGCCCCCCCCCCCCACCCCCGCCCCCCTCTAACCGAGCAGTCGATTTGGTATGTTGTGGGTCCAGAAGCGCAGGCAGTTTGAACGTGAGGAGTGGAGGGGGGAGGACAGGCTCATACATGCTCCAATCGCCTAGCTCTACCAAATCCCCTTCCTCCCCGACCCCCCATGTATTATAACAAGGTAACACCCACCCACCCCCACCCACATGCCCCACCTCCACTCAGTCATTTAACATGGCACCACACAAGCCCACACACCCACACCCACACCCACACCCACACCGGCTACATGCTATTCTAACCCAAGTTCAGATACGGGGATACAAAATAATATTGCCGTCGACAGTGATATACGCAAAGGAAAATACTGCCAACAATCGTACGTACACACAGAATACATACATACATACATACATACATACATGCATACACACTTGGTTGATTGATTGATTGGTGGTTGCTTTACGCCGTGTCAGCAGCATAGGCCATATTCACGGCGAGAGATGTTTGTTTTTTGTTCAAACCATCACTTTTACATGGAGTCACTACACTTGGTAGTGACTCCAAAACCCCAAAAGGAAGTAGCAAAAGAAAATCTTCACAAAATTATCTTAGTGACACTAGGTACTCCAAAGTGATTTTTTATTTTAATGTTTCAGTGTTTAAAATTATATAGGTGTATAGATCTTTTAAATCCGATTCCAGATATATAAAATTGATATAGATCTCTTGATAAGTTCCGAAATTATGAGGTTTTAAACATTCATTTTTTTGCACTTATTTGTGCACATTTCCAAATTAGCCAAATCTAGGTTTTTAAGCCCCCGGCCCAGAAGCTATGTTGCATATAATTTGTCCAATATTAAAGAATGTCACTGTGTATTGCACAAATAGCAGGCTCAATTTTTTTCAGACCATTATCTTTGTTATTCTTTCAGATATTTCATGCTAAACTTGCTAAATTCCTTAATTTCTACTGAATGGGTCAATGATAAATTCTTGAAAACATCATAACTTCTGTTCTACTTACACTATCACTCTAATTTTTATTCTAAAATAATCTAAATCGAAAGCTCTATATGAAGATACATGTACACGGTAGCTTCAATCGACGCCATATTCGTTGCTCCAGTGCAGAGTCACTTCTCAGACCAACCTTGATGAGCATGATATAAATCTCAACCAAATATTGTTCTGGTTAGGTACAGGAAGTCTTGAGTTTTCTGATGATATAATTTTCAGCACGATCCTAATCAATTTTCAAGGAGGATTGATGTCTTAATGTTTTCACTCCTACAGTTCAATCAAATTTCTCACTTAAAAACAGCCATGCTTGATATGCTAATGAAGCCTAGTTTCTTCTCTGTCTTTCATTCGTGGTTATTTTTAGCTCAGGTCACTATGCTCATTAAGGTATCAATTTTAGGGAAGTGAGTAGCTCAGACTGGATGAAAACAAACTCGGCGAGCATGCGCAGAGCTGCCGATGGTACCCCCAAACAAGTTTCCATTGACTCTAATTTATTTCATAGTGCTAACTAAAAATCAGATATCCTAAAAGACAAAAGAATAAGCTTTAATTTCATATCATTTTTATTTCAAACGAAGCAGAAATAGTGGAGATTGAAATATTTTTAAAAGGGTTAAAATATGTCAAATTTCACGCTGTGGACACCGTATACACCCACTTTGGAGTACCTAGTGACACATTTAGTAACTTAAAGGTTTAAACTGTTGTAGTGGTCTGCACTGACCTCTCAGGCAAGGAGCCGCATAGACAGGTAGGCGTGGTTAGTGTGGCGATATCAGGGAACCTAGGTGGTGTAATGGTTAGCACATGGGCCTTCAATGCAAAGAGATGTGGGTTCGAGTCACGCTCTAGGCGCAATATTTCCCATTTTCATCACCCCCATGACACTGCCAATAGTTGATGTTTAAAAATAAGTACCATCTAAACAAAACAATAATTTACACCGGACAGGTTCCTTGGTTCATTGGTTGTTAGAGTTTTAGGTCCTGGCAACATTTAAGGTCATATTAGGCTGGGTACCGACTTGTGACAGTGCGCACTCATGGTCACTTTACAGTGCTGCCCCACTGGGAAATCAGGCCACCGACAACATGACCTGATAGCCAACTCAGTCACATTATCCTGACAGTCCTTGCCCAATCCTATTAATGTCGAGCGCCAGTCTAGGAAGTGACAAGTATCAATTTTATAAGTCATTGGTTTGACTCGACCAGGAACTGAACTCTCGATCTCCTGCATGCGAGGCCTGCGTCTACTGATTCGGCCACCGCCCCCGGTCTAACCGGATTAGGTCCAACATGGACTTTTTGCATACGGTAACGTGTAACCTGAACCAGACGTTAATCATTACAACCGTGCCGTGTATTTAACTGTATAGTGCCGGACACCTGATTGTAGCACACATTGAAATAACAAAAACACGCAAAATAGACGGGATGACCGAATGAGTTGAGTGCCCACCTCCTATTTTGGTATGTCATGGGATTTGAATCTCCGGTTTCAAGACTCTGAGCCAACCAGCACTATGAAGTCACCATGAGTGCGCACTGTTACAAGTCGGTACCCGTCCTAATATGACCATAGATGTTGCCAGGACGTAAAACTTCAACAACCACCTAATAAGGTTAGACCTCATCCTTAAAGCACCACGTGACAGTTCACTCAAGGTTAGCTACAGTCTAGTCTTACACAAAAAGTCTGTTATATTGGAACCGACGTTAAATGGTTCATTTAAGGAAGTGGTTGGTTTATGGAGTTTTTCTTATCGTTACAATGGTATTGTATGGGCGATCATTTGGAACCCAAATAAAGTGATCGATAACGGGGAGTGGTCAATCTGTGGAGGTGGTCGGTTAGAGAGGTTTTACTGTAGTATGAAGCAGGGGTTAAAGGGGCCTGCAAGAAAAAACGCGGAAATCAAGCCGAAATTATTACACAGATGGCGAATTTCCGTGAAAACGCATACCCCCCCCCCCCCCCCCCCGTCAACCCTGGGATTAGCACTGTCAGGGAAGCGTGGGAAAATACCGGAAGTCCGGTTTCAACTATCCTTTTTGTGCCTAAATTATCGTCAATACCTTGCTTGGATTTTATGTTCTAGCAACATATACATCCCGTGTTAAACGTTAATCGGTAAAAAATTTAAAAATTCGCATTCATGGCGAATTTTAAGTCATCGGTTTGACTCGACCAGGGTTCGAACCCATGGATTCGGATCCCACGATCTATCAAAACGGGAGACAGGCGCCCAACTCATTCGGCCATCCCGCCTGAAAAAAATAATCCGTGTGTGTGTGTGTGTGTGGGTGTGTGTGTGTGTGTGTGTTTAAAAATGAAAATCCATGGTGATGTATTTGTAAAGAATCAAAAACACTGAAAACAGAACCGTATCCTAGTAAATTATTGCCTTACATTCTCTAATATCATAACAATGGGGGACCTCCGACTTTTTAGTTCAAATTCCTGCCGTTCGCGTCTCCACTGAACGAGTGGGCCTATTCGGCACACTGTCACACTGCAAACCCAATGGCTATGAGCAATCTTCATACAGAAGAAGTCAAATATCTTTAAAACCACAACATCTACAGACAAACCGCTTGGTATACATATAGAAAACATACAACGAATAGATAATATTAATTTTATAAGGTTAGGGTTCTGTATTTCTATTAATTTTGAATAAAGTAAACGTTTTGCACTGGGCGTACCGCCAAACTCAGTGCATTGTCAATGGCCGTGAGCAATCTTCATACAGAAGAAGTCAAATATCTCTAAAACCACAACACCTACAGACAAATCGCTTGGTATACATATAGAAAACATACAACGAATAGATTATATTAAATTTATAAGGTTAGGGTTCTGTATTTCTATTAATTTTGAATAAAGTAAACGTTTTGCACTGGGCGTACCGCCAAACTCAGTGCATTGTCAATGGCCGTGAACAAACTTCATACAGAAGAAGTCAAATATCTCTAAAGCCACAACACCTAGAGACAAACCGCTTGGTATACATATAGAAAACATACAACGAATAGACTATATTAAATTTATAAGGTTAGGGTTCTGTATTTCTATTAATTTTGAATAAAGTAAACGTTTTGCACTCTCGCGTACCGGCGAACTCAGTGCATTGTCAATGGCCGTTTAGGACCACTGGTACCGATGCGCCATCTAGTGTCAACAAATGAACTACCCCGGATGTCCCCCATTCTGGGATGGAAGTAATCGCGGAAGTAAAATGAGTGAAAATGGGAAATTGATGGTGATCTGTGCGATAATACGGTCATAAAAGGAGAGTGAAACGCTCTCCAGGGTTAGTCGGTACTGATTGACCAGTGAAGTGGAGCTAGGATAGTGCTAGAAGAGTATTGGATGAAGCCAGTAACATTGCAGCCAGTAACATTGCAGGCAGTAACATTGCTTAGGAACATGCATGGATGTCAACATTCAGCTAGAAAGCACGAAGCATCAGTAAAGGCAAGGCACACATTGATAAAAAGGCGCCACACAATGAAGGGAGGGTAGGATGTAAGAGTGTGTGTGTGTGTGTGTGCGTTGTTGTTGTTTTACGTCCTAGCAACATCTAAGGTCATATCAGGACAGGTACCTACTTGTGACAGTGCATACTCATAGTGACTTTATAGTGCTGCCCCACTGGAAGACCAGGCCACCAGCATGACCTGATATCCCACTCAGTATTATTATCCTGACACTGAGCCAACCAGTCCTTTTCATATCCTATTAATGCCGAGCGCCAGGCTAGGAAGCAACAAGTATCAATTTTTAAGTCATTGGTTTGACTTGACCAGGGTTGGAACCCACGACCTACCAACACGGGAGACGGACGCTCTAACTCATTCGGCCATCCCATCTGGTAGGATATAAGGCATTGATGAATGGAGGACACACAACACCAATAAAAGCATAAAGGGAGGGTATAAGACAATGATGAATGGAGGACACAAAACACCAATAAAGGGAGGGCATAAGGTACTGATGAAAAATGAAGGCAGGAGAAACAGCAATGAACGTAGAGTATAAGACATTGATGAAGAGAGGGTATATAACACCAATGACGACATCCCTGCTGTAGACCACCATCCCCACGGAGGGGCAGTCCAGACTGTTGCTAGGACATAAAACCCCAACAAACTGAGGGATCAGAAAGTAGCTCTTTATGTCGTGACACCACATATGCACAATCTGTAGCTAAACCACCCAAAACGAGACCCAGAGCAGCAGCGTCACCTGGTGTGTGCCAGGAGAACAAACTTCCCTGTAGGTGGCGCTTCTGGCAGCGTTACAGCCACTGACAGCGTCCAAACAAATCCATATTTAATAATAAACACTACTTCAAATCAAAATGGTAAAATTGAGAAGAGCATTTTGGTAATTGCATTCATGAATACAAAGCATAAATACTGAAATTATTGATAAACTTTAAAGGAAATCAATCCATATGGATTATTACCACTACTGCACAGCAGCGAAAACAAGTGCATGCACATTATCATTTATAAGCAGGATAAACAAACAACCATACACAATTTTGTTTAAATGCTTTCAAATGAAATAGGTGCATAAAATATTTCGCTAAAGGCCAAACTTCCACCCGTTATTTGCATGTTGAATTGTATATCAATGAATACACACGGTCAGCGCGTCTTCTGCAGGTATAGAAACCATATCTGACAAAATGTCCACGCTATTCTCTGGCAATGCTAAGCCTCTGAAGGGATGTTCTCCTTTTCATTGGAAAAGTAACAGAAATCAGTCACAACGTGGATCTTTCATCCTTGGTTTTTGGAAATAGAATGCAATTAATTGGCTTTTAGAAAGGAACAAAATGGAACAGTTTATATATGGGCCGTACTAAGAAACTGTGGTATGCAGGTATAGCAATACCTCAGGGAGTTTGACGCCCCTGCCTTGCAGAGTTCTAAACCACTGCCTTGTGGTACAGGTCCTTGACAGAACCGAAGGCTAAGGGAGCAAACCATAAACAGAAAACCATGTCACTGTGGCAGCATTATGGGCGGTTGATGTATGGAACTCCCAACATCTCCCGACCAGCCACTGCAGGGACAAATAGATTTGCGCCTGTCTTGACATGTTCTTGCCGGTGTGAAACCTCTATTTGCTCCCCGAGAGAGTGCCGCTGGTAACTTGCAAAAGCCAGCAGCACTTCATCACTTTTGCAGGCAGCTTTCATGAAATGTACAACCGCACAAAACACCATACCGGCTCGGTCGTCGCCCGGGTTATCAAGGACCGCGCTGCTCGAGCTCATCTTCCGTCGACAGCGGAAAATCAGCTAGGAGGAACACAACGCAACACAACACAACTACTGACATCTATTCTCAACTGTCTTTTGGCTACAGAAAGAGAGGGCGCCCCCGTCTCCGGTTCAAAGATACCATCAAGAGAAACCTGAAGCTGAGAGACATTAAGACCGACTCATGGACACAACTCTCACAGCAGAGAGCTAAATGGAGAGCGGCAGTCAAGTAATGAAAGCAGTCTTTGTCGCATCGCGACCGACAGCATGATGATGACTAAGAAACTGTGTACCATATATTTGGCTTCAATGTTACATTGCTAATGATTCTGCCTTTTTGGGGGGTGGGGGGAGTTATAGTTCACTCGTGTATTAAGTATGTAATCAAAACTACAGGTATTTAATCTACCCACAAAATGCATCCAAAATATACTGATATGATCTTGTGCTAAAGTGAAAATATGAAAATTTACATATCGACTATACGCTTATCCACGCAAACGTTTTTTTGCCAACTTTTTATTTGTAAGATACAATCTTTTTTTTTGCTTAACTCTAATCACTCAAATCTTGTTTGAATTTCTTGTGTATGTTAAATGATATGAATGATTGATTGATTGATTGGTGGTTGCTTTACGCCGTGTCGGCAGCATAGGCCATATTCACGGCGAGATATATGAATGTGTGCTAAGATGTTATTGATGGATGTTACATGGTTAATTTTACCGGCCTTTTCAATTTGTATGAGATCAAAATAAAAAAGTGAGGGAGAGAAACTCAACTCTGCCATATGAACAACATATAAACCTTCATATAAATATGGATTCTGCTATTATTTGAAGTGTTTTCACCTTTGGTTTCCATGTCAGAAAAGTGGCACAGTTTCTGAGAACGACTCATAAGCAAATTTCACTGCGAAGCGACATTTTGTTAATTGACACACATACAAAACATGACATGCATATAGTGTGCTTAAACACTTTTGGCATGGATACGTTCATCGACAATATAATAGCGGGTGGATTGGTCAGATATTGTGTACGTTTAAAACACAACAGCATACATCTGATTCGATAAGGAACGACTAAGACAAGGGAGCGCTGATAACAAAAGCTTTATTCAGGAACCGGGTGGACAAATGAGTCCAAGCTTGGCCTATGAAGGACATGGTAAACCAAGGGTGGGTGGGTGGGAAAGAAGCAGAAGTCAGTGCATCCATGGATATGTTGCTGGTTCGCCAAGAAGTGCCTGGAGCCCGTAGCAAAATGTGTTATAACTGAAGAAGGAAGGCGTAAAAGCCCGCCACCGAAGACCAATGGAGTCACCCAGCCACCCAAAAGCGGTTAAAAGCGTGGCAGCAGGGAGGGAGGAGGTGTCATTCACTTCGAATCAAGCACAATGCTAATAATTATAATGCGACTAGCTTTCAAAATGGTGTTAAATTATCTACCAAGTGCATAGCTGCTAACAGTTGAAAATGGGAAAATTCGGCCGCCAGTACCATAACCTGATATCCCGCTCACATTAAATACTGACACTGAGCTAAACCAGTCCTTGCCGTATTTGTTCTATTAATGCAGAGTGCCAGACTGAAAAATCAGGCTCAAAAGTGCTCCTAAATTGTTAACTGTCCCATCTGAAATCGTGTTCTCCCCAAGCTGAATTTTTGTTAGGTTGTCGTGGGGACACACAGCATCCCACTGAGTCGTGAGAGGGATGCAAATAGTGTATTTCAGGGGTGTTTCGGTGGCCAGAAAAAAAAACGGAACTTAATTTTTTTTTAATGGCATTCCGTTTTCAGCGCACAGAAAAAAAATCGGAATTCCGGAGAAATCACATGCCCGAATTTACATCAAGTTCCTTGCTTGACACACAACCCCCCTCCTACCCCCACCCCCACCATGCCAAGTTGACAGTAAAGACCATATTCACGACGAGTTGAGTGACGGTGGTTGTTTTACGCCATGTCAGCAGTAAAGGCCATATTCATGACGAGTTGAGTGACGCTGGTTGTTTTACGCCATGACGGCAGTAAAGGCCATATTCATGACAAGTTGAGTGACGGTGGTTGCTTTACACCATGTCGACAGTAAAGGCCATATTCACGACGAGTTGAGTGATGGTGGTTGTTTTACGCAGTGTCGGCAGTAAAGGACATATTCACGACGAGTTGAGTGATGGTGATTGTTTTACGCCATGTCGGCAGTAAAGGCCATATTCACGACGAGTTGAGTGATGGTGGTTGTTTTACGCCATGTCGACAGTAAAGGCCATATTCACGACGAGTTGAGTGATGGTGGTTGTTTTACGCCATGTTGGCAGTAAAGGCCATATTCACAACGAGTTGAGTGATGGTGATTGTTTTACGCCATGTCGACAGTAAAGGCCATATTCACGACGAGTTGAGTGATGGTGGTTGTTTTATGCCATGCCGACAGTAAAGGCCATATTCACAAGGAGTTGAGTGATGGTGGTTGTTTTACGCCATGTCGGCAGTAAAGGCCATATTCACGACGAGTTGAGTGACGGTGGTTGTTTTATGCCATGTCGGCAGTAAAGACCATATTCACAATGAGTTGAGTGATGGTTGTTTTACACCATGTCGGCAGTAAAGGCCATATTCACGACGAGTTGAGTGATGGTGGTTGTTTTATGCCATGCCGGCAGTAAAGACCATATTCACAATGAGTTGAGTGATGGTTGTTTTACACCATGTCGGCAGTAAAGGCCATATTCACGACGAGTTGAGTGATGGTGGTTGTTTTATGCCATGTCGGCAGTAAAGACCATATTCACAACGAGTTGAGTGATGGTGGTTGTTTTATGCCATGTCGGCAGTAAAGGCCATATTCACGACGAGTTGAGTGATGGTGATTGTTTTACGCCATGTCGACAGTAAAGGCCATATTCACAACGAGTTGAGTGATGGTGGTTGTTTTATGCCATGTCGACAGTAAAGGCCATATTCACGACGAGTTGAGTGATGGTGGTTGTTTTATGCCATGTCGGCAGTAAAAGCCATATTCACGACGAGTTGAGTGATGGTGGTTGTTTTATGCCATGTCGGCAGTAAAGGCCATATTCACAACGAGTTGAGTGATGGTGGTTGTTTTACGCCATGTCGACAGTAAAGGCCATATTCATGATGAGTTGAGTGACGGTGGTTGTTTTACGCCATCTCGGCAGTAAAGGCCATATTTACGACGAGTTGAGTGATGGTGGTTGTTTTACACCATGTCGACAGTAAAGGCCATATTCATGACGAGTTGAGTGACGGTGGTTGTTTTACGCCATCTCGGCAGTAAAGGCCATATTTACGACGAGTTGAGTGATGTGGTTGTTTTACGCCATGTCGGCAGTAAAGGCCATATCCACAACGGGTTGAGTGATGGTGGTTGTTTTACACCATGCCGGCAGTAAAGGCCATATTCAGGAGTTGATTGATTGGTGGTTGTTTTACGCCATGTCGGCAGTAAAGGGCAAATTCACGACGAGAAGTGTCTAACTTGTATTCTGTCCATTTTTGTTTAAAAGTACTACTTTTTTTTGGACGGGGGAGAGGGAGTGCTAGGGGGGCACGATTGCAAGGCAAGGCTTGTTGATAATAACGTCAACATTTTGTACAAATGAAAAAGAAACCTAAGATAAAACAAAAAAGCTAGACCTTTGTATGAGGATAAATCGTCAGAGCTGATCACTACCTGCGTGGAGTAGCTTGTGTTGACTGCATAGACAGGGTGCTCGAGGTTGTTACAGTGAGTGTACTCCATAGCTTAGCTATTACGAGTAACCCAGAACACGGCCCCAGGAGCAGTGAGCAAATATAGACCCTGAATACTGTAGTAGTGAAGACACACAGGGGCAGTGTGTGCAGGGTAGGACAGTAACTTTTTTCCCACTTGCCCAATTGAGAAAGTGACTGAATTTTCTACTTGACCAAGTGGCAAAACTATTTGCCCAATCTCAACTCAGCCAATTGAAACTGAAATCTGCTATTCCAGATCAGAAAAATAATGAATTGGCCATTCGGGCAGGTCACCGAGAACTTCACCTGCCCGACCAAGTAACCTAGGTGAACTGGGCAGTCCTTATTGTCCTACCCTGAGTCACTGTGTGTGTGTGCGTGTGTGTATGTGCGTGCCTCAGCCGTGTGACTGCGTGTCTGTGTGTGGGGGAGGGGGGCGTGGGGGCTATTGATACTGACTGCAGCAGTCTAGGCAATGATAACTGAATGGGAAAAGTTTTGTTGTTTTGTTTGTTGTTTTACGTCCTAGCAACATCTAAGGTCATATCAGGATGGGTACCGACTTGTGACAGTGCACACTCATAGTGCTGTCCCACTGGGAAACCAGGCTGCTGGCACCATGACCGGATATCAGACTCAGTCACATTATCCTGACACTGAGCCACGCAGTCCTTGCCCTATCTTAATAATGCCGAGCGCCAGGCTAGGAAGCGACAAGTATCAATTTTTAAGTAATTGGTTTGACTCAACCAGGGTTCGACCCCACGATCTACCAGCATGGGAGACGGACCCTCTAACTCATTCGGCTATCCCATCTGGTCAAAGAATGGGAGGGTGGGAAGAGTAAATACATTTCAATAAATAAATGTTATCTTTCTGGAGTAATTACGGAAATTTCCAAACTTTGCTTGGACTTGGAATCTCCTCTCCCTGCCCAAACAATTCCACGAATTTATGTTAAAAACCCATAAAGATTAGCAGATTTTTGGTTTTTGTTGGGGGTTTAACCTTCATGACTGTTGCTTCACAAATCAATCCAGGGCTTGCTTAACCGATAAAACACAACAACACAAAGCACTACTTACCAATTCCTTTGTCCTCCTTCTTCTTGTTCTTCTTATTGCTGCTGGTAGCTGGGGTAGGTACTTTCGCTTCGACAGCAGGTGCTCCATTCTGTGCCCCACAGCACTCCCCGTCCGCACTGCCCTCCGAGATGGCCGGACTCACCTCCCTCAGCTGTGCCTCCTCACCATGCTTCGAAACCTGAAAGAGTTGGTTCGCTAGTAGTGCTTGTGTAGTGCCATTTCAGCAGCAACGGCCATAATATTGCGAGAAGTGTTCAACTTGTATTCTGTCGCAGTATTATTTCTGGCCATCGCTTTTACGCAGAATGTAAATGTGCTCAATCAATTGTGTCGAAAGACACATGAAGGAAGTTACAGTGCACATTTTCACAGCTGCACAAAGCATACAACAACGACAGCCTCGTGTTGAGTTCAGTTGAGATTTATTTAACCACAAACAGGTAGTATAAACAAGTACAGTAACTTCATCGCTTCCCCAAGAGATGATCTTCCAGCCGAGCAACCAATGCTACAATAAATAAATAAAAGTTCATACTTATGCAAAATACATTGTCACAACAAATCTGTGTGTGTATGTGTGTGTGTGGGGGGTGGGGGTATTGAGCAAAAAACACAATAGATAATTACTTCCATATATCAAACTTTGCAGATATGCTGAGATTCAATGAGCCTACCAATAAATCCGGATGTAAAAATGGTTCAAGTAATCTTAACTAAAGAAAATGATGAAAATCATTTATTACTTCACTAAATTATAAATATCTGTGAAAGATATGAAACATGCAAAATTAGAGATCTTGGATAAATAAGCTTTGAGGAAAGCATGGTTGGTATTTAACTATTGTCATGGCGGGTGATGTTGCGAATGGGAAACATTGTGCCTAGAGTAGGAACCCACACTTCTTGCCATTCCTAGGCTAACGTCCTAACCATTAAACTATATAGGCTCCCTGGTGAAATCACCCTATCAATGCCTGCCTTCATTGCGGCCTGCTTGAAAGGTCAGTGCAGACTACCAGCGGTCGCCCCAGTATTCAGGAAAGGGATGGAGGGAATCGGTCAAGCTGGTAGTAACGGTATGGCGAGAATTGATGCAGCTGGTTCCACTTAAGTTATAGGCAGTATTTGTAAGTTGTGCTACTACGCTGCCAATGGATGCAGGCTTACTGAAACAAGTCAACTTTGGCGGGTCCACCATACCTTATGCTATGTAGCGATACCCCATGACTACTACAGTATCGACAATTTCTTTTTTTCCCTTTTCATTTAAAAAAAGTGATTTACTATCCTAATACCTGTTGGGCATCTTCCTCTGGTTCTGCCCCTTCAAGGGTCGGTTGCACGAGGTCAGGGTCGGTGTTTTCTTTCTCATCAGGGGTGACAGGATTCCCCGCAGTGGGGACCTCAGATACAGGATCCTTGTTTGCCATACTTCCTTCCTCCTGTAGTGCCTTGGATGAAGTCTGTGCGATCGAAGTGTAGCATTTGTAGTACATTGTAAACCATCTCAATTTATACCACACCATTTTGTTAAAAGAATTAGTTTGTTTACATTTTACATTAAAGTTGCATAGTCTGATGGTCTTGAGCGTGTCATTTCCTGAGATAAATACATTAGGTTGATCGTTATGATCTACCTTGCTTTAGTTTGAAGTAACTTATATTTGATATGGCTAACCTTTGAGATATTTGAAGTTCAAATAGGCGAAATTACATTTGGCAAGCACGGCAAAACTCTGACACCATAGGCTGCGGCAGTAACAGGTTCTATTAAATTTCCCCAGTGTTTCCTCCTATGTGGTGACAAATGTTTAATAAATGCACCAGTATCTAAGTTAGGTATGTAGAATCAAATCTAGATAATAGGTTTGGGTTTGAAAATTTGATATTTTCATCAGACTATGCAACTTTAGGCAAGGTGAATTTCAGTTACAGAAAACTGGTATTCATTATTCCATTGCGCATCCTATCCTAGCAATGCCAAGTGCATAGATGAGAATGACCTGACAAAAAAAAAGGAAAATCATTCATGAATTTCTTTTAGACTTCTAAAGTGACGGGAGAAGCCAGAATGGTCGCAAATTTTGTCCACATCCAAGAAACAATCGGGCAGATTAAAAATCCGGAATTACGGATAAATCCAGAAGATTCATATTTATGCATGTGCCAGAGATGATCATAAACAGTATCGTCTTTTATGTCTTTGCTTCCACTCAGTTGGGGAGTGAATCCATGGGAAGCAAGCATTTTACTTATTTGGAAACTCAAAACTTGTGGGTTAGTATAGTTAAGCTACTTAATGCTGTCAGCAAAAGGGACTGCGATAAGTACCAACAAAAAGAAAATTCTATTAATTCGATAAATTTCTTTTCAAATATTAATGCCAGTATTTTCCAATTCTTGATAGAAATGTCACAATGCAAGGTCACTACAAGTTCAAAATCACCATTGTGTGTTTAGCATGTGATTGGCCTACCCTCAATATAATTGAGATTTGTATCCGAATAGATATTTAATATATAATGAATATGTGTATATGCCTACAATAAGAAATAGAATATAAATATAATAAATATAAGTCACTCCGATAGTTTGACCGTGACATGTCCATGAGGTGACATACAACACAAGGTGAAGGTCTTCAACGTGATGTGTCGATTTCCTCTTACTCGGTGTGTTGTATTCCAATAGTAGGGGCTATAGAGGTAATATGTTTATGCTTCAGCAAAGACTAAGTTACCCACACCGTTATGACTGCGCAATTAATGTTGACCCGCAAACATGGAAATTCACTGGTTTTGATTCCACCATGATGATGATTAACCATCTCGGAGATTTTGAGTTTTACTTCTCACGTCAGTCACGAAGCTCAACTTTTAGGAAAGCATTCAAGCTTATTCCAATGTCACATCAGCTATAATTACACAAAACGTCACCACAATTCAGTAAACTATTTTGAAATGGGAGAATTATCTGTGGGAAATGGATATATTATATTTGAAGGAGAGTCTTTGACAAACTCTTCGCTTGCGGACAGTTTGGATTCGATTGAATACACATCGGTAGGACTGTCAAAACAAGGGTACACAACACCGGTCGGCTGACACGAAACATGGCATTTCTGAGCCCGGTACAGCCTGGAAAATGTTTCGAAAAAGTTGACATCGGTTTTAAGGGGAGCTTAGGTTCAGTGTACGGCGAAAGCCAAGTTGGAGATTAATTTGAGGAAGCTAAATGCGATTTGTACTCACCGTTGTTTCAGTTGCGTTCACGTTTGCACCGGGCGCAGCCATGTTGTGACGTCATTAGGGTGGAATTGATTGGTACGACTAAAGTTCGCTAGAGGGCAGCACCGCCATTAGCTGAGCACGTCAACGGTTTCTGATAGGTGGCAACGCCATAGCTCGGTCAAATGGTATCACTCGAGCTGCATCAATCTCCCACAATCGCTTAGTTTTATGTTTTAGTTGGTTGGTTGTTGGAGTTTTACATCCTGGCAACACCTACGGTCATATCAGGACGGGTGCCAACTTGTGACAGTGCATGCACACTCATGGTGACTTTATAGTGCCATCGCACTGGGAGGCCAGGCTGTCAGCACCATGTCCTGATATCCCACTCAGTCACATTATCCTGACACTGAGCCAACCAGTCCTTGTCCTATCATAATAACCACCATTTGTGATTCCACGAGTAGGCCTATGTTATGTAATAAACTATCAGATATTCTGTATCGATGGATAATATGATTATGTACAATTATTTGTTGTTGATTCCATGAAGGCATAATCTTGTCAAAACCAAAGCAGTTAGATCTATCTAGATTGATCTATCTACATATATATATAACCTAGATTAGGCCAATTGTACAAATCAACATGGTATATATTATTAGATAGTACTTGTATGCAGTTTCCAGTAGTTTTCGACGCATTGGAGATTTCATATTTGCTGTGCCGCACATTATGTTCACTGGGTTGTTGATTATAATTCTAGATAGGTCTACTTTTAATACATGGTCTGCTCCATTACTGTTCTTATGAACCCTATCCTACACATGATCAGTTTGTGAAATTATTGAATTGAAATTAGGGCCTGACTTTCAAAGCAATATAATTGAAGGTATAGTTCAAAAGCACAGTTGAACAATATGTATCTAGTGCAAACACATTACAGGGTATTAATATATATAGATCTATAATGATAATTGCATTAACTATTACAATGAGTAATACTGATATGTTGTTTGCGCTGGAAAACCGATTATTATTGATTATTTTAGAGAAAGAGGGGGAGATGAGGGAGGAGGGAAAGGGAGAGGGAGGGATGGGGAATGAGAGGGAGGGAGAGGGAATGAGAGGGAGGGAGAAGACACAGGGAGATAGATAAGAAAAATCAAAACAGAAAACTCGTTAACATTTTAATAATATCGAGTGAATCCCTAACAATCTCAATGTTATTTATATAAATGACATAGTGAGTTTCGTGTGAATCAACGCCAACCCACACTCTTTCAAAATATTTTATTTTCTTGTTTTGAATTTGTCCTTCTACTACAAGTACGCAGCTACTACTTAGGCTACATATTGAATTGGTCAATTTGATTTTATTCCACATAACGTATTGCAATTCACATATATACACATATATCTAGTCTATGTGTAATATTGTATAAGAACTTATGTAGATTACTCTTATTTGGATAATGCTAACATTTTACATAAATATATTGTAACCATTTGACCAGTTATTAATGTATTCTATACCGGTAAGAAGAGTGTCCAGTCTACACAATACCGATCGAAACATAACATCATTACTAGTCATGTTTAGATGATCTCCATCCCCCTTTCTTCATTAATTTTATTTTTAATATACGCAACGGTCTTCAATATGGAAGGCGGACCGATGCGAGGGTGCCTTCCGGGTCTGACTTGTTGACAGACGTTCGGTTCGACAACCTCAGCTAGTCTCGACGGCCTGCTTTTAAAATCACACTTCACACACTAACCGGTCTCGACTAAAGCTACCAGCCTAAGTAGAGCTGGACTATGACGTAGGTCTAACTCGTCTGAACACCACTGGGTTGACTGAACTTTCAGTGGACTCTGGGTCTGTGACACCTCTAGAGCTAGAGACTGTACTTGAACCACCACGTTGACTGACGAGACACTATTAGCGACTGTGTGGGCGCCTCTTTTGGCGGCGTCCGACATATGGTTTGGCGTCTCCTTCCGGTTCCGGTTGAACTGCCATGTTTTTTGTTTTGTTTTCTCTCTTCCCCTCTTGCTCGTTACGTCACACGTCACATGACACTGACGGCCCTCATGGATATGAGTCCAGCACACCCGAGAAGGAGGCTTTTGTAGACGTTGTCCACTCCAAACGCCGGGCTGCAAGTGAAATGTGCATAATATAGACCAAATGGCTGTAAGTAAAATCGACTATTTCATTTCGGTCATGGGTTGCTGTTTGGGGTTTTACGTTCTAGCTACGTGTGAAGTCATATTAGGACAGGTAGGCATACTGACTTGTTGCCATAAATGCACACTGTGACACTGGCACGACACAAGCTTTCAATAGTTAAATGTTCGTAACATTTCACATAAAAAACGCAGTCTGATTCCGAATAGTCTATGCTTTGTAGTGATGAGACCAGATTCGATTCTTCCACTTATCGGCTTATAAGTATATGCTCTTCTCTGGTACAGAGTGCCATGGGTACAATACAGACGTCACAAAGCATGTCACATAATACATAGAGCATTATTCCTACCTGAACATTCCTGGTGACATGAATCCATTGTCCTTCCTGCCTCCATGGTTAACCTGAAAAGACAATATTCCAAATCACACATCACAGCTCTGAATAAAGCGGAAATCAAACTCACCGTGCAGACGAGTAGGCACTAAGGAAGCAGCAGTGTTTGAACGGGAATCGATTGTAGAGTCATTTTGCAGAGAATGAAATGATTGGTGTTGGAAAGTGATATTTAGATATAACATTGATACAGTTTTCCTTACTAAAAGTCCAGAAATCACTAAGTAATGCCTCGGTCACAAATGCCTTGCGGCGTGCCTTGCGGCGTGCCTTGCGGCGTGCCTTGCGGCGTGCCTTGCGGCGTGCCTTGCGGCGTGCCTTGCGGCGTGCCTTGCGGCGTGCCTTGCGGCGGCCGTAAGTCGCCGCATTGGCAAAACCATGCGGCAACCGTACGGCTGAATATGGTGACCGTACGATGACTATGTTTTTTTGCTCGCCGCAAGGGATTGCGTTTTTTAAAAGTTATCCTAACTTTGGAAAATTGCAATCCCGCTGTAATCCCGCCCATTTCTATTGCTAACAGAATGGTATGTTTGTGGAATAATGTATAGAAATTGTGAATAAAATCTTTTCTTAGAATGTCTTATCTGCGGTTGTGCGGCAACACACAAAAACATAAGGTGCTGTATGGTGACCTATCTCTTGCGGTGACCGTACAAGTTGTGAATAGATAAACCGCAGACCACAAAGCCATAGCATTTGCATAAACCGCAATACACACCGCAGCACCATACGGCGACCGCAGCATTTGTGACCTAGGCATAAGGTTGGCAAAATGATCTTAGATATAGTACAATAATTTTGCAGGTAACAACTCACTGCGCATGCATTATGATTAAGGCACCAGTGGTCACATGGGAGGGGGGTACTCCGCACCAAATGCTACAATGAATAGTGGTGAATAGAATAATAATATAATATATATATGTAATATCCATATTATATATATATACTATAATATATATAATATACATAATATATATAATATCTATCATATATATATATAATATATAATATATATCATATATATAATATATATAATATAATATATGTAATATATATATAATATATATTATATATACTGCTATATGTTATATATATGCATGTTGTACATAACCCTATAAGAGAGGGATGACAGACTCCCCTGTTTCCCCTATTAATAGTATTATCGCCCATTTAACTCCCTATTATTGCGGTGTCCCTCCTGGAATAGAGGGAAAGGTATCATCATGGCGATAACACAAAGAAATTATATGATGATATGCACAATCTTGCTCAATATATACACAACAACAAAACTAGCACCACCAGCGATTAAATGAGGGAGTTGACCTTTCAACTCTTATATTTCTATGCAAAATATTATATATATATAGCAAATGACCAAGGGCTGCACAGGCACACGAATAAGGTTGATAGAAGATCAGGTAAAGTGTTGGCAGCTCACTGATTAGTATACAAATAGAGCGAGATGTCAAGGTGCAGAGTCAACAGCTATTAAAATTGTTCTGTTTGATATTACCCCCTTAGCAAATATATCTGAAAGTTGCAGAGTCCGATGGGTTTTGTGTTTCTGTCAATTTCTGAGATAAATATATCAAATGAATTGTTATAATTTACTTTACTTTAGTTGAAGTAACTTTTATTTTAAATGGTTAACTTAAAAGATATTTGAACAAAACTGAAGTGCAAACATGCAACACTAATTTTTGCAACCATGCCAACACTCTGATACTACAGGCTTCAGCAGTAATAGCTTCTATTAAATTGTCTCAATATCCCCTTCTATGTGGCAACAACTGCTTTTAAAGTGCATCTGTATTTTTTGTATTTATTTCAGTCATAGACGACTGGTCTTCCTCATTCCACTGCTGGTCGATAGAAAGCCCGAGCCTACACTTTTACCGACCCAAGGGATTTTTAACCTCCCACACCACATAGACATGGTATGAGAGCAACTGGCCTTTGATGACGCTGTAAGTTATACACAGCGGTATTTAAGTTAGATATGGAGATTCAAATCAGGTTAATTATTTTGGATTTGAAAATTTGATGCTTCATCAGACTATGCAGCTTTAAGAAGAGTCTAAGATAGGACATTAAATCTACCTACCATATTTCTTAGCAGGCTGATTATTTCATCGATGTATCCATCTCGGCTGATCTGGTCGTACTGTTCAGTCTTTTTCACAGAGATAGGATCAAGCTGTGTAAGTAAGGTTTGTTCTTCTGTATTTTCTGTGAAAGTATTACTATCAGTTTTACGTGAGACACTCACTGGATAGTAATCTAAATGTCTAACATCCTTTTGGATGTTGAAGCTAGGTGCAATGACGCGTCTGGAAATGCTGTTTGAATCTGAATGTCTCGTGTTTCTGTTGTAAGGTTGGGCAACAGCTTGCGAGGCTTTTTGTATGACATCAGTTAACGGGACATGCATCTGTTGGTTATCTCTGGTATCAAGTCTGATGGTAGAGCCATGATATCTTGCTACTCTCTGGACACCATTTCTAACTTCACGTCTGACATTTGTTGATCTATGGGTGTCACCCCTTGTTTTGTGGCCCATGTCAATGATTCTTCGGCTGTCATCCCTTGCTTCATGTCTCACATCGGTGATTCTGCGGGTGTCATCCCTTGCTTCACGATTCACATCAGTGATTCTGTGGGTGTCATCCCTTGCTTCACGTCTATCATCAGTAATTCTTCGGGTATCATCCCTTGCTTCCCGTCTCACATTCCCAACTCTGTGAATGTCTTCTCTTGCTTCACGTCTTAGATTAGAGGCTCTGCGGGTGTCATCCCTAGCTTCACGTCTCAGATTTACAACTCTGTGGGTGCCATCCTTTGATTCACGTCTCACATCAGTGATTCTGCGGGTGTCATCCCTTGACTCACGTCTCATATCAGTGATTCTTTGGACGGTATCCCTTGTTTCACGTCTCATGTTCACAGCTCTGTGGCTGTCATCCCTTGCTTCATGTCTCCCATCAGCAATTCTGTGGGTGTCATCCCTTACTTCACGTCTTACATCAGTAATTCTTCGGGTGTCATCCCTTGCTTCACGTCTCACGCTCACAGCTCTGTGGGTGTCATCCCTTACTTCACGTCTTACATCAGTGATTCTGTGGGTGTCATCCCTTGCTTCACTTCTCACATCAGCAATTCTTCGGCTGTCATCCCTTGCTTCACGTCTCATATCAGTGATTCTGTGGGTGCCATCCCTTGTTTCACGTCTCATGTTCACAACTCTGCGGGTGTCATCCCTTGCTTCATGTCTCACATTCAAAGCTTTGCGTGTGTCATCCCTTGCTTCACGTCTCACATTCACAGCTCTGCGAGTGTCATCCCTTACTTCACGTCTCACACTCACAGCTCCATGGGTGTCATCCCTTGCTTCACGTCTCTCACTCACAGCTCTGTGGGAGTCATCCCTTGTTTTATGGCTCACATCCGTTCTTCTTCGGGTGTCATCCCTTGTTTCACATCTCATATCAGTGATTTTTCGGGTGCTATCCCTTGCTTCATGTCTCACATCAGTTATTCTGAAGGTATCATCCCTTGCTTCACGTCTCATGTTCACAGCTCTGTGGGTGTCATCCCTTTGTTCACGTCTCATATCAGTGATTCTGTGGGAGTCATCCCTTGCTTCATGTCTCACATTCCCAACTTTGCGAATGTCTTCTCTTGCTTCACGTCTTACATCAGAGGCTCTGTGAGTATCATCCCTTGCTCCACGTCTCATATCAGTGATTCTACCGGTGTCATCTCTTGCTTTACGTCTGACATCAGTGATTCTATGGGTGTTATCCCTAGCTTCATGTCTCACACTCACAGCTCTACGGGTGTCATCCCTTGCTTCACGTCTCATGTTCACAGCTCTGCGGGTGTCATCCCTTGCTTCATGTCTTACATCAGAGTCTCTGTGGGTGTCATCCCTAGCTTCACGTCTCACACTTACAGCTCTGTGGGTGTCATCCCTTGCTTCACGTCTTACATCAGTGATTCTTCGGGTGCCATCCCTTGCTTCACGTCTCATATTTCCAACTCTTTGAATGTCTTCTCTTGCTTCACGTCTCACATCAGTGTTTTTATGTGTGTCATCCCTTGCTTCATGCCTCATATTAACAGCTCTGCGGGTGTCATCTCTTGCTTCACGTCTCGTATCAGTGATTCTAGGGGTGTCATCCCTAGCTTCACGTCTCATGCTCACAGCTCTGTGGGTGTCATCCCTTGCTTCACGTCTCACATCAGCAATTCTGCGGGTGTCATCCCTTGCCTCATGTCTCATATGAATGATTTTTTGTGTGTCATCCCTAGCTTCAGGTCTCATCTTCACAGCTCTGCGTGTTTCATCCCTTGCTTCATGTCTCACATTAGCAATTCTGTGGGTGCCATCCCTTGTTTCATGTCTCACATCAGTGGTTTTGTGGGTGTCATCCCTAGCTTCATGTCTCATATCAGTGATTCTTCGGGTGTCACCATTTGCCTCCCGTCTTATATCAGTGGTTCTGTGGGAGTTATCTCTAGCTTCACGTCTCACATTAACAACTCTGCGGGTTTCATCCCTTGCATCACGTCTTATATCAGTGATTCTGTGGCTGTCATCCCTTGCTTCACGTCTCACATCTGTGATTTTGAGGGCGTCATCCCTTGTTTCACGTCTCACATTCACCGCTCTGCGGGTGTCATCCCTTGCTTCACGTCTCACATCAGTTATTCTGTGGGTGTCATCCCCTGCTTCACGTCTCATGTTCAGAGCTCTGTGGGTGTCATCCCTTGCTTGATGTTTCAGATCAGAGGCTCTGTGAGTGTCATCCCTTGCTTCATGTCTCATATCAGTGATTCTTCGGCTGTCATCCCTTGCTTCATGTCTCATATCAGCGATTCTTCGGCTGTCATCCCTTGCCTCACGTCTCACATCAGTGATTCTGCGGGTGTCATCCCTAGCTTCACGCCTCATCTTCACAAGTCTGCGAGCATCATCTCCAATTTCGTGCCTCACATCAACAGCTCTGCGGGTGTTGCCTCTGACTTCACGCTTCATATGTGTGGCTCGCTGAGTGTGACTCCCAACTTTATTCCGGCGGCTGTCTTCTCTACTTTCGTGTCTGACCTCTGTGACTCTGACCTCATGCCTGACATCTCTGCGAGTGTCATCTCTAACCTCGCGTCTGACATCCTGTCTGATCTGCCTTTTCACATCTACTGCCTTACGTGACTCATTTTCCATGCCCAGCGTAGAATGTTCTGTTTTCGGTTCAAACTTTGACATGCCTTGGTTCGGTTGGTCTGCAATGGCTAGCGACATGAAGAGTGTGGCTAGGACCCCAACCGAGAGCCACATGGTGCCCCCGGACACACCCATGGCGTACCGGCAACGTGTGTTGATGACCTAAAAGTGAAAATACTCCCTATTATCGTCCGCTGCGCTATTTGGATACATGACAAATTAGATAAAGGATTATGCTTGTTTGTTGTTGCTTTACGTCTTGGCAACATCTAAGGTCATATCAGGACGAGTAGCGACTTGTGACAGAGTGCACTCATGGGATCTTCATAGTGTTGGCCCACTGGAAAATCAGGCAGCTGACACCATCACCTAATATCCCACTCAGTCACATTATTCTGACACTGAGCTAACCAGTCCTTGCCCTATCCTATTAATGCTGAGCGCCAAGCTAGGAAGCGACAAGTATCAATTTTATTAGTCATTGGTTTCACTCTACCGGGAACCAAACTCTCGACCTTTGGCATGCGAGGCCCATGGTCTACCGATTCGGCCACTGCCCCGGTCCCAGTAATACATCATTAATTTTAATAAAGTCTTTAAGATCATTGCTAGTGGTTCTCACGTGTGACTTCTAAATTATGCATGAAGTGCAAGGCTTCGAATGGAAACTTAAGGATTTATTGATTAAGCAGAGGACATTTTAATCATGGACAATTGGTCTTCCTAATTTCACTGCTCCTTGCATTATACTAATAATGCGGAATTCCAGGCTAGGGAGCGACAAGTATAACTTTTAAAGTTTAAAAGTTAATTCAGAATGATCACAAATGGATATGTGTATGCATATAATTCCAATTGTGATAGTTCTTAAAGAGTTATTAATAAAAAGTTATTATTCATTTATAAATTCATTAGTCTCTTGCTTTCTGCATATATATTCTGAATAAGCAATTAATGAATTATGCGAGTATAAATATAATTATCCAGAAGCTGATTATCTGTGAACTGTCTCATCAGTTCATATCAACCTGACTCTATACCATCTTAACTGACACTCCTCCGGTCATCTACAGGTCTACAGGCCACCTGCTGCGTTTTCCTCGCATGTCTCCACCTCACGCGCGTACCATATGTACATATACATATGGATTCGAACCCAAGGCCTTCCATACGGGAAGCCAACCAGCCTTCTTACCGATTCGGCCATCAGGTCCGGTACGACACTATGGAACCCGTTCCTCATAGTGGGCACCTGATCCCCGATGAACAAAATTCAATCTAAATTATCAGCTAGTGTAAGCTGAGCATTAACGGGACGTGCATTGAGTAGGTCAAGGTCAACATGAGATTTTTGCAAGACTCCCCCCCCCCCCACCCAACCCCCAACATATCCGTGGTGTCCTTAGTATGTTAGCCCACACCTCTCGCCATCAGGCTATGCATCTTTCCTTTGGCCACTGACATTCCCCCCGGAAAAAACCCAAATAATAAACAAAAACAATCCAACAAACAAAACAAGCATAGATCATTGTCAGTGGGGTTATCAGCATAGTGGTTCAACACCTGGTCGTAACACAGCGGAAAGTGGATATGGCAAATATGGCACACCTACGGTTTGGCTTGAATCAACTTTGTTTGGTCATTTCAGAGCGAATGTCCCAACCATTGGACCAGGTGGGTTCACTGATACGCTCCACCCAACCATTGGACCATGTCGGTTCCCCTGATGCAATCCACATAACCATTGGACCAGGCGGGTTCCCTGATGCAATCCACCCAACCATTGGACCATGTGGGCTTACTTATCCAACCCAACTACCAACTAGGCAAAGGTACAGTGAACAGCCTACCCGCTGTATATATACATATACATGTATATATATATATATATATATATATATATATATATACATGTATACTTTTTCAAGCAAGTGAATAAGCCTAGGTAGAACATAAGTACCAGGATTAGCCAGGTGGCGGCGCCACCATCGCACCATAGGCTCGGGCAAAATCCCAGGTGATATTGGACTGGATGAAACCCGAGCGTATAATGATATATAATAATAATAATGAAATACCTCCAGCCGAGGATTTATACCCGTATAGGGATACTCACTATATATATATATATATATATGTATGTATATATATATGTACAGCATATGTAAGTACTGTATATGTAAGTAAAACCTCTCTAAATCGACCGACCTTGGGACCGACGTTAAGTGGTCAATTTAGGGTGGTGGTCGGTTTAGGGAGTTAGAATATGGTTACAGTAGTATTGTTGGAACCCAAATAAAGCGATCGATATAAGGGAGTGGTCGATCTGTGGAGGTGGTTGGTTAAAGAGGTTTTACTGTATATTAAAATGCACATGACATGCGCACACCTACCAGGCGTTGGTGACGTGTCACGTGTCCCGTTGCTGTGCCTGGTGTGTTGGAGTTCACTGCGTTCTTCTGACCTGCCTGTCCGCTCTTCTCGGTGGTTCTCAGCCTGTCCGAGACGCGCATCTTGGTTTTATACCCACACCAGCAAATCTCCCAGCATCCCTCCTCCCCACCCACTCCCTCCCTCCTTCCCGCCCACTCCGTCCAACCCTCCCACCCACACACCCTCCTACCCACCCGTCCACCCTCCATCCCTCCCTTCTCCCCCAACCCTCCCACACACCCTCCCTTCTCCCAACATACCCACCCTCCCTTTTCCCCACCCACCGCCCCGCTTCGACCCCGGCCCCTTCACCACCCTCCCACCCCAACCCCCTTCCCCCGCCCCTCCTCCCTCCCGGTTCCTCTTCTTCTCCCCTCCCCTCCCCTGCTCTCCTCTCCTCCCTCCCCTCCACTCTCCCATTTCCCATTTAGTCCCCACCATCCTCCAATCTGCACCACTCTCCTCTCCTTTCCTCTTCTCCTTTCCCTCCCTTCCCCCTCCCTCACATTTGCCCTCTTCAATCCCATCTCCTTCCCCCCTTCCACATCTGCTACCCTTCCCTCTGCTCCATTTCCCTCCCATCTGCTCCTCTCCCACCACATCTTATCTCCCCTTCCATCTGCCCCCCACTCCTGTCCCCTATCAGACCCCCACGCCCTCCCCCTATCAGACCCCAACCCCCTGCCTCTGTCTGCTCCCCCCTTCCTTACCTGCCCACACCCCTCCTCGTTCTACGTCATCAGGTGCCCCGCCTGCGTCACACATACATCACAGTGCGCACGGGCAGTGTTTGTACTTGTGCGTAGTTAGGTATCGTGTGTGTGTGAATAGTAGTAAACCCTTTATTGCGTGTAATAACCTATGTTGTGTCCTGCTCCTGCTGCTCCTCCTTGTCCGGGGTGTGGGTGGGGTGGGGTGGGATACCGGCATGCACCTCTCCACCCCCCCCCCCCCCCCCCCTCAGCTGGGCGTGACACTACACTCGCTCGCAAGTTTATATATACACTAAAACCTCTCTAAATCGACCGACTATAAATGGTCCATTTAGGGAGGTGGTCGGTTTAGGGAGTTAGAATTTTGTTTTTTGTTTTTGTGACAAGTTTTTTTATTCTGCCCATAACGTATAAGCTCCCGTGAGGGTGCTTGTTTTCAACGCTGGACAGCTGTGGTACTAGATTGGTCTGGTCCCGCACTCAGGAGTCTTTACCTGATCTTTCTCGGGCCAACCTTTGCGGTTTTGGGTGTTAGTAGTTTCTATATTAGTTTTTTTTTAATTTTCAAGTTTTTTCCTAACCTGTATATGATAACTTAGCCTACTATGTACATCTACGCAGATGACATACAGGCCTGTGGGAGAGGATCCCATCCCATTGTGGTTTGTTACAGCATCCTTTCACCCATGCCCTGTCCTTAGATAGTACACCAGTGTGTCAGAACTCCCCTGGACCCTAGGTGGGATGGCTGTGTTGTATGGTTAGCCATTTCGTATTTCAGGGTGATTCGGATGCATGACCGTGGCCTGCCTGGTTCTGCTTTGGTTTGTGCCAGTACACATACACAGACGGACTGCGCCCTATGGTGATAGTCATTTCGAATTCCTTAGTACTTAGTAGGGCTAGTTTCCGTATTTGTGATATCTACCATCTTTTCTGGCCGGTCTTTTGCTTTTTGTGCCAGAACACAGCAAGCAGTGAGTGCGCCCAAGATCAGGTGAGATATTGTTTCTTCAGTGGGTGGTTGTGTATTATGTTTTCTTTAAGGACCTTTTATAGTGGTCCATGCTTTTGATTGCCCGTTGTTGTGTGGGTTGATTATTCCAGGCATGTGCCGCCATGGCAAATACACTTCTCTCATAAATTTTGGTATTGTTGGTACCCAAATAAAGCGATGGATATAGGGGAGTGGTCGATTCGCAGAGGTATTCTGTTAGAGAGGTTTTACTATGTGTGATATATAACAAATTATGCGAGTATAAAGATACGCAGGGGTTAATTATTATTATTATTTGTTATACTCGTAAGACCAACACTGTACTGGTGGCTCCACCTACCTTAATCTCCTCCACCGGATGTAGACCAGTGTCAGTCGCACCGGAGGATCTGTGTGTGTATGTGTATGTCGGAGTAGTTACGATTGGTTGTTGGGAGTTTTATATCTTGACAACATCTAAGGTCATATCAGGTTCGGTACCGACTTGTGACAGTGCACACTCATGGCAACTCTATAGTGCTGGCCCACTGGGAGACCAGGCCACCAGCACCATGACTTGATATCCCACTCAGTCACATTATCCTGACACTGAGCCAACCAGTCGGGGTAGTTACGGAGAGATAGGGCTCGAGTGTTAGAAGGCCCTTCTCTACCTGCATAACCGGGGGGGGGGGCGAGGCGGGGCGAGGCGGGGCGAGGCGGGGCGAGGCGGGGCGAGGCGGGGCGAGGTGGGGCGAGGCGGGGAGGGGCGGGGCGGGGCGGGGCGCGGCGCGGCGCGGCGCACCGATCCTTCCAACCCCGCCCCCACCCTCCCAACTGCCCCTTCCCAGGCTCCCTCAGAGCAGCTCCCGGCAATCGCTCAGCTCCCAGCCCGGGACGGATACGCTGTCGGCCCGCTGTCGCACGGGGAGCCGGGCCGGCGGACCGTCAGATTAATCCAATGAGGGCCGGCGCTGCGGCTGTCGGATGGCTGTCGGCGAGCGGGGGTGGGTCTGCCCCCGTCAACCCGGCGCCAAACACCGGCAAATTGGCGACAAGTGGCCGCCCCCACCCCCCGCCCCACCGAGCCCCGACAAGGGCCCTTAGTGATTCAGGTACGCGACGCGCCAAGTTTGTCACACATGTAAGTTTGTGTGCGGGTTCTTTTCCCCTGCGCGAGCACTCATGCGTGACACAAGTATATTGTAGATGCAAATAAATATCTACATATAAAAAATGCTCATGCGGTTGGTTGGTTCATTATTGGAGTTTTACGTCCTAGCAATATCTAAAGTTATATCATGACGGGCACCGATTTGAAAAAGTGCACACGCATCGCGACTGCATAGTGCTGCTGTCCGACGGCGAGACCAGGCCGCCAGCACCATGACCTGGTGCCCTCTCAGTCACACTGAGCCAACCAGAGTGGGAAATCAGGTCATGGTACTGGCATCCCGATTTCCCAGTGGGGCAGCACTATACAAGTCGCCATGAGTGCGCACTGCCACAAGTCGGTACGTATCCTGATATGAACTTAGACGTTGCTAGGACGTGAAACTCCGACAACCAACCAACTTTCTGTCAACGATACCGTGCAAATTACATCAATTAAAATAAGCACATCGGACATCATTTAACGCAACATTACTTTGACATTCTGCATAGATACTGCTCACTGGTTGGTTGGCTGTTGGAGTTTTACGTCCTGGCAACATCTAAAGTCATATCAAGATGAATATCGACTTATGACAGTGCACACTCATGGTGACTTAATAGTGCTGCCCCACTAGGAAATCAGGCTGCAGTCACCATGACCCAATATCCTACTCAGTCACATTATCCGGACACTGAGCTAACCAGTCCTTGCCCTATCCTATTAAGGTTGAGCACCTGGCTAGGAATGCGACGAGTATCAATTTGATAAGTCATTGGTTTGACTCGACCGGGAAACGAACTACCAATCTCCCACACGAGAGGCTCGCGCTCTACCGATTTAGCAACCGCGTCCAGTGTTACTGCTCGCAGTAGTAAGATGGGAACTGAATGCCTTCTGGAGGTGAGCAGGGTGAGGTGAGGCGGGGCGTGGGGAGTGGGGTGAGGATTAACGAAGGGAGTTGATGACCACCCATGTAGTGAGACTGTTTCTCTCCCATCTCGATCCATCTCCACCTCAGGTCGGTCCGAATTGCCGTGACTGTGAGACCTGCCCTCCCCTCTCACTTCAAATATCTCCAAAGTTAATTAACCCTTTGCGATAAAAATCACTTGAAGCTAAAATACAATAGATTATAATGATCATCTAATACCACTTGTGTAACTCCAACTGACCAGACCTTACATTCAAACTTACTACAAGTTTACCAAATGAATACAGAAGATAACTTCTGCTTACATTCTAAATACCATGTAAATACTCACATTGATCTGATTAACAGTGATCTATGGAACATGTGCATTACAGAATTGCATTGTGTTACATGTTGCAAATTGTGTATTCAACAGTTATTGTATACCTTACTCTATATACCTTTTTGTGTCAATAATCCTAAATTGAAAAATGGCTGGAAGACCAGGGCTTTGGCACTGACAAAGACTTATTCAGCAGAATAAACATATTTACTCAAAGAAAACCAATAATATGGCAATAACATAAAAGTATCGGATTATGCAACTTAAAAGTAATGATGAGCTTTATCAGGCCTAATTTAACTACTTTAATAAAAGTTACTTCAAACTAATGTAACATAGATTACACCTATCAGCCTCATGCAATAAAGCCTCTCTAACCAACCACCTCCACACATCGACCACTCCCCTATGTCGATCGCTTCATTTGGGTCAATTGTAAGAATTAAGAAAACTCCCTAAACCAGCCACCTTCCTAAATGGACCATTTAAAGTCAGTCCCATGGTCGATCAATTTAGAAAGGTTTTACTGTATATTTTTATGAAAAGAAATGCCAGAAACTCAAGGCAGCTGGAGAAACTCAAGGCACCCCTTACTGACCCCCATAACCCCCCCCCCCCCTCTCATTCTCCTCACTCTCCCGTCACTCTCCTTGCGCCATTCTCTTGTAAGTTGTAGCATGTAGCCCCAGTAATTGGTGAATCTGTTCACAGACGCGGAACTCTCGGACCTCTTGGACCTCATTACCTGTGGATAATACACGTGTCGTGGCCGCCTAATGCTATTTGTCGCTGAATGATTCAGTAGGACGGCGGCGTGGAACAGTCAGAGCCAATCTCAACCCCAGGTCACCCCCACCCCCATCTCTACCCCATCAGCTCACACACACACACACACACACACGACCCGACGTGAACCATCTCCACCAGAGCGTGAGATGATTAATTCCATCTGGGGTTAGAGGTAAGTGGTTGGAGGTGTGGGGGGGGGGGGGGAGCGGGAAGTAGCCCAGGCGGTAGAGTGTCCACCTGTGAAGGTATGGGTCATCCTATTGATCCTGCTCAGTGGACACATTTGCAGTTTGGGCTATTTTCCCTTCCAACCAGTGGTCCACAACTGGGTCATCAAGGGCTGTGGTAAGTGCTGTTCTTGTTTGTGGGAAAGTGAATATAAAAGACCCCTTGTTGCTTATCGGAAAGAGTAGCCCATGTGGCGGTAGCGGGTTTCCTTCAAAGAAATACGTCAGAATGGCCATATGTTTGATGTCCAATAGCCGATGATAAACTTCAGTGTGCTCTAGAGATGTTGTTAAATAAATGAAACTTTCCTTTTGGGGGTAGGGAGGGTGGTTGGTAGGTGATCGTGGCAGAGGAGCGGGGAAGAAGGGACAATGCGAAGGAGAAAAGAAGAAGAAGGGGACTGAGTGGGATATCCGGTCATAGTGCCAGTGGTCTTCTAGTGTGCCAGCACTATTAAGTCGGCGTAAGTGCACATTGCCACAAGTGGGTACCCCCCCCCCCCCCCCCCCCCCAGTCGACACCCGTCCCTACTGATAGGTTATGTTGCTCTGACGTAAAACCCCAATAAATGAAACAAACTCTATTACTTATTAGATGAGAGTTTGAATGAGGATTGGTTGGTTGTTGGAGTTTTATGTCCTCGCAACATCACATATAATATCAGGACAGTTATCAACTTATGACAGTGCACACTCATGGTTGCTTTATACTGCTGCCTCACTGAGAAATCAGGCCACCAGCACCATGACCTGATATCCCACTCAGTCACATTATCCTGACACTGAGCAAACCAGTCCTTGCCCTATCCTAATAATGCCGAGCACTCTACAATAACTAGCTAACTGTAGATCCAAGAAGTCCACACGTCCAGGAAGCCCAGATCCGAAGGGAGAAGAGCACCTTATCATCATACTATTGTCGTGGGGGTAATGAAAGTGGGAAATGTAGCGCTTAGAGCGGGACTCGAACCCACATCGCTTTGCATTCCGGGCCAGTGTGCTAACCATTACACCACCTAGGCTCCCTGATCTCACCACAGTACCCGCGTCTACCTGTCTATGTGGCTCCTTGTCTGATAGGTTAGAGCAGACCACTACGCTATTCATCTCAGTAGTACGCGCGTCGACATTACAATATGACATCAGTGGAAGAATTAATGTTGTACCGGAGGCGGTGGCCGAATCGGTAGAGCGCAGGCTTCCCGTGTGGAAGGTTGGGAGGTCCCATTCCAGCCGAGCCAAACCAATTACTTATAAAATTGATACTTGTCACCTCCTAGCCTGGCACTCCGCATTATTAGGATAGAGCAAGGACTGGTTTGCACAGTTTAAGAATAATGTGACTCTGTGGGGTATTGGATCATGGCCGGGTCTCCCGGTGGGGCAGCACTATAAAGTCACCATGAGTGTGCACTGTCACAAGTCTGTGCCCATCCTGATATGATCTTAGATGTTGCTAGGATGTGAAAAAAACAACACGCAAACAAAAATAATGTTGTGGGTAGCATGCTCTGTGGAAAGTTTTTTTTTGTGTATATAGAAGATTTCATTTACTAACCCACCCTCTGATGACTGGACAAAAATAGTGTTATGGGGAGAAGCCCACTGTCAATGCTCTGTAAACAAGGTTTTTTTTTTGTTTTTTTTGTCTTAGTAACATCTAAGAACATATCAAGGACAGATACAGACTTGGTACAGTGCACATTCACGATGGCTTTATAGTGCTGCATCACTGGGAGACTAGGCCACCGACACCATGACCCAATATCCCGCTCATTCACATTATTGTGATATTATGCAAATCAGTCCCTGCCCTATCCTGTTATAGTTGCATGGTCCGATGAAATATAATTTTGTCAAAATTAAAACAACTACTTACATTTGATCCTATATATCCAACTTAGATACTGGTGTATTAGCTAATGATTTGGGACAGCATATACAGAATAACCAGTGAATTTATAAGCTCACCCCTTTAGACACTCACTTTGAAACACCCATTATGCAGGGAGGCCATTAACCAACTAGGCCAATCTGGTGACCTCATTAGCCTCCCCCCAACCAAGTAGGCCTACTGTGCAGGGCCTATATGCAGGAGTCGGTGGTAGCGGGTTTTGGTGTTACAGCCTATTACCGGGTAGCTATCGCCGACGTCGGGAACTGTGTCAAGTGCTAAGCAGGAGCGCGTAACACTTTGATTATAGCTACCCGTGAATTTATTTATAGATTTGGGAAATCCCTCTGCATCTGTACCCGTATATTAGGCTTAAATCTATTCAATGCGACCATATTTAACAGAATTACATACGCAATAAGTGAAATTTGATCAATTTAACCCTAAATTCGAAGCGTTATTAAGGCTACCGCCGCATTGGCGGCGATATTAATAGTTATATTTTCGAATCGACGAAGGTACAGTAAGCAAACCGCCGCCGCCGTTTTCCATAGCAGGTATAGCAAGTGGCCCAAATCTATTCAATGCTGTCATATTTAACAGAATTAGATACACATTAAGTCACATTTGATGAAATTAACCCTAAATTCGAAGCAATATTAACGGTGCCGCCGTAACGGCGGCGATATTAATAGTTATATTTTCGAATCGACGAACGTAAAGTAAACAAATCGCCGCAGCATACCCTTGCAGGATGAGTTTCCCATTCAGTAAGTAGTGATATTGTGTGATTTAAACAGAAATTAATGTAGATCAATTTCAAATATACTTCAAACAATTTAATCTGTGCAAAAGATACATAAATATGTGATAATGTCTGAAGAATAAACTAGTCAAATAATACTTGACTACACTGCTAGCTCTGTGGAGTTCTAGCGGTGGCGGCGGTTTGTTTACTGTACATTCGTCGATTTGAAAACATTAATATCTCCGCCGATGCGGCAGAGACGTTAAATTTGCTTCGAATTTAGGGTTAATTTGTTGAAATTTCACTTATTGTGTATTTAATTCTGTTAAATATGGTCGCATTGAATAGATTTGGGCCTAATGAACTCGCTATACCTCCTATATACCAGGGGTAAGGTACCACCGGGTAAGCTTTTGGTGTTAGGCCTATCACCCACTCGTGCTTACCATTTTTCGCCGCTACCCGAGAAATTCCCGACTACCACCGTTTCGGCTCGCTATCACCGAATACCACCGACTCCTGCATATAGGCCCAGGGCCATAGAGGGGAAGGAGATATGAGGTGGATGTGTCTGTGTGTGTGTATGTGTCTCTGTGTTTCCTGACCTGACTTTACAGAGACAGACATACACACAGACATACATGCACAGACAGACACATGCACAGACAGACACACACACAGACATACATACACACACAGACAGACACCCATAGATAGGCACACACAGACAGACATACACAGGCAGCACACACATACACAGAAACACACAGACATGCACACACCCAACATACACAGACACACATACACCCGACCTGACTTTGCAGAGAGAGAGCCACACACACACAGACACACACAGACAGACACAGACACACACATACACACAGACATATGCACACATACATATACACACATACACACACAGACACACACATACATACACACATACACACAGACATTACCACACATACATATACACACATACACACAGACAGACACACATAGATAGACACACACAGACAGACATGCACAGACAGCACACCAGACACAGAAACACACAGTCATGCACACACCCAACATACACAGACACACATACACCCGACCTGACTTTGCAGAGAGAGAGACACACACACAGACAGAGACACATAGACAGCCGCACACAGACAGAGGCAGACACACATATACATGCAGACATACACAGACAGACAGACACACAGACAGACACCCATACACACAGACATACAGACAGACATACACACACATATATATACACAGACACAGACAGACACACATAGATAGACACACACAGACAGACATGCACAGACAGCACACACAGACACAGAAACACACATACATGCACACACCTGACATACACAGACATGCATACACCCGACCTGACTTTGCAGAGAGAGAGACACACACACAGACAGAGACACATAGACAGATCCACACAGACAGAGGCAGACACACACATATACACACACATACACAGACATACATACACAGACACACACATACATGCACACATACACAGAGACAGACAGACACAGACAGACACATACACACATACATACCCACACAGAAACAGAAACACACAGATAGACACACACAGACAGACACACACACACATATACATACAGATATACATAGACAGACACAAGCAGACAACAGACACACATTATATTTAGTTAAAAACCCTAGTGACATGGGCCTATGGCACTAATCCATTCCCAGAATGTCCCTCACCCAAACAGAAATACCTACCTACAGTCCTGTAAGGTTCCAGGTCATCTCACATCACGTCGTCACCGCGAGATGACCATCTGGGTCATAGCCACAGGACTTTTGGCAAGCTTGTCGAAATTATTTTTGGTTCTTTCAGCTCATATTACTTCAAAACTAATCGTCTTTAATCAAAATCACTCCGGACTAATGATTAGTAGTTTAACCGTCGGGTCGGGCCGGCCGCGGGCCGCCGCTGCCCCTCGTCCCATCTGCAGGTAGTCCGTGTCTGTCGGTGTACTTCTCGGGCTACAGTCGGCTAGCCAGAGTATCGCCTAAATTTGGAGGTTTGCCTCCGCCCGTAATATGTTTAGTACAAAGCGATTATTTAATGGTGTCCACTACTGGCTGGTCTACTCGCCTTACGGTGTATTTAATATGTTTGAATTGATCCAGAACTAAACAGAGGCGCTAGTGTCCCTGCTACTGTCACTGATAATCAGCCTACGTTAATGTCTTATTTTAGCCAAAAAGATCTATACGTTAATTCCGTTAATATGTCTGTTCCAATCTCCCCGCAGATGGGCTAAGTAGCTGCGTAAGGCCTAGTTAGGCTCAAGGCCCTTAATTATATATATAAAATATTCCAATGTTAGATTCGACCATAGCGGTTTACTCCATAGAAAACTGGAGGATAGTAAAGAATGCAAGGAACGTTCCAATCAACTTTTCCAAGAGCTCACGGCTTTGTTTATTCTTATTAAACTAACATTCGTGGTAGGACATAGTATAGAATATCGTTCGAACCCTTCCCGTAATGTTTAATGTAAAACAACTTTCGAATTTCGATAATATAGACCTAAAACTCGGCTAAAACATCAGAGCGTCATAAAGCACGTCTGATCGGTCTGGCCCCGAACGCCCGACCTCCCTCCGTTGCCAGGCACGACGCTATTTGCGTCTCCTAGCAACGCTTTACGGCCGAAAACCCCGTCGCCCGTGAATGTTTGGCATTCGCGGTCTGCCATGGCGAGTAGCCCGTATCTCCAAATACGGGTTAATCGGCGCACGCCCGTGAATGCCACCAGGCTGGCAGTCTCGCCCACTCCACTGCTCCCCCAGACGAACAGCAAGGATTGATGTTCGTCTAACAAAGGCAAAGTGGGCGCGACTACATCGGTCTGCGGTCGTAGCAAAAGAAATATAATTATCCCCGTGAATCTGCCCCGCGTCCTGCAAGCAGAGCAGGAGGCAGGACCCGTAAATTTATTCGACCTCTCGTTGTGTTTTGTACCTGAAAAGAAAGACCAGGAACCTGGTCACATAGAATTGACATATTTTATTACACTATAAAAGAGATTTTTATGTGTGTCCTGTATATCCTGATTTATGATTATTCCTAGTATAGTGACATCGGTAACGATTGGTTAAGCGATGACAGTACTGGTATAGCTTTAAGAGCAAATTGAAATTTTTATTTTTTTTATTTTTATAATGGAATAAATTCAGCATGTATTCGACCCTACGAGGGTATACAGCTCATCATTAAATATTCCATTTTTTTTTTTTTTTTAGTATTATATTTTGGTGCACATTTAGGTGTGTAATATTTTTTATTTTTTTTATTTTCACACCATTTTTCTTATTTTGTTTTGGGTGCACTGCTAGGTGTGTAGTACTTTGTTGTTTTCACACCAATATATTTTTTTAGTATACCACTTTGGTGCACTAATAGGTGTGTAGTACTTTGTTGTTTTCACACCAATATATATTATTAGTTTTTTTTTTTTTTTTTTATAATAAATATTCAAGGATATATATATAGCGGGGAGCCGTGAGCTCGGGTAACGACTTAAAATTAACAATAACCCCTGCAACTCGGTGCAAAGGGCCATCCACTATATAACAATCGGTTCCCACCGTGCCGTCTAAGCTATACATTCAGCAGCACATTTGGCAGAAGTGCTCTACTTAGACACGGTGGGACTACGCTAAATGAGTAATAATAATTAATTAATTATTTACAGTTTATATAGACCGGGTCCAAAAGACCATATGCGGTCGCCCGTTACTGTGCAGGCCTAAGTTACCTGCAGTAAGGGGTAACTTTAAGTTACAGTGTTTTTTTAAAGTTTTTTTTTTAAATTATCGTATTATTACGTTTGTCGTTTGTGTTTAATACGTAGTAATAACTAAAGCCTAAAGACGTAGGCACAAAGAGCAATGAACTCACCGGCTATACAAATACCTGCGGGCTATACAAATACCTGCGGCTATACAAATACCTATACCTGAGCACGTCGTGAAAACGACATGATTCCCAATAGAATTGTACAAACCCGTTTGCACGTAAGTGTGCTTACAGCTACGGGCCACATTTTTACCTGAGAAAGTCTTGTTACAGTGAACCTGAGTTATTTCCTTGTAATTGATGCAACGGTGTCATATCACGGGTCGACCCGGTCGGAGCCGGTCGAACTGGGTAGTTTAGTTTACCGGGAAAATGATCAGTCTATTCTAACCCTACTAGCGACTAATGGAAGAAAATAACGTGGCCATTTCCAGGGTTGAAACCAGTTATTTCTCATCTTCCCCAGGGGAAGGAAATAACTCTAGCCAGTTCCCGTGATGAAGCTAGTTATTTCTCGGCTTCCCCCGTGTAGTACCCGGACTAGTTGGTGCCCCCTATGGCCCCGAATAACTACCTTATAATTTTCCCGTGTGACCGTAAATTAATATTGCTGGACTCCCAGTCGACCCCTGGCTACCGCCGTAGTCGCATCGTGATTGACTAAAGTCAACACCTATATGACTTGTACATAACATTCCATCGTGAAACCTACCATACCACAGTATACCATAATTGTAATACGGTGACCAACAAAAGGCAATAGTTGTACATGAGACCAGCTTCGCACTTGGCAAAGGGCAAAATATTAGGGTAATTTACAAAAAAATAAGATGGAGATGAAAATACGGACCTCCGGCAACTCGTGCAATGTTGCGGCGAGCTGCGGGTGGCCGTTGCTCTCATTATTCAAGAGTACTATTTTGATTACACAATTGTTTTTGGGTGGGGTGCCCAGCCATGGATGAATAACCCTTACAAGAACAGTTCGTTGACCTGCAATTTAAATTTTGGTTAATGGTTGGTTACCTGCCTAAAGATGGCTTAGCAATATCTAAAGAAGTTTACTGTATGAATAAAATCCCCCAAAAGAAATACCAATTTTTTAATAGTTCAATACCCGCCGAGAATCGGCCTAATGGGTGTAGAATGTATATTTAATATTTTAGAACCTTAGTGGGTCAATGCTTCACAAGACCCAGAATATTTTAAGTTAAAGATTTTTTTAATGATTTTAACGTGCAATCGATCAATTCCAACGCGGTGGGTTAGTCGCGTCTCGCGACCTAATACTTGTTAAAGGTACTATTTTAATTTAGGGTGTTAACGTAACACGGGTAACCGCAGTAATAGTTTGAAGTATTCGTGGAAATTCACTTTTTGGTGTTGTGGACATGGCCGGTTAACAGTGTACATATGGTACCGACACACAGTCCGGGGGGCGCCCGGCCGTGGTCGTTCCAACCGTACACAACCGTTGATAATCCGTGGGAGGAGCGGGCCGATTTTAGTATATCTTTTCTTGGGAAAGCCAAATGCCAAACAATAGATGCGGTAATTAACTCGCAACTGAAGAAAAGCCCGCTAATATGGAGAAACACACATATCAATTGCAAGTGATGTCCCGGTTTCGGAGCGGCCGACACCTGGTAATGGATCGGGACGAACCCGTAAAAAAATCTACATTACCAGAAAAATAATAGGCTATTGCGGGTACCTGAAATTATGTCCTAGCGGGACTAGTGGTACCTGATCCACGCTCTTAGGAGATACCCGCCGTCTCAGAAGGAGATCATCAAAGGGCTGTTGGGTTTCTGTGCAGTGCTCCCTGTTTCTCGCCAGCTAAGCTGCCTGGCAGCTTGGGGCCAGACAGGCCAGGACCTGTGGAGCGACTGCCGTTAACGTCAAAGGACGGGCAAAAGGCATAATCCGGTGGGCCGCTGCCCACATCCCTCTGCACCAGGAATATTCCATGAATAAACCGGAAAGAATGTCGTTTTAATTGGTTAATGTGGGTACTAGTTTTTATAATAAAATCCGCTTTGGAATGTAATAGATGACACGCCCCAAAATCGTTGCTGAGTTCCATCTTTGAACTATGCTGGCAGGTTAAAGTTGGAATACTACAATTTCGTCAACTGTTCGTGACATCGAATAAGAACCATATCAATCTGGATGCAGACGGCCAAGGAATGGGAACCCAAACTCCTTCTCAGGAATAGTCAGCTTGCAGACAACTTAGCGGGAAGACGCTCGTCAGTTAAACTGTACGATTCGACAAACATTCCCTTATTTTTATATTTTGAAACTTTAATACGTGAAAAATATTATTATTAAGATAGTAATGTATGTGTGTCTTAAGGTTTACGGTCCATTGCGGGCCAATGTAAAACCAGGTCTTAGCACCACCTGGCACAAAGATAATTATTATTAAGTGAAAATAGTTGATTATCATTATATGGGAAATATTTTTATCATATTACCACTAAGATATTAATGGTTTGTGTGTCTAAATGTTTACGGTCCCTTGCGGGCCAATGTAAAACCAGGTCTTAGCACTACCTGGTTTTTATATTTTATTATTATTAAGTGAAAATAGTTAATTATTATTATATGGGAAATATTTTTATCCCCTATACCAAGCTGATGCCCTCAGAGATAAATTATTACTGGAAACTCATAGCCCATTACGATCCTGCAATCCCGGTTGTTTTATTTTTAAAGAGCGGTGTATACGATCCTGGGTACACAAACCCATGCACCGTGAACTAGCGGGGACCCGTATTTTTATATAACCAGATTGCCAATATGACTCGCGGTGTACACACATCTACGCATCCCGAACTAGCGGGGACCCGTACTTTCTGTTCGTAACTTTTACGGGGAACCGTAACCATGACCTTTGGCCTATACTAATTCTGAAGAGTTTACACAATGGTGTTTTTAAGTGGACTAACGTGTCCAACCATTTTCTAGGATAATATAATATTGAAATGCTAACTCTACTCCAGTGGACCAACGTGTCCCAACACTTCCTAGGATATATATTAGTCTACTAATACGTGGTATTTACATGGTATATGTACATTACTCACAGGGTCGGTTATTTTTACCAAAAATTTACGTGCTGTGAAATGCTAATATTTGAATTTACTTCTACTTGACCCGGAATTAGTTTGCCATTTATTTAAATTAATTTCACGAGTCTTCGCAATATCTTCCTCCCAAATGATTGCGGTTCTACCATTTAAATTTGTTGGTCTGGTGGTTGTGCGTGAGGGTTGACTTATAACATATTACTTTGATACTTCTACCTAACTTTATTAAGATGATGTTGACTCCTTTAGAATGAAATTTGGAATAATTTTTACTTGAAGGAGTAGTTTGAACTTTGAATTAAAATTTGGAATACGGTTTTACGTACACACGTAAAATTTGGAATACGGTTTTAATTGGACTATTATCTCCAATTTGTTTTCAAAATACCCTCACCTCTTCCACATGACCATTTTTTTTTATATATTGTAAACCCCTGGCCGCCTAAAATATTGCCATGTGTATGGGGATTACAAATTTCAATTTGCTTAAACTAGTTTTTAAGGCTTAGTTTGTATTTAATTTATTTTATGGATCCCAATTTAACTTGTTTATAAAGTGTTAATTTAAATGAAATTTCCTACTATCAAGCTGTTGCCCTCAGAGAGAATTTATTACTAAAAATTAATGGCCCCTTATAATCATGCAACCCAGAAATGAAATAAAAGAATATTAAAAAAACGTACTATCAAAAGGTCGATTTAAACGCTTGCCCTAACTGGTTCTCTGCTCTACATTATTGTGGGGAAACAAGGGAAAGTAATATACAACAAGATATATACAAAAGGAATATACAAGTATGTGTGTTATATTTGTAGAAGTGTATGAAAATTAGTATTGGTGTATTAATTATTTGATATTAACCTACCCCCATATAAATAATTGCCCATATTTTAATATGTACCCTGAAACAATACCCGGTGTGGTGCCCTGGAGCGAAGATGGTGGTGGACGATTCCACGGGGGTACGTCCCGCGTCTGGGTCTTCCTTGGCCTCGGGAGTTGGTGGTTAGACGCGGTCGTGGCTGACGGTTCGGCTCCCCGTGGAACCGGTGACGTCCCGGAGCCGAGACGTCGCCGTGGCTCCCGGACACGGTGTAGCGTTATGGTGTATGTGGAGTGCAAACATATCATAAGGTTAACAAAAGTAAATCTGGATTATTAAAGGAATATATATTAAGCAAACGTGATATACATGTGGAAATTTGAGCAGAGAACCAATCAGTTGGAGTTATTAAAAAGAGCACATAATAAATTTTATTTTATTTACGGGGATATTTATGTTTACATATAATATTATTACCTTTTCCATAAAAAATGATAAGATATTAGGTTATAATTTTTTATTTTATGTGCAGTTGGTTGCTTTGAGCACTATAGGTTTTCACCTTAAATTAAATTTAACTATATAGTTTGTGTACTATTTAGAGCACTACGTTTGTAGTGCCGTGGTTAATTTAAACAAATATAAACGAGTTTAAATATGTTTTATAATAAATATTACTTGACGTTCTATTTATTGTATATTTAGTCCTCTGAACGAGGCTGAGGAGCGGGGTTCTCCTCTAGAGTGGTAACGTCTATTGGGGGACTAGGGTCACCCTCAGAGGACGATAGGGGGTACGAGGCAGCGATGTCTACCAAGACCCCTAAATTACCTTCCAAATCGTCGTGAAGGGAGGTGGCCTTAGAAATATCCGAGAATTGGGAGTGTGGATCTTCCCAATCCTCCGAATCTCTTGACGAATCGGCCCCCTTAGGTGACCTCCTCGCCGTATATGGGATTGTGTCATCAAGACAAACCTCCACAGCTGCAATACCCACCGCAGGTGGGATGTCGGTAGACAAAGAAATAACCCCCGCTTCAATAGGCGAGGGTACTAACCTTGGTAGGGACGGTAATGAAGCGACCGTTGACACGATAGGGGATGGAGCCCGCAGGTCCGATAGCACGTCTAGCGGGTCCTCGGAGACATCCATCTCCTCCCGGAGGTTGATGGCCGTCGTCCGGCAAACTAGCGACTCGTCCACGGGAGTAGGCGGAGGCGGCTCGGCGGCAGCAGCCACCAGAGATTGACCCTTGGGGGTTGACGTCTTGCCCTTACGAGAGTTTGACGGCGCGACATAAGGTACTAGAGGAGCGGTTTTACGGCTCCCCGGTACCCACTGGGGTTTAGGTGGCGAGGCCGGCAGGGCCGCCGCGTCTCCTGAAGAAGCCGGTATATGTCCGGATGTGGATGCCGGTGGGCACACAAAGTCATCCGATATGCTTGCGTGAAGATGAGCATCAGAGAACCGGGAGAGGTCCAGATCCCCCAATTGTCCGTTCCACTCCAGCGCCGGTTTGCCGAACGCGAAGTGAAAGTGCATGGTGAGCTCCTCGAATTTCTGGATCTCGTTCTGGTGGCAAGTTTGCATGTAACGGTATTCGCTTAAGGCCGATACCGTTTTTGCCTCGGCAATTTTCAATTTCTCCACATACTCCTTCTCTATGCGGGAATGGAGGAGGCAAGCCAAATTGACCTTGGCCGAGTCCAGGCGGTTAAGCCAGAACGTAGCGAGGTCACCGACAATGGCATGAAGAAGGTTCATGGCATCGGTAGACTCTTGGCTAGAGTCTATCTGCAATGCCTCCTGCACCGCGGGATGCAGGCCTGCATATTTTTCTAGCAGCCGTTTCTTGGCAGCTTCAGTCAACTCCGGGGGGAAGGGGCTCCCCACGGCGTCAGCGGGCACTTGCTCAGCAGCAGGCATACTAATTTCGGCTGCCCGTCGTTTTAAGTCACGACGGACCGCATGGGTGAGGGTTCCCACTGTGGATAACGTGGGGTCGACGGGGCGCGCAGGTGGGCGCCTCGGCGGAACCGGTGCGGTCACTGAAGACACAGCTGCGGCTGAAGCTGCGGCTGGTGGTGCGGGCGTGGCCTTGGCAAGGCGCGCACGTAAGCGATCGCCCTCCTCTTGGAAGCGGGCGGCCTCGGCGATTTGCTCAGCCGTTCTCTGTAGGGGTGGGTCATCGTAGTCCGTCAATGCTGCGGCATACGACACACCCTCTGCAACCTTGTCCGCGTCGAAATGGCGGGGCACACGTACATCCGAACGACCTCTGCGAGAACGCGGGCGACCGGAAGGATGTGGACGAATGGTTGACGGGGCCACGGGAATTCCATCTTCCCCGTCCATAGATTGCTGCAACCTCCGTCGCGCTCTA